>JAHRHZ010000049.1:26084435-26104149 GCA_024137785.1 Ginglymostoma cirratum
TTTTGACTCTATTCTGAGAGCCATGCTTCAGGACCAAGATCTGTCCTAAATCTGCCAAACAGAAAATGGTTTTATTCAGAGAACCTTGCCAATTTTTGTTTTACATAAATTCCCAATGTTCTGAACTGCCAAGCGGAAAAACCAAGCTGACCAAACCCCACTGCGACTAGCTTTGCTTCTTAGCTGTATATCACATGGTAACACCAAGTTACATCGACATTTATTTATAAACTATTTATGTCATGATCAGAAAACTAATTAACCCTCTTCACGAATATGGGGCATCTAGTTTGATCTTAATTGCACAAAACAACATTTCACGAAAGAAAACACAAAATCCTGAAAGCATATGGGTCCTCATCCATCCAGAATTCCGTCCTGGTACTCTGAGCTTCTCTGTTGCAGCATTGTGTTGGAAAACAGGGAAATGTTAGTTATGTCGGTCTGATCTAGCTGGTAAGATCCAATTGTGAGAAACTGAGGCCAAGATTAAATTCAGTTACTGACTGAGTATGATCCTATGAAGCTACAGATCTCGTTATATGAGTTGACGGAGGTCTGTGAGCACCTTCTTCCTGAATTATAGGCAGCATGCACTGTTTCTCAAGTTGGTATCCTAGGCTCAAACATCTTCAGTTGCTTCATCAATGACCTTCGTTCTTTCATAAGGTCAGAAGTGGGATGTTCGCTGATGATTGTGCAATGTTCAGGTCCATCTGCACCTCCTTAGATACTGTCTGAGCCCATGTGCAGCAACACCTGGGTTGATAAGTGCAATTAACTTTTGCAGCACACAAATGCTTTAGAATTATCTTCTCCAACAAGGAGAGAATGTAATCAGCTCCCTCTCACATTCAATGGCATGACCATTGCTGAATCCCTCACCACCAACATCCTGGAAGTTACCATTGACCAGACATTGAAGCGGACTGCCATTCAAATACAATGGCTACAACCGAGTGGGAGTTCTGTGGCAGAAATTCACTTGCTGACTCTACAAAGCCTATCCGCCATCTACAAGGTAAAAGGCAGCGTGATGGGATTGTCTCCACTTGCTCAGGTGAGTTCAGCTCTAATAATACTTACAAACTGCAAGACCAGACAGGTCAAAGCAATCCACTGACCTTCTTCAATAGTCACTCCTTTCATTACTGATGCACAATTTGTAGCAATGTGCACCATCTACATACGTTTAAGGGGGGGCATTACCTGGAGCAGTGTAGTTGCAAACAACAGTGCATGCAATGTTTGATAGTGATGGATGCCATGATCTTCCTACACTGAAAACTTCTGGCATGGCATTATAATACTTATGGTAATGACCACAACAAGACAACTTAATAATAATCCTATTGCAGGCCATGCCAGATGTGAAAGGAAAGGCCATGAATTGGAGATTAAATGGCACACCCAGTAGTAAAACTACTGACATTACTGAGGCAAATATGGTGCACTGGAGCTCACTTGGCTGAGTAGTTCAAAACTTCGCTAGCTGCAGTTAATTAGTTGTGAAAAAGCCTGAGAAACAAGATCAGATAACCGGCACGCTGAAAGGAAAGGTAGTTTGCTACTTTTGTTATTTAATAAAGTTATTTCCTGTATAAGAACCAATTCTGACCACTATGAACTGCACTGAATTCCCAGCCTGCCTCTAAATTTTAATTTAATTCGAATTTAAATACAAGTTCCTGCTTTAGCAGATCATTGCAAGATTCAGTGCCTAGATATACTGGGTAATGTAGTATGTTCACACTTATATTTTGTCATCTCTTTATAAGTGTTCAATCCAGGGTAAGAAACAGAGGTTAAATTCAGAAATTTGGAGATTTAAACAATGCAGCTGTCTTAAAGGACA
This sequence comes from Ginglymostoma cirratum, assembly GCA_024137785.1. Lineage (NCBI taxonomy): Eukaryota > Metazoa > Chordata > Chondrichthyes > Orectolobiformes > Ginglymostomatidae > Ginglymostoma > Ginglymostoma cirratum. Next base: position 26,086,291 of record JAHRHZ010000049.1, read on the forward strand.
TTGCATATTGTAATAAGCCCATTACATTTCTAAGAAATAATTTCATCACAGCTTTAAAATTGTGTTGTAATGCTGTTTGAATGTTAACTGTGTGATTGATATTAACATTTCTGAGGATTCTCATCTGTCCTCAACTCCTAATATTAAACTGTGCGTGGAAATCTTAGCCTGGAAATTCAGTTCTCCAGTCTTGCAGCTGGATTAAATAAATTGAGCAGATGTTTAAATCCCTATATCTGCAGAATCAAGGTTGAGTAGGGGTTAACGATAAAATTTCAATGAAAAATGGAGGCTACCAGGGCTGCGGTAATTGATGACCTGAAGTTCAGGAAGTGAGTACTATATGCCTGGAGATCCAGTTTAATTCTTGTCTTGCTGTAGAACCTAAGGATTCTGATCTCACAGGCCCTGCTTGTAAAAGGTGATTATTATCTACAGAAACATTCAGAAGAGTGCCTACAATTATAGAATAATGTATCGATCGGCAACTATAAATCAGAAGATGGAAACTTACAAGTAAATAATTGAAATATTGCATGAAATCATACCTGCCAAAACAAAAAGATAACTCCAGATAATACTGAGATAACAAGGTGTAGAGCTGGATGAACACAGCAGGCCAAACAGCATCAGAGGGGCAGGAAAGCTGATGTTTCGGGCCTAGAAGAATACTGATCAGGTATAGGTGACAACATAATGTGTGCAGCAGAACTGACTATCAGACAGCTCCAACATATCTGACAATCAGTTAATAAAATAATATTGAATCTCACCTCAGGGAACCTCACTTGGCAACAGTCACTTTGAAGTTTCTCTCCTCTGCCACATGATCCTCCAAACTGACTCTTGCCTTAAGGTCATGTGCACACTTTAGGGGAATTTTTGTGGATTTACACCCTGTCAGACTGGTTAGATTATTTGCGAGTCAGGGGCCTGATTTACGAATGGCTTTTCCCCTGTTCCGCAATTAGGGAAAATGGGCAGAATGACATTTCCACTCTTCCAAAGAAAGGATTTCTGATGAAAGATGCCACACTAATTGTTACAAGGACTCAATGAGCTGTTCCATCCACGGGAATGAGGAGGTGTTCCAGGCAGGTTCCTCCTGGGAGGTCTTTGAGCTGGATCTGAGGACTGAATAAGGTGAGTTTTCTCCGAGATGGAGAGCAGTGGAATACGCTTCGAAACAGCACAGACAGAAATGGATGAGAAAGTCAGCAGCAAGAGTATGGTGTGTCCAACCTGGAGACAGTTCACCTTGATGTTCTAGAAATTCAGGGTGGTAGGACAGGGCAGTGCCACAACACTTTCAGCTACCAAAGCTTACAAGCTAATTTCCCCAGCAATGTCCAGCACAAACTCCCCAAGACCAGCATACCTTGCAAGTGCTGTCACTCTTCTCTCCTGAGACATCTCACCACCCCACCGCGCCGCCCCCCCCCAAGCTACGCAAGGCTTTCAGAAACATTTAACCTCAGCCTATATCCTCTTGCACCTACCTCTCATTGTCACTTTTCACAAATGGTGTCCTACCTCTCAACTTCATTCAACTGGATCCCGTATTCACCCTCCCTCTGGCCTTCGGAGGGTTCTGTGGCTGAGATGGCAGCTGCTGCTGGTGTTATTGCTCCTGGGGTGGTGGGTGGGTTGGGGGGGGGCGGTGGGGTGAGCTGTGTTGTTTCTGCTCTTGTCCTTCGTCTTTTTTGTCAGAGTTGCGAGGTGGAGCTGAGTAAACTGCACCTGGGATCCTAGGGAAGGCCGGCAGGAAGGAAGTGCAGCTGAAGATGAGTGAACTGTGAGACAAGTGAAGTTTGATTTCCAACAAGTTGACAGTCACATGTCCTGTAGTGATCATTGTCTCCCACCAGGCCATGGTCACAGCTCTTCAGTGGAACTGATCAGACAGAGCTTTCCATGTTTGTCAGTTTCCTTGAACATCTTTTTCCTGCTGTGCACTCTCCTCAGTGAGAATTGTGAATCACTGGATTCTGGTGCCCTGGTTGAAATTTCCAGGATTAAGGGTTAAAAAATAGGTTTCACTAGCTTCTTAAGCAACTTAACTTCTTAGACAGACTCGAGGGTGTTGCGGGGGTGGGGAGGTTACCTACCCTCCTTTAATCACACTTCAGTGCTGAAAGTGGGTGAATCTCAAGCAGGCTTCACTTTTAAGAATTTAATTCCTCGCTTGCAGGCAAACCAACCGTCCCTTGCCTAGGAAAATCCCACTCTTTGACACCGACTCCCTTTTGATCCTGAACATTTCCCTGGTTTTTATTTGTGTGACTTTGGCCCTTGCTGACGAAGATTAAAATTTTACTGCTGCTGAGGTGATTTCCAATTACTTTCCCATGCAGTTCATATAATATCAATTATTTGAGTAAAACAGGTAAATGAAATAATTGAGTCCCACGGGATTGAAGAAAAGCTTTCAGAGCTCTACAGCTCTAAACAAACATATCAATCGCTTGTCTTCCGTAAACATGTAACCTGCCAGACAATCCAGCAGGATCACCAGCAAAACAGCACTCACTAACTTACTCACTCACTCGCACACTAACTTGTACAATCCAAAGCTCAAATAGGCAAATGATGTCCCGAGCAAATCAAAAATTCAATTGACACCTTCCTGCTGAAGCTTCCTTTTTGCAAATGGTGCATGTGCTGGGTATCTGGACTCCAAATGGATTGGGCAGCTGGCAACAAGCCTAAAGCAATCAATACGTTATGGCTGAGATGACACATGCACTGACACATTCAAAATAGCACTGCGGAGCCAAATGTTCTCTGCCACAACATTAATTAGTACTTTTTTAGACACAGAAATTTCTACGTCAGTTGGAGCAGAGAGAATCTCTTAAACAGTAATTATGCTGATAGAATAGCATAAGGTGAAAGGATCGTCAAAGCTGGCAGGTGATAGCGACAAAGCTAGAGGAGGGATAAATCTGTCTTTCCAGTTATGACTCTGTTTTAAGCTTTTTATTCCAGATGTTTTAATATAGTGTTTATAATATCGGATAAATTGAAGCATAACGTACATTACGAAATATTCTATTTTACATTAAGTTTAGCTCTAGGTTGGTTTGGAACACTGTGAATTAAAATTGTGCTGGCACCATTTTTTTTTAAACTGATGCCATTTTTGTTAAATGCTCTCGAGAATAAGACTTATTTTAAATCAATTTCTGATGTTATTGATGCTCAGGCAAGGAAAATGAAAGCTGAATTGAACTGAAGACATGCTGACAAAAATTGAATAGTAAAATATAATATTTGTTGTATAAAATTCAAATGACAGTCGCTATATCATGTCCATATGTCAAAATGCAGCAGATTCACTGAAATGTCTATATTATCGAATTATTAAGAAATGTCAGTATTTCAGTTTATTGGATTTGGGTACTCAGTTTAAATACTAAATGGGATTATATAAAAGGAATATTATTTAATGTGGGCATTTTGTTGAATCGTATAAAAGATCTGCTTACATCCACATTAACGTGTCTATTGAATACACCAATAAAACACATCCATTGTTGCCCACTTTCCATTATTTACATGTCAGAAATGAATATAATGCTGGGGTTTCTATTCATTATAAAAATGCAATATCCATCGTACAATGTATTTTTGGATATTATTTTTCCCTCGAGATTATATTAGTATTTGGAGAAGCTGTACAATTTTCTATAGATATAGTTCATTATCGTTAGTTTCAAAATTAATGCTAAATCTTCATTTTCATTTGCATTTAAGGCTTTGTATTACTCACCATAAAGCATACCTATGGGCTTTCTAGGGTGGCTGCCAAACATATAGGACAGTAACTCTTGGGTAATTTAAATATACGGACTTGCCAGGGTGCTAGACCAAAGCCACATAAGTTATGATAAAAAACCTGATGTATTTATTAGACAGTTAGAATGCACAGTTTGCACTGATGCAAAGCTAAAACTTTTTTTTTATTGATACAAGTTGTGTAATGCAATTCCAGTGTGAAGTCACCCAAATAAAATTCAGGCAACTGGTACCCTGGGCAAAGAATCAATTTGGGGCCTAGAGGATCTGCATCTTTTTCAGTAATAATGGCACCCCAAGATGGATGATGCCTTTTCTTCATATCATAACTTGCTGACCAAGATCACATTGATGTTAAGTGCACTTAGTCTTTATGAAATGCAAACATGATCAGCAACTCATGAAAGTGTCAGAAACACATTTATTGATCGGTTTTATGGTGAATTTTACACAGCTTCAATGAATACCTTCTTAGAAATCACATCATTTAGTGATGTACTGTGTGTAATTATAGACTACTGTAAAAATTCCAGTTTGAAAATATGCTAAAGGTTAGCTGTGTTTATAGTTTTGGTTAAAATACCACCATGTTTCGTAAATTAGAGGAGAAGGATTGAGCAGAAAATGGGCTTGTTTGCGGCTCATAGTTAAGCATGTGACATTTCACATTCAATTTAGATTAGCTTTAATTCCATTTAGACTTTAGAACTAAATTGTTCTTCTAGAAATGAATGATAGGGATTGTCCAGGTTTATCCTAGATAACTTGTGTGTGTTGTCCAAGATGCAATGTGGGTCACATATCCCGTCAGCTGTCTGTTGTATGACAAAAACGCAAGTGTTAAAATGAATATAAATGTATGTATTTTATCAAATTTACATCTTGAAAAATATCATTATTTGAAAATGTGCATGACTCGTGTATATGGCACAAGAATTCAAGATAAGCTGCACATTTGGCAGTAAGTCAACTGATTCAAAGATGATTTCAACACAATCAAATGTTGTATAGGCTAAAATTCTACCACTGCAGATTTATTCATCCTCCTCTTATGTCACTGAATTGTAGTTTTTATAGGTAAAGGTATGCGATCCAATATACCAGATTGAACAGACCGAATGCTGTAGGGAAGAATATTCTAGAATAGGAATCAATTTTGGTTATACGGATATGTATTTGACCCTGCCTCCATGCGCCTGTACGACACTCCTCGAAACAGCAGAAGAAGCTCTTACAGTCTTTCCCATCCAAACATTCGTAACCATAATCATCCCGTTCTTGTAGGTGTGCAATGTTGTTCACCTGAATTAATGTTGATCCTGGACGGACTTTAATAACAGGTGATTTCTGCAAATACAGTGGAAAATCACATTATATAATCACAGTTTTCAGTCAGAATTTGAATTCTGCAAAGATCAATATATCAAAGGTACAAAATATCACAGATTAATAACCATCTCAGAATCACAAAAAGAAGGGGACATGTGGATCTTTGTGCGGCTGATGCTTACAATTTGTAGTTCATCAAGTGTCATTCTTGACATTTCAGTGAAGCATAGAATCATCCAGCACTGGAGGCCTTTTCATACCAAGTGCCTCAGCCAACAATGTTTGTCCAATCTTTTTTAAACTTACAATTGAATCTGCTTCCTTTTACACACGCTATTGCAGTTTATACATAAAAAGAACTCTTGTGATTCATTTGGCAATGATTTTAATTCTATGTCCTGCAGTTTCTAGCCCTCTAGCTATTTGCATAGAAATACCAGTACAATAAAAATCATGAAACAGTCTTTAAAATATTACAGTAGCTACTGTTTCAACTCATGGGTTGAGGAAAAGATTTAACCTATGACTGGTAAACTAATTTATGATACAATTTCTGTTCCCTTTATGCTGTCAGTGCACAGATGGAAAAGCAATTATGAGACCGGTCAGTGAATCAACATTTCTGGCTGTTTTAGTTCATTTTTCTCCCATTTTCTGGGTGAAAATATCTGTCATGTGATCAGTAATCCTCACACAGCTATGACTTAGGATAACAACTCAATAGCTAGAGTATACTGCAGCTTGAAGCAATTCCATAAAGCAGTATTTTCTCAGACATAAATATATTTCTAAAAGTAATTGAGAAAACAATATCAGCATTTTTAAAATTTGATTTAAAATGCAATCAATCAGATCATTTTATCCAGGTTTTTATGTTCTGTTAAAACTTGTATCTAAAACGATTGTCCAATACCATTTACTTGTAATCAATACTGTTTTGGGAGATTCATAAAAAAACTAGATGCTTTCTGATCTGTCATGTCACTGTCACATGTAACAGTTAAAACTTGCTTACAATTTTCTTAAATAACATCCACAGGCGTTGCCCTGTTCACTACCTCAGTCACCTCTTCAATGAGATTTGTCAGGTGTGACCTGCTTGTCATGAATCAATGCTGGTTCTCCCCAGTTAACTGAAAATTTGAGGTGCTCAGTTGCTCCATTTTGATTACTGATTCCAACAATTTCTCCACCACAGATGTTAGGCTGACTGGTCTGTAATTCCCTGGTTTTCCTCTTTTCACCCTTTTTAAAAAGCAGAGTGACAGTGTGCAATTTTCCAATCCGGAAGGCTGACTCCTATATCTAGGGAACTCTGAAAGATTGTAGTGAGGGTGTCTACAATTTGATCCCCTACTTCATCGAATGAAAACGGTCAGGCACTGAGGATATGTCACTCTTTAGTTCCATTTATTTCCTCATTAATGATGTGTTATTTATATTAATTTTATTCAGTCCCTGTTCCCAATCCACTATTAATTTCCTCGGGACTACCAGCAATCTACCTTCCTTTTCTCCTGTAAATACTGAGGCAAAGTAGTTATTCAACATGTCTGCCATTTCCCCATCGTCATTGACAATACCCCACTTTCAGCCTTTACTGAGATAACATTGCTGCTAACTATCCTTTTATGTAACTATAAAATTTCCTCTTCTTGATTTTGATGTCCCTGGCAAGTTTCCTTTTATAATCCCTTCATAAGCAAAGAACAAAGATCAAAGAAAATTACAGCACAGGAACAGGCCCTTCGACCCTCCAAGCCTGCACCAATCCAGATCCTCTATCTAAACTTGTCACCTATTTTCCAAGGATCTGTATCCTCTGCTCTCTGCCCATTCACGTATCTGTCTAGATACATCTTAAACGATGCTATCGTGCCCACATCTACCACCTCCGCTGGCAACGCGTTCCAGGCACCCACCACCCTCTGAGTAAAGAACTTTCCACACATATCTCCCTTAAACCTTTCCCCTCTCACCTTGAAATTGTGACCCCTAATAATTGAGTCCCCCACTCTGGGGAAAAGCTCCTTGCTATCCACCCTGTCTATACCTCTCATGATTTTGTAGACCTCAATCAGGTCCCCCCTCAACCTCCATCTTTCTAATGTAAATAATCCTAATCTACTCAACCTCTCTTCATAGCTAGCGCCCTCCATACCAAGCAACATCCTGGTGTACCTCCTCTCCAAAGCATCCACATCTTTTTGGTAATGTGGTGACCAGAACTGTACGCAGTATTCCAAATGTGGTCGAACCAAAGTCCTATATAACTGTTACATGACCTGCCAACTCTTGTACTCAATACTCAATGAATGAAAGCATGCCGTATGCCTTCTTGACCACTCCATCGACTTGTGTTGCCACCTTCAGGGTATAATGGACCTGAACGCCCAGATCTCTCTGTGCATCAATTTTCCCCAGGGCTTTTCCATTTACCATATAGTTCGCTCAGGGACAAATTCATAATCAAAACATAAGCTGTTTTCTGACCGTTTTCTGCTCTTCATATCTTTCTCATTTAAGGCTGAGATAGATAGATTTTTAATCAGTAAGAGAATCGAGAGGTAATGGTAGGAAAGGTGGAGTTTAGGAGAATCAGATATTCCATGATCCTCTTGAATGGTGAAACAGACTCAATAGGCTGAATGGATTACTTTTGCTCCTACATCTTATGATTTATAATATCTTGCCGTGCCTTTGTACACATTTTCACTTTTGATTTTCCCTATTCATAACAATTTTTCCATGCCAAGGGAGGCCGAGGTGTGGAGGTTTATTCAGAACATTATGATTATGATCATGTGGAATTCACAAGCAGGACTTCCTGAGCTCTCAAGTAAATGATGTGATTCAAGTTGGTTATGCTTGTAATGCCTGGTTCATTATTCACTTTCTTCTATCTAATTAGTGCTCCAACTACTCCTCAGCCTAAAATGATAAGGACTTCAGGCAAATAAGTCAGAGCAACTGACAGCCATTTGACTTTACTCGCTGATTATTCATGAAAAACAAAACATGCTTTATATAATCATGATCTCACAATTTTGGCTGTCTGATCTCACAGGCATTGGAATCACAGAGCAGTCTGGGCAGGATAAAACAGGAAATCAGAATTCTAAACGTCCTGCATAAGTTTACATGGGGACTTACTCTGGATACTAAAGTGCGCCAACAGTCTAAGGAGTATCAGAGGTATCTCCTCAAATTGAAAGATTTGAGACAATACGCACAGACATCACTTTCTTTCTTCCATGTTTTCTTGCCTCCTAATAAGCATACACCAGTTTATTGAGGATTTTTCAACTTCTTAATCAATCCTACATTTAAGCATATATGATTGTTAAAAACCACGAAAGGCAGGGATCGTAGGATTGTGTCCAGTGAAATCTCACCAGAATCAATTTTCCAGTCACAAAAACGTTCATTAGTCATTACCTTTTGCATCCTGCAACTGAGCCAATTTCACAACTGTGTTGCCACTTTCCCTAGGATCTTATGGACTTTTACATTTTTAACCATTCCACCATGTGAATTCTTGTCAAACTCTCACTAAAATATGTGTAGACTGCATCAGGTGCACCAAAACTGATTTTAATTTCCAATATTATTCATGTCCACTCTTTGCGTTCCTAATTTTCTTCTTAATTTAACAACAGCATGCAACAAAACCCACCAAATGGCACATCAGTACACATCTTGCTACAATAATGGTCACAAAATCTCTGTTATAAATGTGCAGTACACTGTATTGTTCATGTTGTACGGTCAGCAACTAACTCAACCATTTTAATCACATAATTCTTTCAATAATGAAAACAGACATAGTAATCATAGTACAATGTTATTTTCTCACTGACAATGTTTTCTAAATGGATATCAAAGCCTTGAAATTACTGTATGATGACTAGCATCTGAAATGTCTGCTATGATGGCTGCTACTTCAACAGACATCAACACACTCTAATTCATTGAGAAAGAAAGAATTTACATTTATCAATGCACTCCAAGCAATTAAATACTTATGAAACATTATCTGTTGCAATGCAGTAAAGAGAGCAGCCAAATTTACTCGCTGCAAGGTCTGAGGTTAAATGACCAGATAATCAACTTCATTGGTGTTATTTGAGGAATGGATGTTATCCAGGGACCAGAAATTCCAACTTTTCTTTGAATAATGCTTCGGGATTTTTAACATCAATCCAGAAAAGCAGATGTTTAACGGCTTGTTTGGAAGTTCCAAGATATGAGACAAAAGGATTTTGTACAATCATGCCAGATCTTTGTATGTAATTTCAAGGTAAAGTACCATATTCTAAAATTCAACTTGCTTTCCTAACACAAAGTCTAATACGTTATTATTGATCTTCAGTAAAATAAGTTTTTATTTTAAAAAAAAGACTTACAGCTGGTTTGGATTTCTGCTTCTTTTTTTTGCTGTTATTTCTGTTGCTGACAAAATAATGCAGGGTCCCATACTCCATGAGAGCAGCGAAGACAAAAAGGAAACAAACAGATACAAAGAGATCCATGGCAGTGATGTAGGACACCTTTGGCAGCGATTTCCGGGAAATTGTACTGAGTGTCGTCATAGTTAGAACTGTTGTAATACCTAGTAAACATGGAAATACTTATAAATAACATGCAACATGTGAGACTTTGCCTTCACTTTGCAAAATTTGTTAGCATCAAAGTTCATCCAATGTCCTTCAATGTTCTTTCATTGGTTGTCTCAAATATCATTGCTGCAGGTTTTTCTTCATGCACACCTTCCACAAGTTACCAACAGGAAAGCCAAGAATCCTAATTTTTCCATGGCTGCTAACATTAGCATTGCAATAAGAAGTAGCTGGAGAAATAATTGCAGGGAGGAACAACTAGACACAGGATTTGTTTTCTTCGCTGCGTTTCTACATTACATCTCAGTTAAAAAATTTGCCAAGAAAATGTCAAAACCCAGCTGATCGAGACAATAAACTGAAGCATTAGGCAGTACCAAGGTCAAACATTAAATCTGTGGTCAGAATGTCAGAGACCTTGCTTTGCAATTGGAAATAAAATCAAGAATTGCTGGAAAAACTCAGCAGGTTTGGCAGCTTCTGTGGAGAGAAAGCAGAGTTAATGTTTCAGGTCCAGTGACTCTTCTTGAGAACTGGATCCTTCATTCTGATTTCCAGCCTCCACAGTTCTTTGGTTTTCCGCTTTGCAAATGCTTACTTGTAATTACATTCAGAGAAGTGTTTATAACTAAAGTTGAAAGCTTCCTGATTGTAGGTTAGGCATCAGGTTGATGCTGCAAGGTTTAAATAAAGGGAAGGGCTGAGGTTACCTGCCAATTTTTTATTTTGTGTGGTGAGTCTGAGGGAGCAATACATCAAAGATGTACATGACCCTACCTTATTTTCCAACCACTTATGGTTTGCTGACTGGACATATTTATACATAGAATACTATATATAGATGGACCCATTATAAGAATGTGAAAAATCAGCACATATTCCTTTAATTTATATAAATCTCAAATGCAATAACGTTTTCTTTATCAGTGGCAGAACCTCTTCAATCAGTCATTGTGCACTAGCTGTAGCAAGTCGGACAGACATTTTGAGAAAGAACTGTGGGCTTTGGCAGCATTTTGGAATTACACTGCCCTAGATCACCATGGTTGCTCCAAACATATTCCAGCCCCAACCCAATGGCACTTCATAGTAGAGTCTGGGTGCCTTCCAGAAGACAAATCATAGAATCATAGAATCCCTACAGTGTGGAAACAGGCCCTTCGGCCCAACAAGTCCACACCGACCCTTGGAGCATCCCACACAGACTCATACCCCTATAACTCACCTAATCTACACATTCCTGAACACTACGCAATTTAGCATAGCCAATCTACCTAACCTGCACATCTTTGGACTATGGGTGGAAACTGGAGCACCCAGAGGAAACCCACGCAGACACAGGGAGAATGTGCAAACTCCACACAGACAGTCGCCCGAGGCTGGAATTGAACCTGGGTCCCTGGTGCTGTGAGGCAACAGTGCTAACTACTGAGCCACCGGGCTGCCCTGGTCACCTTTGTATACGGCATTGTTTCTGAAAGAGTTAATATTGGAAACTGCATTCAGCTCCACCCAGTCTGATGGTATCATACTGGGCTGGATGGAGATACGGTTTAGAATTAGTACACTGCTCTTAATGAGCATTCCTGCACTTTTAGAATCTCATGGAATACAAACCTATGTCCACAGATCCCCTTATATTCTTCGTAACAATGTTTACCAAACTGATATAACTGATAAACTAAGAATCTTTTCTTTTTTACGATGCAATAGTGGTTGATGCTTGACCACTGTAAGCCAATTAGCCCTCGAAACCAGTTAGAGGAAAGAAGCATCCTTAGATACATAAGTATGACATGGTTATGAGTGATCGGTATCATTATTTCCTTGGTTGTAACACAAGGTAGAGCAATGAAAAAACTGAATGGACCCAGGAGAAGAAATTTCCAGAAGACCAATGAGTTTACAGCTTTAAAGAATTTACCACTTCAAGAACTACTCAGTCAGACAGTCATCAGCTGCATGCCCTTGACCAATTTACAGTCAACTGAAACTTGCGAAATGGCAAACATGGGAGAAACAACACTCTATGTTAGTCATTACTTCAGACCTGGTAAGGAGCATAGAGGAATCAATGAGGGATAGAAAGAACTTAAAGACTAGTTACATCTGACAGTCACAGATTCCATTGGGAAGCCAGGATCAATTGAAGCATCCCTGGTTATAGGTTTACCTAGCAAGTCAACATATTAGATCTCTGATTGTAAAGTTAAAGTTGGGTAAGGGAAAATAAACGGCACAAAAAAAAAATCAGGCTGAGAAGACTCGGAGTGAAAATGGGAGTATACAGCTCTCAATGAGCATTGTTGTCACATTGAGCAGGCACCACAAGGTATGATTCAATAGAAAAATTATGGCCCACTGAAGTACTGTATACCAAGGTCTCAGCATTGGGAATGTTGTAAAGCAGAATTAAGCCAACAAAAATGGCAATTTAAAAATTAAAACGAAGTATAACAGAAGTAAATGATTGGAAAATCTTTGACATTGTGGGAGGGTTGGAAATCCATCCCATTTCAAAAAAGAAGTATTTTTTTAAAAGGTCACAGGCACAAGGCTTTATGTGGGGGAAGTTGTACTTGGTGTATTAGGCCCCGAAGAGTGGGGAAATAGTCAGTTTTGCCCATAAATTGGCAGGAAACCTCTATTTTGCTTGCAGAAGGCAGGAAACCAGCTAATGACTGCAAATAATTGGCAAAAATCCCACAAAGAAATACAGTTATATACATATATATATTACTATGTAACAGGATTTAACATTTTAAAAGACGGAAAACAATACAGCATCGCCACGCTGCACTGTGTTAAAACTTTCAGACAAGGAAAATAAAACAGTGGTGCTACTTACAGAAGTAAATATTTTCATGGGAAAGATATTACAGCGGTGATAAGGTTAGGGTTAGGGTTAACCCAAACCCTACTGCAGCATTCAGATGCTTTTAAGCTTTAACATTCTGCAGTAAGAATAAATAATACACTAGAAATAGCTGGCAAGAGAAATAATATTACCTGTAAAATCTGACAGCAGAGATGGATCAAATGGAACATATGTTTAGATTTCTTGGGGAAAACAGTTCTGGAGATACAGAATTGCTTCAAACAGACACTAAAGATTGTACAAGTAAATACACAATTGTATTGAATAGGACCTACAGGTGATGATGTCATAAATCGTCCAAACAGAAAAGAAGGCACATATACATTTGAACAAGTTCTACAAGCTTTTGACAATTAACTTACTCTGACAGCAAAAATTACTCTTGAAAGAGTATGGTTTAACAGAAAAATGCAGCATCTGGGGTAATCCATTGATAATTTCATCAATTATCTCTCTATTCACCAATATTGGACCAGACACCAATATCTCAGGGCATGCTCCATGGGCACCAATCACACATACCCATGGCATAAATACTCAATATCAGGAGCCATGTGGGGCAACTCCAGCCTAACACAATGCTTGCCCTGGGGGCACAATGACTTTTTAAAGATGGCGACAACATGAGGGATGCTAGTCCATCCTGGGATATCCCAACAGTGGTGAGCTGAGTCATTCCAGGTATGGAAAGGGGTAGAATGGAGCTAAAATCAGCTAAGAAGGGGTCCATAGAGGTGGGGTAGGTAGTTGATGAGATGGGTTTGGCAAGATGCGGTGAGAAAACAGGCCAGGCCTCGCGGAGAGAAATTCTCTAGGAAACATGATGGAATTCACACTATGTCAAAAAGAAAGAATCAGGGTCAGCTAAGAGTTAGCATCAGCTCTGAGGAACAACAAAGCCTTACAAGGACAAGCAGTGTTCAGTTATGAAAAGCGGTTGATGCATTTGATGCAATAGACCACTTCCTGAGGATGTGCAGAAGTATGCTGTTGCTACCCATCAGAAAGAAGTTAAATGCCTACTCGTATAAATATTAATGCATTCAAACCAGCAGCGTGAGAAAAGATGCTCAATACATTCCTACGGGAAGTCGGTGATCTAACTGATTCAAGTTTGACAGAATGTGTTTATGTTAATGAACATTTAACAAATTTTAAGCTTGATACAGTGTCATTGTCTTAACGACTCAATTGCCATGGATGAAGAAGCAGATGTTGCAGCCTACAGAGATGAAAAAATGTATCTTAACAGTCAAGACTAAAAGGTATACTACAAGCAATTCTGCAACACAAAAAGCAAAGGAAAACTGAGGGTCTACATGTATTTTACCAACAACATTTCACACTTTTGAGCCTATATGCATGCATTAGGGGAGGCAGTGGCCTAGTGGCATTATTGCTGGACTGTTAATCCAGAGACCCGAAAACATTCTGGGGACCTGGGTTTTAATCCCGCCAGGGCAGATGGTAGAATTTGAATTCAATAAAATATGTCTGGAATTAAGAATCTAATGATGACCATGACCTCATCGTTGATTGTCGAAAAAACCCACCTGGTTCACTAATGTCCTTTAGGGAAGGAAACTGCCATCCTTACCTAGTCTGGCCTACATGTGACTCCAGACCCACAGCAATGTGGTTGACTCTGAACTGCCCTCTGGGCAATTAGGGATGGGCAATAAATGCTGCCCGGCCAGCAATGCCCTCATCCCGTTAATGAATAAAAATAAAATTGATCCCAAACATCCTTAAGGTGGTAGAAGGTATTCAACTAGTTCCAAGAACTCAAGAGAGTCCAAGTGAGTCCAAAGAGAAGCCAGTCAGAAAACAGCTGGTCTATTGATAAACTGCTCTTATCCAACTGGTCAAGAGGCAGCAGGGAGGATTTCATTGGTCTTCCGAGATTCGTGGCACAAACTAAAAAGAAGAAAGAATCTGTTGACATTACCTAAATTGGCATAAAATAATTATTTCATATTGTCAACAGGAAGGAAATTTGCAATTTGACAGGAGTGCTGGAATGTTTTACATCCCTGTCGACATTGAAGAACCTTTAAATGACAGAAATAAGTGAAGTTTGAGTGCAGGAACAAATACTGACGACAAGAATGAGTAGTATACTCAATGAGGAATATTTAACCGAAGCTATTCAGACAGCAAAACTGTCTGCAGAACAATCTGATTTACAGATTTTGCTTTGATGCCAGATGACAAGACAATCTAAGTTCCAGAGGAACATTTAAAATTCTTTATCTTCCAAAGTGGAATTATCAGCGCTAGTGATAGGGATACTGTTTAGCAAGCAGCAGTCTTCCAGGGCCATGACTGGGGGCAGGGAACTTTCTAGTACACCAAATTAACTGCCAGATGCCAAAGGAAAATGTGTTATCTAATCAATATCTAATCAATAAGTTACGTAGAGTTTATGTATTTTGATGCAGAATTATCAACAAGTTGAGAATAAAGATATTCTTGTCCAATATGAAGATGAGCTGTACAGGACTCAATGGAAGCCAGACTAACATCCACAACTCAAGGCATGGTCAAAAATGAATTACCTGGCTCAGCTATCCAGGATACAGCAAAAAAGAAAATATTTGTTTCCATTGAGCAGTTGTTTTCCATGATGGGCATTAAAGCACTCTTCCCCCTACCCCAGGTGTTATTTTCAGTCAATTACCCATTTCCACAGGGAGGAATTCATCTGTGAACAACATGCAGGAAATTAACATTTCTCCAACTAAGAAAATGCACTAAACAGCATATAGGAAGAGAGTGATGTCCCCCACAAAGATTCCCCAAGAGACAAAGTGTCCTCTAGCAGAAAGACAATTTACAGGCCATGCAAAGCCAAGATCAGAATGGAGGTGAAAAATTGTTAGGCCAAAGACCTACCAATACTCCCAAGTTTGAACAGAACACATTCTTCAAGAATTGTGAAACCTCCAGAATGTGTGAATTTGTTGAGTCCAAGACCTGGGGGAAGATTGGGTATTGGTAGATATATACATATGAATGTAGAGATAGTAAGAACTGCCGATGCTGGAGTCAGAGATAACAAGGTGTGGAGCTGGAGGGGGAGGGGGAAGAGAGCTCCGAAACCACCCCTCCTCTCTCTATTTATTTTGGAGCCCCTTTCCCCCTCCCCCATTTCTGAAGAAGGATCCCGACTCGAAACGTCAACTTTCCTGCTCCTCTGATGCTGCCTGGCCTGCTGTGTTCCTCCAGCTCCATACTGTATGATCTCTACATATGAATGTATAAGTGTTAATCAGGGGAAAAAGACTGGATAGGGTCTTAATGATTCTGAAGGCGTTCATGTTAAAGTATGCATGAGGTGCCACCATTTCAGATGTTGCCAATATTGACTTGTGCGGGGCTAAGGCAGAATATCGTACTATAAATTACACGTGGAAATGATGCCACCACCAGACACATATTCCCCTCCCCTCCCTTATCCACCTTCCATGAGGACTGTTCCCTCTGGGACACATTGGTCCACTCTTCTTTCACCCCCAAAACCCTCCCCCACAGCCCTACGGCACCTTCCCCTGCAACCGGCGAAGGTGTAACTCCTGCCCATTTACTCCCCGCTCCCCACTATACAAGGGCCCAAACATACCTTCCAGGTGAAACAACACTTCACCTGCACTTCCCAGAATCTAGCCTACTGTGTTCACTGCTCTCAATGGTCTCCTCTACATTGGGAAAACAAAGCATAGACTGGGTGATATCTAAATTCTACTCGCAAAAAAAGACACTGAGCTACCCGTTGCTTGCCACTTTAACACACTACCCTGTTCCCTGGCCAACATGTCTGGCTCTGGCTTGCTGCAGTGTTCCAGCGAAGCTCAACACAAGATGGAAGAGCAACACCTCATTTTCCATTTGGGGACCCTGCAGCCCTCCGGACTCAATAACGAGTTCAATAATCTTAGGGCCTAAACTCTCCCATGTCCTCGCCCCCTACTCCACACACTAGACCTAGTTATCACATAGCCTGTCATTACACACTACCTATTGTTAGTCACTAACAGTTCCCATTAACAACTACTCACCCTCCTAGCCAGATCGTTATCTACTCCTTTTTCAGTCCAACTACTCTTCTCTCTCTTCGGGATCTATCCTATCGTTTACTCCCTATCCCATCTCTCTCCCGATTTTCTGCACATAAACCAACATTTTCCCAGCTACCATCAGTTCTGAGGAAGGGTCACTGGACCCGAAATGTTAACTCTGATTTTTTTCTTCACAGATGCTGCCAGACCTGCTGAGCTTTTCCAGTAACTTCTGTTTTTGTTCCTGAAAATGAGAGCTCACTCTTGTTAAGGCTCAACAGAGGTTGATCCTCTAGCAATGTAAACCACTCGATCCTTACACTCAGTCAAAGTAAAGAGAGCTGATACCAACATTCTTTGACTGAAAGGTACCACAGTCAGAGCACAGCTTTATATCAGGCAGAAGTCTCGTCCTGACAGACCTAAATATTATTTCAAAATAATTCTGTATTGCAACAAAACAACTTGCAATTACATAACACCCTTAACCTGGAAAAGTGTCCTGAGGTGCTTCACAGGGACATAACTGAAAAACCAACATGAAATCAAAGATGAGACTATAAGAGATGAAAGTAAAATTATTGTCAGACATGTGTTAATAAGGGGGGTCTTTTAAGATGGTTTTATGAATGGAATTTCTAGAAAGATTTAGTGATAGAATAGCATTGTGGGTCTAAACAGCTCAAGACAAAGATCTAGCCAATAGTGAGTTGATGAAAGGAAATATGTACAAGATACCATTCAGAGAAAATAATTGTTTGACAGGTATCACATAGAGAAAATACCATTATTCAGAGAATTAAACCCAAGGATAAGAACTTAAGATAAAATTATTGCAGCAGACAACAAAATGTAGATGAATGTGGAATGGTGCACCAGCTGATTAAGTGCATAATGGGAGTACAGGAAGTACAGTATGGTAAGTTTCTAGAGTAGGAAGAATGGATGTGTGTCAGCAAAGCTTTGGATTAGTTGAGTATAAAGATAGCAAGACATCTATGAAGTTTCAACAACAGATAGGCTGAAGTAAAAAGCTAGTGAGATTACGGAGATGAATGTAAGCAGACTTTGTGAAACAGAAGACATGGAATCAGATAACAAGGTGTAGATCTGGATGAACACAGCAGGCCAAGCAGCATCAGAGGAGCAGGAAGGCTGATGGTTCGGGCCTAGACCC
>JAHRHZ010000049.1:26104549-26141660 GCA_024137785.1 Ginglymostoma cirratum
TCTACACCTTGTTATCTCAGATTCTCCAGCATCTGCAGTTCCTACTATCTATGGAATCACATAGTCAGCTTAGGGTCAAATCGGAGATCAAGATAATCAATCGTCCAATTCAACCTGGAGAGGGGAATGAAAAAAAATAGGAGACTGAAAAGAAGAAACTTCAGGGACGTCCTCCGTGGCTCAGTGGTCAGCATTACTGTCTCACAATGCTAGGGTCCAGGGTTTGATTCCTGACATGGAGGCAGGGTTCATGAGATTATGACCAATGAGGAATAGATAGACAGAAAACAGATGTGGTGTTCCATGATCTTGGCCAGTGAGGAGTGGGAAACTCCAAAAGGAGGCAGTGTTCTGTTCAATCTAGAATTGAGGAAGGGAAAAGGTGGCAGATCTCCATGTCCCTGCAGGCACAGTTAAATGATATGCGGGTTCAGTGGATTGGCCAGGGGGAGTTCAGGGTGGTAGGGATAGGATAGAATGCTCATCAGAGGGTCAGTTGATACCTGATGGGCTAAATACCTGCTTCCACATTGTGCAGATTCTCTGCGCCCCACTACATTTGTTGGTTTTAGGGTGGCACGGTGGCTCAGTGGTTAGCACTGCTGCCTTACAGCGCCAGGGATCCGAGTTCAATTCCACCCTCTGTTGAATGTATGTGTGGAGTTTGCACATTCTCCCCGTGTCTGTGTGGGTTTCTGCCGGTTATTCTGGTTCCCCCACTGTCCAAAGATGTGCAGGCTAGGTGGGTTAGCCATGGGAAATGCATTGTTACAAGAATAAGGTAGTGGGATGGTTCTGCGTGGGATGCTCTTTGTAGGCTTGTCGGTGTGGACCTGTTGGGCCGCATGGCCTGTATCCACACTGTAGGGGTTCTATGGAAAAATTTTTTTACCTTGTCTTACGGAAAGATATTGCTTGAGACTGGATGTCAGTCAAGAAATCCAAAAGCACAGAAATAGTGAAGTGAGAAAGAGACATGCGGAAAGGTGATAGAGAGTTAAAGTTAGTTATCAATGAAGCAGTTGGAATTTTAAAGCGTTCAATTATCATACAGGTTTTGCTACACAGAAGCAAAGATACTTGCTAAAACACTGCTTAAAACAATACTTCCAAGAAAACGCAAAAGAAATTGCTTCTCCTCCATTTTATTCACCAAAGCCTTTATTGTTTCTGTAGCTTTCAGCAAAATAAATTGTTCGATTGGGCACAAGCCAGGAGCAGCAAGTGGAAAGTAAAGGAATTGGAGCATAATTCTACCCGAGAAGTAGTCATCCCTGAGCTCCTGGCCCTGGACTTGGGCACTTTATAAGGCCTATGTGAAAATAATTGTGGTTATTGCAATATCCTTCTTGGGGTTACCTCTGAACCAAAAGGTACAGGTTCAATTTCCACCTGCTTCAGAGCTGTGTAAAACATCTTTTAACAGGTAGGTTAGAAAATATGTATCCTATTTGAGTTGTACTTGCTTCTGAACCCAAAATATTCAATTAAATGAAGGAGTTCAATATAGTTCTTACGGCTAAAGGTATCAAAAGTATGAGGAGAAAGCATGAACAGGATACTGAGTTGGATGAACAGTTATAACCATTATAAACATCACAGCAGGATCAAAGCGTCAAACGGCTTAATCCTGTTCTGATTTTCTATGTTTCTATGATTTATTTGTAACCTTGGCCCAAGCTAATGGAAAATTTCAAGATTGCAGCCAAATACTTTCAAACCATCTTGGTGAGAGAAACGTGTCCCAGACAGCATATATGCATGTGTTTGGCATTTTTGTAAACCTGCAACCTTCAGTATTTAAATTTGAAAATATTGCTTTTGTTCAAGTTTGAGTTACGCACCAATTTGAGCAATGCTTAAGGTCTGCCTCCTTAAACAATTTCATAAACAAATTCTGAATTGATGGCAAGACAGTCATATTAACGCTCCCAGTCACATCCAGTGTAAGTAGAAATGAGTGACTTGAGCTTTCTCAACCTCAATGTGTTGTTTTGAAGAAAATGACTTTCACCTTGCACTGCTGTAATTATCGTTTAACCAAATTCATTTTGGGTGGAATAAAAATTCTTTAAAGACTGAATTGAATAACCCAAAAAGTGGGCACAGGAATCTCAATAAGCAATGGCCTGGTCCCACTGACTGCAATGCAGACAGTGCAATCTTCCTGTTGCGTACATGATTATCGCGTGCAGCGAACACTCACTGTGCTGTTCATTGGCTACTCGCATTGACCGGATTCAATATCACGAGTGGCTAGCACCACTTGAAGCTAGCCTTCACTGCTTAAAATGGGGTTGGGGCCAGGTTGTGGTTGCAGCAGGTGATGTGATTCATAATCGAAGAGTGTCTAATCTGGGAAAGGGTGAGCTCCAAGTATTTTGGATCTGGCACTAGAGGGTTTGGTGGCAGACATGGGGAGCATGTTCTGTATCTGTAGGAAAGGAGAAGGCCCTCTAGATATCCTTTCAAATGACAGCATATAGCTGTTGAGTGCTGGTTGCTTTCTGAACTTGTCCTGTAAAACAGGCATTAAAGAACCTCATTTCTGGCCTTTTGTCTCTTAACATTTGTAAGAAATTAATACAGTTTAAATTTATTCATGTCAATGTTTCATAAATAGCTCAATACTTTGACAGTAAGAAGCAGATAGTTATTAGGAATCAAGTCATACCTAATGATGTTCTTGCTGGTACAGCATCTTTATTAATCCAGAACGAAACCCATGAGAGGACAACTGTAAGTGAGCAAGGTATGTAGGTCTGAATTGTGAAGTACCCCATTCTTCTACTTAGATCAAAGAATATTGTCATTATGACATAATCTCCTATGAAGAGAAAAATTAAATCACATTTTACTTAATTTGAATAACAGAATTTTTCAAGGATGAGTTAATAAATGGGAATTGTTCTTTCAAATATTTCCTTGATTATCTTTTTGACAGAATTGATTGTACATCTTCCTTGATTACATTATAGCGTGGACTTGGAATTATTCACAAAAATAATGACATTCTACGGGGGTCTTCTATGTGAACAGACTGGTGAGAGATTTTCCTTTAAATCTGTGATGATTAGCGAGTGCATGGATGTTCTACCATATTTATTTATTTATGATGGTGTGAAAATGAAACCAAGATCTTGGTGTCTCACAGCCGTTAGACGGGCAAACATTCATGGCCCATTTGATGCATTCATGTGCGGCCCTCGATAACCAGACATTAGGCAAAGACCTGTTTCAAAGGTAAAACCTTCCGTTTTACAAGTGAAACCAAGAAGTCTGGAACGCTCAATTCCAGAAATTCCAAAATTCTCAGTTGTCAGATGAATTTGGCAGAGGATCAGCAGCATTTCATTTCATCATACTATTAAATGTCAGTACTGTGCCTCACCTGTGGGAGCAGGCCAGGATATGAAAATGATAGTGGGTACATCCTGGCATAAGTGCCTACTGACTCCATCAGATGCCTGGAAATTCTCATTTAGTCTCACATAGCTGATGTTCAGCAAAGGACAGCAACTGTTTTGACTGGAGAAAGCAGGAATTATGGTGAAATGAATGGTAAGTCTGTGGCTTTGTTGACGAACAATCATTTTTCACCAGTGTGTACCTTATACAAACACTGAAGCAGTGCCAATAGAATTAAATGGAATCATTGAATCCTGAAGCGAAAACAAGGCTATTCCACTCTCTGGGCTCATTGAAACAGCTAATCCATTTAGTTGAACCACTGTCGTTTCTTACATTGTTTTGCTAATTAATGCACAGTATATTTTTACGTCTTTTACATTGCTAAAAGGACACAAGAAGTCAATGTTTTTTATCTGGCACTGATCAGGCCTGGGATGCAAGGTACTGACTTGACAAAAAAGAACATCATTTTATACAGCATATATGATTATTTCCATCTAGTAGGACAAGTGCAGCAGATACATGCACCACCACCTGCAAGTCTCCTTCAAGCCACTGGCCATCTTGACATGGAAATATATCACCGTTCCTTCACTGTCACTGGTCAAAATCCTGGAATTTCCTCCCTAAGGGCATTGTGGGTCACCTACAGCATATGGACTGCAGTGGTTCAAGAAGGCGGCTCACCACCACCTTCTCAAGGGCAACTAGGGATGGGTAAGAAATGCTGGCCAGCCAGTGACATTCATGCCCCACAACTATATAAAGAAAAGGATGCTGATTGTTTGGGTCATCATTGACATGGAGTTGCAGCAAGAATAGTAACATGTTAATTTTAATTCTCAGGTCTACCTACCTGGTGATCACATTAGATAAGGCTTTTGACAAGCTTTTTGCACGGCAGACTGATTAAGAAGCTGAGAGCACGTGGGATTCAGGACAATTTGGCAAATTAAAACAAAAATTGGCTTTGTGGCAGGATGCTGAACATAATGGTCAAGAAGTGTTTTTGTCACAGGAAGTCTGTGACCAGTGGCATACCACATGGGCTTGGTCCTGTGACCCTTGCTGCTTGTTGTTGAATGATCTAGACATTAATGTAGGAAGTATGATTAGTAAGAACAAAGAACAAAGAACAAAGAAAATTACATCACAGGAACAGGCCCTTCGACCCTCCAAGCCTGCACGGATCCAGATCCTCTATCTAAACCTGTCGCCTATTTTCTAAGGATCTGTATCCCTCTGCTCCCTGCCCATTCATGTATCTGTCGAGATACATCTTAAATGATGCTATCATGCCCGCCTCTACCACCTCCGCTGGCAACGCGTTCCATGCACCCACCACCCTCTGCGTAAAGAACTTTCCATGCATACTTCCCTTAAACTTTTCCCCTCTCACCTTGAAATCATGACCCCTAGTAATTGAGTCCCCCACTCTGGGAAAAAGCTTCTTGCTATCCACCCTGTCTATACCTCTCATGATTTTGCACACCTCAATCAGGTCCCCCTTCAACCTCCGTCTTTCTAATGTAAATAATCCTAATCTACTCAACCTCGCTTCATAGCTAGCGCCCTCCATACCAGGCAACATCCTGGTGAATCTCCTCTGCATCCTCTCCAAAGCATCCACATCCCTTCAGTAATGTGGCGACCAGAACTGTATGCAGTATTCCAAATGTAGTCGAACCAAAGTCCCATATAACTGTAACACGACCTGCCAACTCTTGTACTCAATACCCCGTCTGATGAATGAAAGCATGCTGTATGCCTCCTTGACCACTCTATCGACCTGCGTTGCCACCCTCAGGGTACAATGGACCTGAACACCCAGATCTCTCTGTGCGTCAATTTTCCCCAGGGCTTTTCCATTTACCGTATAGTTCAGTCTTGAATTGGATCTTCAGAGAAGAGACTAAAGAAGACTTGAGATGAGACTAAAATTGGTGATGTGGTTAGTAGTGAGGAGGAAAGTCTTAGACAACAGTGACAAGACAGATAGGCGGGTCAGATGGACTGAACAGTGGTAAATAGAATTTAATCCTGAAAAGTGTGACGTGATGCATTTTGGAAAGACTAACAAAGCACAAGGCACAGGAGTACACTTTGATTGATAATACCCTCAAAAATACAGAAGATCAGAGGGACTTTGGTGTGCATGTCCATAGATCCTTGAAGGCATATCGGATACTTGGCTTCATTAGTCAAGGCACTGAATTCAAGCAGAGTGAGGTTATGATGGAGTTGTCTATGATGTTAGCTCGGCCACAACTAAAGTACTGTACACATTTCTGGTCACCACACTATAGGAAGGATGTAGACTATATACAGGAGAGTACCAGGATATTGCCTGGGCTGGGACAATTCTGCTATGTCGGGGCATGAGATAGACTGGAGTTGTTTTCTGGAACAGAGAAGGCTGAGGGAGATCTGAGTGGTGTGTACAAGGTATTGAGGATCATAGACAATGTAAATGGGGAGAAATGTTTCCCCTTAGTAGAGGAGTAAATAATCAAGGGACATAGTTTTAAGGTAAGGAGCAGGAAGTTTAAAGGGGATTTGGCGAATTTGTTTTTATCTCAAGAGTTGTAGATATTTGGAACTCACTGCCTGAAAGGATGGTAGAGACAGGAATGATTACGATATTTAAGAACTATTTAGATGAACACGTGAAACATCATAGCAAACAAGGCCAATTGCTGGAAAATGAGATTAAAATAGATGGATGTTTCTTTGCACTACAAAGACGTAAATCACGGTGGCCACCTGCCTGGGAAGACACAGAATCCTGCAGCACAGATTGTCTAACATATCCAAGCAGCTTTGTCTTCACTGGTTATATCCACTACTTCAGGTTCAATTTCTACAGTTCCCTTTGCAACGTGGCCTAGGCAACAGCTCTGAAAGGCCAGACCATGAACTGCACTAACTTGTCTGTCACAACAAGGTCAAAAATTACATGACACCAGGTTATCGTCCAAAGGTTTAATCGAACAAGTTTTTGGAGCATTGCCCCTCCTTCAGGTGTAATGAGAGAGGAAGCATCAAGACACAGAATTTATAAGCAAAAGATCAAAGGATTATACAACTAATGTGAAGGTATTTAATAATCCTAAAATGGCTGGCTGATTCCCAGCTTTAAATCCTTAATCAGTTAGAAAGGCGATGCAGATTTCAATTGATTAACATGCAAGTCTCCAAATTTCTTTCAAGTCAATGTCCTGAGCTAACTATAGGTTTTATCAATGAATACAAGAGATGACATCTCAGGTCAGACAATGCCTTTTGGTGTGAGGCCTTGTTTAGAAACTGCGCTTTAATGTGGAGTCAGACTGATTTTATTTCCAAAGCAGGAATTTAGAAAAATTCCTCACAACCCAGTCCAACACCGGCACCTCCACATCATCTCACAGCAAGAGCTAAAGTTGCTGGCTGTCAGGCGGCAGGGAAGACATCAGCAGTAGTGGGAGGGTGAATGCTGTCCTCCTGAACCACACTCCAGCATTTTGCCCAAGCTGAGAGTGTCTGCAGCCAACTGGGGACACCAGCATTAACCCTGATTTTTGCCCAGTATGTTACTTGGGGTGGAAGTCTCCATTATGAGCATTCCATTCAATGGTAATGACTGAGCCAGCAGTTGAGGTGCTATCATTGAAATACGCCCCCATTCCAACCATACTGCCAAGTACTGGCAGGCTCAACAAAACCTAACTTGTCTTAGAGGGCAGCCTGGCATGGAGGTGCCCGCTCCTCCATGTGGCAGCTTCAGCAATTGCCACTTCTATATTTGGTACTACTAAGTACTTAGGTGAACCCACACGCTTGGATGTTGTCATTATCGGGTGTAATGCTGATTTTACACACTGCTTGATTGTACTGTTCAACTCTCCTTATGTTTGTGAGTTTAATGTCTGAAAATAGTTCGATGGCATTTGCACGTGCTAAATATTGTTTCACAGGTGCCAGCTACCTTTAGTAGTCTGACAAGCAGTGGTTTTTCTGAGAGTGAATTTCAACAGTATGAGCATTGCTGTTTTCACACTGATTAAATTCTCAAGCTGAACCTGATGCTCTCTTGACACACACGTCTAGCAGGTTCCCCACTGAATGAACAAAAAGGATTTCAGACTGTAGATTAGCTAGTCTGCTGAATTATGGGAATCCTACTGTCCGTTTCGCTGCAATAATTCAGTATCAACTAGATGATAAATTGGCCTGTTTTTGGATTTCATCATATAATGCAACACTTTGACTACATACTTACAAAGACAGGTACCAAAGGAATTACCTTTTATCATACTTCATCGTTTGATGAGAATGTAATCACACTTAGCATAAAAAAATGGAAATTTGCTGTATGACATTTAACATTTTTCCTGAAACAGTAGTGTTGTCTTACCGGACTGGGTGTGCATTACATCAGTTGTGTTCCTGAATCCATCAAATGCAAATTGATAAAGTCGCCAATGCTTTTGATGAGCAATTTCAACTGGATCTTTCTTCCAGCGATACACAATTTCATTTTTTGGGTATCCATCTGCAAAGGAAATTTATGAGAAATAGAAGAAAAAGGACATTAACTCGTACTGACTTCAAAAGTCTACTCCAAAAGCAAATGCCTGCAGTCAGTGGACAGATTAGTTTAGATTTTCTGCTTGAGTTTGGTTGGCTCAAAGGCATAACTCAAATGAAGTGCAGTGGCAGATACACTGAGATCTGTTGACCAGCAAAATGATCACCTTAGTGGCTTCTGGGACTTACTCTAGGAATCTTACGTCAGGCTCTGATGTCAAACAATTTGAAAGAGAAATAAAATCTGTTCCTCTTTGGGTCTAGATCTGGGGCTAAGCAGGTCAATGAAAGGCTTTGGAAGTCTTATACAACCATTCACTAGCTTCTCCCAAGTGACCAAAGTTATTTGAATTATTTAACTCCAATCAGGATCGGGGCAATTCAATGTGGCTTGTCACACTGCACATCAGCCAGCTTTACACTTCAGTAAAAGGTTATTGTAATTTAAGATAATTAAGTGCCTTTCTTCATTAAAACACTGAGCCTAAGGTTTTGTAGGGCTCAGCCTGACTTTCTGACAACCCTGATGAAAGACAGGGTTGGTTCTTTCATTTAACAAACTTTCAGGGCCAATGCCAATAGATGGAGATATGTCAAAACAAATGCAGCCCATTCTTGTCATAGTGAATATAAACTATATTAGACTTATAGACTAGTGTTATTTGGAAGCAAAGTCTTCATGATGAAAATGAAACATCTCTGTTTCTCCAGAAGGAGCAAGTAAAAAACTTGCCTCAGAGATAGTAGGAACTGCAGATGCTGGAGAATCTGAGATAACAAGGTGTAGAGCTGGATGAACACAGCAGGCCAAGCAGCATCAGAGGAGCAGGAAAGCTGACGTTTCGGGTCCAGACCCTTCTTCAGAAGATTACAAGAGAGTTGCAGTGGGAGAGAGATCCATGGAGGTCTTTTCAGAGGGAGGAGGGTAACTTCTTCGAGGTAGGCATCCTTGGAAGAGGCTTCGCAGTGGGGTTAAAATTGTTTCAAAGATAGTAGGAACTGCAGATGCTGGAGAATCTGAGATAACAAGGTGTAGAGCTGGATGAACACAGCAGGCCAAGCAGCATCAGAGGAGCAGAAAAGCTGACATTTCAGGTCTAGACCCTTCTTCAGCTCCACACCTTGTTATGTAAAAAAACTTGCCTGACATTTTGTCATGAAGTCACGTTTTGATCTTCATCAGTGAATGAATGAAGTGGATTACTGACACTTTCTTTAATGGTCAGGCAATTTCCTTCACCATTAATGCCTAAGGCAGTAAAAATCTAAATCCTTTAAAACGTAGGATGGACATTCACATTAACGACTGGGACAATATATGGAACTGAGTTTACAATTTCTCAAAGCCTCACTAAACCTTTACTTCTAGAGATTCAAATAAGTTCTGCAATTGAAACAAAGTTAAATTGCAATCCATGCTTCAATGGGTTTATCTTGTGTTTGAGTTTTGCTCAGGAAACATGGCATAAATTTTCTCAGTGGGTCAGCAATGCAGATTTGGGAAAATTTGCAGGTCTAAAAACCAGAATTGGGAGAAAGTGACCAGGGAAGTGGTGTGGTGGGAGGGTGTAAGGGAACTGGTCACGTTAACCCCATAAGTAAATAGAGGCAAAGTTAGGCGCAGCATTAGTTGGGCAATTCAATCACATTTAAAAAAGTGTGTGAGTAAAATCATCCATTTGTGGACCAGGAAGTTGACGCTGTTGTGACTGTGTCTAGGCCACTGAGGAATTAAGTGTATATCAAATCTCTAAATGTTATCCAACTGCTTGCCTTCCCTGGATCTGATGACCTAACATGTGCATCTAATATGGTAAAACAGTCATTGTTGCTGCTTATTCAAATTGTCCAGAAGCAGCACATTAAAACACAAAGACATGGAGAGGCATTACAAACACAGCCATATGGCCACATCTTGGCACTGATGGCAGCTAATGATAATCTGTATCAACACAGGTTATTATCATGCCATGGGGGATTTATGATACACAGTGCAAGTGGCACGGACCTTTGTGCCCTTATCACTCATCTATTGAAGTGCATCCACTCACTCCACCTTTGATCAGTTACCTGTCAGCTGGCATAGAGGAACAGCAGAACAGCTGTTCCATAAGGTCATTCTAGCTGGAATACAGCATCGGGGAGTGATAGCAGCAAAATGCATGGCATCTGTAGGACGCCATTTCCTTCCCACTACCCACTCCAAGTACCATCTCAAATACTTACTGATGAAATGGAAAAAATGGCTAATACATGAAAATGCACAAAAGTGTTAGAGAGCCACGCAGACTACATGCCTCAAAACCTTTTTTGCTTTAAATTCGTATTGCTGGAATATCCCACAGAGCTCAGCATGTGGAAAGAATGGGAAATTCCAATTCCATGTTTAGCAATTTGGATCTCTAGATTCTGGTGGAGGAAATGCAGAAGAGAGACATTCTACATCGAGCTAGCCAGTATAACACTCCAGCAACCACAAAGCAAATATAGACAAGGATTTTACAAGTGCTTACCACTCCTGGTGAACATTAAAGATTACAGATGTGCTAGCAGTGATTTTACTCTCTGCTATGTTCTGATAAGGTAGGGTGCTCTGTACAAGCACATGTAAGTCCAAGTGATGGTTCAGAACTGCATGCTGCAGCTTTATGGGGCAAGGTCTGCAAGTGGAGTGGAGAACCTGCCCCTGTCTGCATCAATTGTGCTGAGGTGGAGATAGTTAACAGGTTCAAGTTCCTAGGAGTAAACATTATTGACAATCGAATTTGGTCCACTCACATCAATGTGACAATCAAGAAAGCACACCAACGCCTATCATTTCTCAAACGGCTAATGAAATTCAGCATGTCCACAATGACAGTGACCAACTTTTATAGATGCACCATGGAAAGCATCCTATCTAGATGCATCACAGCTTGCTCTGCCCAAGACTGCAAGACATTAGTTAGCGTTGTGAACACAGCCCAGTACATCGCGAAAACTAACCTTCCTTCCGTTGACTCTGCCTACACTTCCCACTGCCTCAGGAAGGCACCCAACATGATCAAAAACTCCTCCCATCCCAGTTATACTCTCTTCCACCAAGAAGCACACTAGATCAATTGGTGCCTCCACCTTGACAGGTTTCCGATCACCGCTGTACTCACTCAAGAGGACAGACAAGGATCAGACTGGAGTACTGATGTTTGCAATGAGCAGCAGTGCTGACACCATTTTGGTTTGACATGGGATCAAAGAAGAAACTGTCAAATAATGGAAACATCATGAAGGCCTTTGATTCTTATTTTACTTTGCAGAGAAACCCTTTAAAGGTGGAGCAAAGTTCAATTGGCTCAGTTGTGTATTATTGATTCCCTCGGCAATAGAAAGAGCCTGATACATAAATTCAGAGTTATGACAACATTTTAGAGCCACTGGCAGGTATGAAGAGGTAAGACTGTAATACAGGATGTTGCTCCACAGAGTGATATATGTCAATTCCCATTTCTCAGGTTAGCTTCAGCCACCTTCTGCATTAATTTTCAGTCATATTTAGAAACGGCCTTTATGGTCAGCATATTCTTACTTTAGGATTAAGTTTAGTTTCAACAAATAGTTTTCATTTAGTTATTCTGACCTGTTTCACCAAATGAAGAATTAAGTTCCATTTACCTCAAGTGTGGTCAGTACAATACCGTACAGTCAAAATACACCTGTATTTCTGTGTTTAGTAGAAGGTGTAATTTAGCCTTGAGTCAAAATAAACAAATGCTGAAAGAGACCACGTTTATGGTTGAATGGTTGCAACAATGTCCTATATTGGTTTAGCTTGTAAATTAATTGTTTTAAATGGAAAATAGTTAAAGTATGAAACTGGCATATGCAAATATATTACTTTGAAATTCAAATTAGCTTTGACATTTCTGTAATTTGCTGTGTCTTGCAATGGTACTTCGTTACCTACTGTGGAACACACTTCAATACAGTTATAGGGTTTGATTCATGATATTGTGACACTCTCTTGGAGAACAAAAACTATAGTAGTCCTTCAATAATGACTTTCGTTAACTTACTAAATGTTTCCTTTAACTAAATGAAATTGACAGGCCATGGAATCTTCCAGAATATTTGGATGAATCAGTTGAGGCATCTCTGGGCAATGTTGATCATTAGCAAATGACGTTATGTATCTTCAAAGTGGACAACAAATTACTCTGGTGGTGATTCATTTTGGTAGTGATCTATAAAGTTAGTTTACTAAGTTATACAAAAAAAATATTGACACAAGTAACTGACATCTCAAGGGATACAACCACTCAGGAGATCATAGAAAGTAACGTAAGTAAGATAAGCATCACTCTCAAGAACATTAACATAAATTTTGCACACAATGCTCAGCAATCCAGTACACAGTGAAAAATGGAACATCAGAGTGGCTGAGGGGTGAAGATTTATAGTTTCTTGAAAGTGGCATCACAGGTAGACAGGGGCTTTTGGCATGCTTGGTCGGAGCATTGAGTACAAGAACTGGGATGTTATGTTGCAGCTGTACAAGATAGTGATGGGGCCACTTTTAGAATACTGTGCTCAATTCTGGTCGCCCTGCTATAGGAAGGATGTTGTTAAATTAGAAAGGGCACAGAAAAAAATTACAAGGATGTGGTTGGGATTAGAGGGTTTAGGTTACAAGGAGAGCCTGGTCAGTCTGGGACTTCTTCCCCTGGAACAGAGGCTGGCCTTGTAGAGGTTTATAAAATGGTGAGGGGCTTAGATAAGATGAAGCACCAAGGTCTTTTCCCCAGGGTAGGGGAGTTCAAAACTAGAGGGCATAGGTTTAAGGTGAGAGGGGAAATGTTTTAAAGGACCTGAGGGGCAACTTCTTCACACAGAGGGTGGAGTGTGTGGGGATGAGCTGCCAGAGGAAGTGGTAGAGGCGAGTACAATTGCAACGTTTAAAAGGCATTTAGACAGGTACTTGAATTGGGAAGGTATAGAGCGATACAGGCCAAATGCAGGCAAATGTGACTAGTTCAAATTAGGATACCTGATTGGCATGGATGAGTTGGACTGAAGGATTTGTTTCTGTGCTGTATAACTCTATGACTCTATCAGTCAACGGAACAGAATGAGAGACATATGGCCAGACAGCCAGAAGTCATAAGCTGCTGACCTCAAGTGAGTTAATTGAAAATCACTGCTTTATTAAGAATTCTTCCTTTCCACTTATTGTGCTTAATTTTAAAAATTCCGTGAAACATGTGAAATCATACTTGTACCTGGATTGCTTGTAAAATTAACAATAAACTTTTACGTTAGTTTTCCAAAAACAAACTCAGCCTATTCTTTCAATTAAATTAAGTCTTACAATTAAACTAAATCTGAAACCTGAGGTGACCCGAAGGTTATTGCTAATTGCCCTCTTCATCCTCCTTCCTGGTACTCACTCCTTTGCCTCTACCACCTCATTTGTATTTATGGTTCCGATGTGTGAGGACACCACTCCCATTTCATCTCTTTTGTAGTACAATGCGTAATGCTTCATTCTCTGACACACCGTCCTTCCTTCCTGCCAGCTAGGTTCCCAAATCAATAGCAGCAAAAGAAATTGACCCTCCAAGTCCAGCAGAACCACCCTCCTTCCCACTTGGGTTAAAGCCAGGCATTGCAAATTGGTTTTGTCATACTTCTGTGGCAGTGATTGCAAGTTTCCAAACACATCACTGTCTCCCACCCACCCCTAACCCTGTTGTGCTTCTAGATATGATTGCACTGAAGTCAATGAAAGCTAACGTGCAGGCGCAGCAAACTCAGAATCCCTACAGTGTGGAAGCAGACCATTCGGCCCATCAAGTCTACACCAACCCTCCAAAGAGCATCCCACCCAGGCCCAACCACCTGCCCTATCCTTGTGACCCTGCATTTTCCTTGGTTAACCCATCTAACCTGCATATCCCTGGACACGATGAGCAATGTACCGTGGTCAATCCACCTAACCTGCACATCTTTGGACTGTGGGAGGAATCCAGAGCACCCAAAGGAAACTCATGCAGACACAGGGAGGATGTGAAAACTCCACACAGTCACCCAAGGCTAGAATTAAACCTGGGTCCCTGGTGCTGTGAGGCAGTGCTAACCACTGAGCCACTGTGCCATCCTCATAGAAAGGCTCATAGAATGTTAGCCTTTATCACAAGAGGAGTCGAGTGCAGAAGTCATGAAGTATTGTTTCAGTTTTACAGAAGGTTGGTGAAACTGCAACTGGACTACTGTGCGCAGTTTTGGTCATCTTATCTGAAATGGGGAAAAGGCAGAGAATGGAACTAAGTGAATTGCTGCTTCATATGATCAACTTTGATGGGTTGAATGGCCTTCTTCCGTGCTGGAGCCATACTGTCATTCTGTTTTTTCCAAAACACTAAATGCAACATATTTAGCCTCCAAGAATCGAGAATTGATTAAATCATCCCAATAATAAATTATTAAAAAGATATGTTCACATGACTCAGGGTGAAACAAAATTAGTTTCTGGAAAGTGAACAAAATTGTTAAAATATTTATGTCAAATAACAGGGGAGAGAGTCTTACGCAAACTATTTGAAAATAATCTTTCAGAGATAATAGGTACTGCAGATGCTGGAGAATCCGAAATATCAGAGATAATAGGTACTGCAGATGCTGGAGAATCCGAGATATCAGAGATAATAATCAGTTTTTAACACTGCTGTGTAGTTTGCAAATTACTGGTTTAGGTAGGTTACTTTGTCATAAGTAAAAGGCCAGCATGAAGTAAACTAACATATTCAAACAATAAAGCTGCATTTGACTAATGGTGCCTTGAAGGATCATTGCACACAACAAGGCTACAATGCACCATTTAATTCTTTTAGGCCATTATGTAGTGAAGTTAATGGCCTATCGATTACTTGATGCACCTACCAAGTAATTTGCTGTTATTATAGCATTATTTATATCCCAAATTATTTTGTATTAGAAATAAAGACGCATATTATGCAACACTTACAGCTTGAGAATTCCAGGGGACAGGAATGATGATCCATAGGAAAGTCATGAAGCTGAAGATAGCATTCCGCATTGATGGTTAACCTAATGTGGCAAACATAAAATCATCAACTTTGTCCAATCAAAATTAATGTTAATGTTAATATACATTAATTAGTGTTAATTTTAAAATGCAAAAGAAGGAAAATTGGTGCCTGTTGTACAGAACTTGAGTAGTGCTTAAGAAGGACACATATCCTTGAAGCCTTTCATCTCATATTCATTAGGACAGATGCGAGAATGTGAAATATTAAGGAGAACAATAATTTTTACTGCAGGAGAAAAAGGGTATTGACTGGTTGGCAAGTCAGCTCTGATTAGTCAAGATGTTGCTGTGGAAAAAACACAAGGGAATAGCTGCAAAGCCTGGATAAAGGGTGTGTATTTTTGCAGAGCATAGGGGCCCTGTATATGTAATGTCTAGCAAGTGTAGGTGAGCCCACCCTGAGCCAACTGATAATCATTCCTAGGTTGTTAGTGTAATTAGTACCCTCGGGATCATTCAATAACTCACAGCATCATATCTAATGTTGTACGTTGTGCTCTGAGCTTTGCCAGCTGGGGCTTGTACTCTGGTCAGTACTCAGTCTGTTTTGAACAGCTTAAGAGATATGTTGTATGACTGAATCCATCAGTTGTCGGGATATATGATCTACGTACATGGAATTGCACTGAGACTGGCATTTAAACATCACATTACTCATTTGTGTGGTAGGCAGAATCTCCTTTCGGCTTGAAGGCAGCATCCTGTTAGTAGAAAACACCACTTATGTTGCTACTGCCTAGAAGCAGTGCACATTGGCTTGTTGTTCAGATGTTTGAGTCACCTCTCCCTTCCAGAGTAACTTGAGATACACAGAGCACTTTTCAGGACTGGCAGTGCTGGCCTTATGCCGATTCATGAATTTGTGCAACGTACAGTGTGCAGTGATTTGACTGAGATAGGTATTATCCTGCAGAATAGCTTTAATGGGCCCTTTCCAGCATCAAACTTGCACGGTGAACAAATGGCTCAGGACCTATTCATGTTGGTTCCTGATAGGGCTTATCTCATAGCAGGTACAGCTATGGGAAGAGATAGTAGGAACTGTTTTCCAGAGGGAGGAGGCATTCCACTCCCAAACATCTCAGATGTCCTCGTTTTTCAAGGACCGCAACTTCCCCTGCTCAGTGGTTGAGAACACCCTCCACCGTGTCTCTTGCATTTCCCGCAACTCATCCCTCACACCCCGCCCCGCAATAAAAACCAAAACAGAATCCCCCTCGTCCTCACGTACCACCCCACCAACATCCGGATCCAATGCATCATCCTCTGACACTTCCGCCATCTGCAATCCGACCCCACCACCAAAGACATTTTTCCCTCCCCACCCTCATCTGCTTTCCGAAGGAACCACTCTCTCCGTGACTCCCCTGTCCGCTCCACACTCCCCTCCAGCCCCACCACACCTGGCACTTTTCCCTGCAACCGCAGGAGGTGCTACACCTGCCCCTACACCTCCCCCCTCACCCCCATCCCAGGCCACAAGAAGACCTTCCACATCAAGCAGATGTTCACCTGCACATCTGCAAACGTGGTATACTGTTTCTGCTGTTCCCATTGTGGCCTCCTCTACATCGTGGAAACCAAGCGGAGGCTTGGGGACTGCTTTGTGGAACACTTATGCTCAGTTTGCACTAAACAACGGCACCTCCCAGTCGCGAACCATTTCAACTCCCCCTCCCATTCCTTAGATGACATGTTCATCCTGGGCCTCCTGCAGTGCCACAACGATGCTTCCCGAAGGTTGCAGGAACAGCACCTCATATTTTGCTTGGGAACCCTGCAGCCCAATGGTATCAATGTGGACTTCGCAAGCTTCAAAATCTTCCCTCCCGCTACCGCATCCCAAAACCAGCCCAGCTTGTCCCCGCCTCCCTAAACTGTCCTTCTTCCCACCTATCCCCGCCTCCCACCTCAAACTCTACTGACATCTCCTACTTACTAGCCACATCCCACCCCCTTGACCTGTCCATCCTCCCTGGACTGACCTATCCCCCCCTCACTCCCCACCGACACTCACCTTTACTGGCTCCATCCCCACCTCTTTGACCTGTCTGTCTCCTCTCCACCTATCTTCTCTTTTATCCATCTTCTATCCGCCTCCCCCTCTCTCCCTATTTATTTCAGAACCCCTTTCCCCTCCCCCATTTCTGAAGAAGGGTCTAGGCCCGAAACGTCAGCTTTTCTGCTCCTCTGATGCTGCTTGGCCTGCTGCGTTCATCCAGCTCTACACTGTTATCACAGCTATGGGAATGCCAGTGAGTATATTGACCAGGACAGTCAAGTTTGTGGTAAACAGTATTAAAAAGCCTAATTTAAGACTACCAGTTGAACTGCCAATGCAGCTCACCTACCCATGCTAGAATCTACATATATTCGTATTAAAGAATACACCCTCTGGAAACAGGAAGAACATATCTAGGCTTTGCAATTTTCACTACAAAATAAAGGTTAGGAGACAATAGTTCCCTTGTGTATTACACCGTTTCAACACCTTAACTAATCACAGACAGCTCTTCTTTCCTAAATTTAAACAAACGTTGGCAGTCAACTATTCTCTGGTGCTTTCCAATCAGTGTTCTCAACCAATTGAAGTCCACTTGTACGCCAACCAGTATGCGTTTAACTTTGCAGTATAAATTACTCCTTTTAGAATATGGTCTTCCTGAATCTGTCTTAATGAAAATGCTAATAGGTTGAATTCACAGAGTAAATATTGTAGTGGGGATGTTCATTTCAGAGTTTTTCCAAAGAATGTACAATGTATTTTGTAGAACTTTTAACATAGTAACTATTGTATAGTACAGCTATCTTATAGCCACAAAGATCAGGACCCCATGAATGTACTAGATATATACACTTCATACAGAATGAGAAGGTATTGTAGATTAATACCAGTAGATTTACCCAAAAAGAGCTGATCATTTAATGTCAGATCCTGGTAGGTTGGATGAAGTAGTAAGGCGGTGTGGGATGTGTCTGAAGCACCCAGTATGTCCCTTTGCAGTCAGTTTCCATCACAAGGAGGCAGTGACATAGCAATAAGATCACTTGTCTAGTAATCCAGACGCCCAGGCTTGAACTGAGATCACACGTTCAACTTCTGCTATGGTAGACAGTGGAATTTAATTTCAATTAACAAGACTACTCTGATAATAACTACAAAATTATTGTACAAATGCATCTGGTGACCTGATACCCTTTGGGGAACTAAACCTACTGTCCTTACATGGGTTTGGCCTACATGTGACTCCAGACCCACAGCAATATGCACGACACTTGACTGCTGGAAATATCCTAGCAAGTCTCTCAGTTGTATCAAACCAATCCAAAGTCTAAAAGGAATGTAACTGAAAAAACCATTCAGTATTGATACAAACAATGACATCAAACCCTGCTCGGTCAATATTGCAAACATTGGGGAAACGAAGTGTAGACTGGGTGCCTGCTTTGCAGAACAGCTACATTCTGCCCCTAAAAGGACCCTGAGCTTCCAGTTGCCTGCCACTTTAACACACCACTCTGTTGTCTGGCCAACATCTCTGTCTCAAGCTTGCTCTAGTGTTCCAGCAAAGCTCAGTGTAAGCTGGAAGAACGACACCTCATTTTCCACTGGGGATCCTGCAGCCCTGTGGACTCAATATTGAATTCAATAATTTTAGGGCCTGAACTCTCCCATGTCCTAGCCCCCTACACCACACATCAGGCCTTGTTATCATATAGTTTGCCATTATACACTACCGATTGTGAGCCACTAACCGTCTCCCTTAACAACTATTCACCCTCCTAGCCAGATCGTCATCCACTCCCTTGTCTGTTCAACTGTTCTTCTCTCTCACTGGCCTCTATCCCCACCTATCATTTATTGCCTACCCTTTGCCCCCACCCAATCTTCTGTATATAAACCGACATTTTCCTACTTACCAACAGTTCTGAGGAAGGGTCACCGGACCCGAAACGTTAACTCTGATTTTTCTTCACAGATGCTAGCAGACCTGCTGAGCTTTTCCAGCAATTTCTGTTTTTGTTCCTGATTTACAGCATCCGCGGTTCTTCCATTTTTATTTAAAATTTCAAACTTCTCCTTGGAGGCTTTATGTCAAAGTTGGGAGAGCTGTCTCAGCAGCAGTCAAACATCAGTCTACTATAACTATATGCGTATAATTATCTCTCCGAGACAATACCCCAGACACCACAATCCTGGTGTGTGTGTATGTGCCGTCCCACTGGCAGGACAGGTCCAGCAGAGTTTGTGGCACAGTGATATATAGTCAAGAGTGAGCTCCCTGACAGTTGTCAACAGTTACTCTGGAGTTATTGGAAATAGACTGTGAAGCCTAATGGCAAAGGTCAAACATATGGAAGGAATTCTCCACTGTAAATTATTAAATATCACCTTCATCCTCAAACATCACACACCCCCACCAATTCTACCCTCCCCCAAACGCTACCCTCTTACCCACACCATCTCAGCTAATGCATGACTATTCTTCCATGTTGAACACCAATTGGAAGAAACACAGGGCAGCAAAGCTATATAATGTACTCTAGGTGTGGAACTTCACCATCCATCACCGAAGATGACTTGGTTGTATCACTACTGACAGAAACAAAAGGATATAGCTGCAAGACTGGGTCTGTGGCTAGTCTACGGGAAGACCAACAACTGGGGTAAAAAACGTTCTTGACTTCAGTTTCTTCAATTTTTCTATTGTAGGTGCATCCGCCATGACTGTAATAGTAAGAGTGGCCTTTGTGGACAAAGGTCCATCTTCATATTGAGGATATCCTTAATTGTGTTGTGTGACACTGTCACCTTGCTAAATATAAGAAATTATGAACAGATGTAGTAACTTAAACCTGGACATTCATTAGTCACTGTGGGCCATCAACAGGCACAGAACTGTATTCAACCACAATCTGTAACCTCATGGTCCTATATATCCCCCGCTCTGCCATTACCATCAATCCAGGAAATCAACATTGGTTCGCTGAAGACAGCACCTAAATTTCTGCAATTTGACAAACCTTTCAATCTGTGAGTTAGTAAGCTTAATAAACACTGGATGGGAATTGATACAGCCAGTCCATTGCAAGAAGGTTTCATGACGTCTTTCCAGTGTCCCTCTGACAGAACTGAACGAAGTCCACACTTCCTGCAGTTCCACCGACCACGGTGAATTTTTGAAACAAATTAGCTACCCCTCCATTTCCACATTAGCTAATCAGTGCCTGAAGTAATGTGTAGAATTTGTCAGTATAGGTAAAGTTGTCATGGTCCTACTGGACCAGAGGGCTCTTCACTGATTACAGAGATAAATATTAATTGTTTTACTTGAGGGTCAACACACCTTGTCAGCAGATTAAAAAGAGAGTCTTTCGTAGGAACATAAGCAGTGCAAGAATTGACCTGTTGGCATTACACTGTAGCACAAACCACGTGCCTAGCCAACTGAAATAACTTTCTGTCCCAGATCCAGATTGACCATTAGAATCCTAACAAAAAAAGGCACTTGTTTTACATAGGTACAACTAATATTTAGTAGGTTGGCATAAATACAGCTATCAGGAGCCAGTTTTGTCACATCTGTCTCAATCAGAATCTCGTGCAAGACTGTTTCTCCAAAGATTATGAGATATCATTAGAACGGACAGAGATTTCTCAATGTTAACTCTTCCAGAACCATTACTCTGCACATCTTTCACAACACCTGTTCTTCACCCGAAGTTAATAATTATATATTCACATATATAAAACTACTGGCAAAGTGCCATTTCCGCATCTCCCACGAGGATTTCACAAATTCAGGTGGTTTGGAGGGTTTCAACCCTTCCAGACCATGTTCTCTTCAGAAAGATTGATAGGGTCTTTAGGCTGAAGTCTGTTGTTTGTAAATCTGATCTTGACCGTGATTAGTCTGTAAACTGTTATCATAAAGGACATTTCTCATTGGGTTCATCCCATTCAAGCATTAATGAATGCTTACTGCTCAATGAGGCAAGGTTCCTGTAGTCCCTGGATACACCTTCCTCCGGTCTACAAACAATATACAATTATTACTGGTGCACTCTGTTACACTTCACTGGAGTAGCACATTGGAAGCCTTGCTCTTCTTGAAGTCATCACAAAAGCCAAAGATGATTTGAAAGTACTCAAAATTCTCCAATTTACCTGTCACTTAAAGCCAGGTTGGCAGAAAGCACAGACCACATTTCTGTACTTAACAAGAATTATTATCTCTTAAAACTAAAGCTACAAGTAAACAATTATGATTGACCACACACCGACGCAGACTCACACAAGGACCTTTCTTTCAGAGGTCTGACCATCTTATTCACACCAACAATTTGTTCAGCTACCAGGGCGCAGTCCACAAAGTTTTGTCAGAAGCCTTTGTCATTGACAATTGTTCTTCACTCCACAGATGAATCAGCTACTAGCTACCAGGCAAGTACACTCACTCTGGTCTCTAGCTCCCGGTCTCTTTGGACAGCACGGTGGCTCAGTGGTTAGCACTGCTGCCTCACAGCATCAGGGACCCGGGTTTGATTCCAACCTTGAGCGACTATCTGTGTGGAATTTGCACATTCTCCCCATGTCCGTGTGCGTTTTCTCTGGGTACTCAGGTTTCCTCCCACAGTCCAAAGATGTGCCGGTTAGGTGGATTGGCCATGCTAAATTGCCCATAGTGTCCAGGGATGGGTCTGGGTGGGATGCTCTGAGGGTCGGTGTGGACTTGTTGGGCCAAAGGGCCTGTTTCCACGCTGTAGGGATTCTATGGATATCTCTACTGACCTCTCCACTGCCTGGTCAAACAGCTGTTTAAACAATGAGTGTCAGGCAACTTAGTTTTAAAAACTATGTAATCTTTTCCACAATCTTTGATTTTAAAAAAGAAGTTCTTTTGTAATCTCAATGACCAATCAAAAATATGAGCAATTAAAAGATACAGTCTTTACAGTTGACTGGTGGATGACTGCACTATTCCTACTGAGGTCCTACATCCATATCCACTGCGCTGGGCACAACTGTAGCAGTCATCATGCACGATTATTATAACCAACAGCCTGCTGCTCCGGTTAAGGCCGCCCTTTTTTTCAACAAATACTCTTATATTTCCATTAGATCAACTGTGTAGTTAATCACTTTCTTATAAGGACTTAAGTTTTTAAGCTTTTGCCCCCCTCAGCAATTCTGATAGCAATAAGCGAAATTGGAGTGGAGTGGATCGCTAATTGAAAAAGACTGTATGAAAGTCAGTGTTTTCTATCAAAAGAGAATACTCACAACCACAATTTAAGGGGAAAGCTGGATATGGGGTCATTTTTGCAAATTGGTTGCATGTATAAATGTAGAATTAACCTCAAGCTGACCATTCTTTACTGAGCACCCAATAGGAAACTGTGTGCTTTGTTGGACATGACCACAGGTGTGATGCCATATGTAGTGACCATTTCAAACAACACCTGACAATTTCTTTGGTGGAAGTGCTATCAAATCTGCTTTACCTGTCTCCACCTTGAAAAATGGATGCAAGAGGATAAGAACAGTCATTGAACATCAATAGGTCAATATCTACTCCTTCCCATGGTCTAGTAGGGATCAGTGGCTCTCTCTGCTCAAGTCTGTGACATAGTGCAAGTTTTAAGGTCAGCTATGAAGGCCTTGATCGCCTTGAGATCCCTGGCCTCTGCATGGATAACCAAGGCCAGCTCTACATTTGGTAAAAACCAGGGTCACTC
Organism: Ginglymostoma cirratum; assembly: GCA_024137785.1. Lineage (NCBI taxonomy): Eukaryota > Metazoa > Chordata > Chondrichthyes > Orectolobiformes > Ginglymostomatidae > Ginglymostoma > Ginglymostoma cirratum. The sequence goes on from JAHRHZ010000049.1 coordinate 26,127,354, forward strand.
GGGCTTTCTTGTCTAGGATGTTATCCCACAGATAAACTAGAAAGGCCAGCCTACCTTAAACAACAACAAAATAAAAAAACGAAAGAACTGCGGATGCTGTAAACCAGGAAACAAAACAGAAGTTACTGCAAAAGCTCAGCAGATCTGGCAGCATCTGTGAAGGAAAAAACAGAATTCATGTTCTCGTTTCCCACTTCTGAGGAAGGGTCACTGGACCTGAAACGTTAACTATGTTTTTTCCTTCACAAATGCTGCCAGACCTGCTGAGCTTTTCCAGCAACTTCTGTTTTGCATCAAACAACGACGGGTCATCTAAAATTGTGAAATGCTATCGATGCTCAAAATATGTCTACATGGCCACCCTTCGAGTCTTTGATCAGGTCACCCTTCCATTCAATACCAATGTTCTTGGTCTTTTTTTTGTTCCTGTCAGAAATGATTGAGCCTGTTTTAGGTTGGTGACCACTGGATCACTGTAGCCCGGGCATATAATTCAACGTCACTAACAAATTCCTCATAAATTGTAAGGATTTCAACAGTCATTTTGGAAAGGACATCAGTCAACTTTGTAAATTCTCCTGCACTTATTTGATTTTATTGGCAAACCTCATAAGTCAGAGTAGGAACCTCTATCTATTGAGGTAGCGCTTGCCAAATTTTTAATCATCTAATAAAGAAATCAACAGCTTATGGCCCATCTGGTTCTCTCTTGCTCTTTGGGCAAAAGATTTCCCTCCATACCGGGTCTGGCCTAAACCTGACTCCAGACCCACAGTGTTGTGGTTGACACTCAACTGCCCTCTGGGCAATTAGAAATGTGTAATAAATAGCTAGTGACACCAAATGCTGTGAATAAATAAAAAGAAAGACTGTCTCTGTCTTCTTAAAACACTAATGTTCTTAAAGTGTTGAAATCACTTGACTTCAAAAAACCTTCTTCTTCAGGTCTAACTCAATTCAAATCTATACCGATGCTCACCATCTTGCAGTGCCAGGTATCAGCACAGCTTCTGTTTACCAATCAGAAGTGATTTGTGGCTGGGATAGTTCACTGTCATCATTCCAATGTGTGGCACTGTCCCCATTTCTCAATGTCAAATGATTTGACCAAGCACTAAATGCCTTTGAATGAAGAGCCCTGCTCCACCTGCAAGTCAGTTCAACAACACTGATGAAAAGCCCATTTTCTTGCACTCATCAGGACAGACAAGATGCTAAAATTCAAAATTTGTCTTGTGCATCTGTTCCAATGAACACAAGATGAAAAACTTTGAAAGCCTGCCTCTTTTTTTCAGCAAAATTCAAATTCTGCACTACCAAGCAACTATTTGTGAAGTTGAAGTTAGTTAGGTGTAGGGGGCACTGCCCGAAGGAAAATTTGCAATGATGTTTTGGGGTTGAGGTGTTTGGTTCTCAACAACCACAACAATCTTCCTTTGTAGCTCGTATGATTTTCCCCATTGGGAAGTTGCATCCCCTATTCCCTTTTGGCTCCAGTCAGACTGAGAACCTGCTTTAAAAGTGTTATTTGAATGTACTTTACTGTTGTAATGTTCTCTGGTTCCACCACAGATCCAGTGATATTTTCACATTATGATGTTGGCTGTCCTTAAGTGCTGACCTTTCTTCCTCATCGAGTAATGCACTCACAAAAAGATGTCCAAGAGAATTACATTGAACTTAATTTATTAGCCACACTTGAAAAGTTCAAGCTGGTTTTCATGGAACTGGTCTCAATTAGCTGCCAGACCAGGGTTTGAATGTAATGCAAGCAGCCACTGCTTCAGTATTTAATATCCTCATTGCAGGTAAGTATCTAAACCAATTTGAAAGACTTGTAACTAAGCACTACATTAAAATTTGTGACAAATGCAAAAATGCAAAATGAATCATCAGTGTTGGTACACACTAGTTGGCCAAGTTCTATTGAAAGAACCTATCAACTGGTGATGCACAGCTCCATACAGGTCTACCTGTCATTTTGAGTAGCTGTTACTCAGGAACGGAAATGGATGAACATATTTCTAAAGGAAAATAAAACCATGTTAAAACTATAACTAGCACACAAAAGACCTGCTGAATTCAGGAAAATTATGAGCACTTTCTGTTTGAAGTCATTTGACTCATGATTTTACAGGCATGCTGAAGCAGACTTGTTGCATTTAAAAGTAAGCTTGTGCATGATCAGAAACAATGACTGAGACCATTTACGAAATAAAACCCACAGGATTTTGTAACCTGGTGCATTTTTCTCTTAAAGGTTACGTTGAATCTTTTAAATTACAGATATAATTTATAGAGTTTTTTTGTTAATTCCAGGAGAACTTCCCAAAAGAAACTGGATGATATCCTTGCCATTAATTCTCTAGTCAATGATGCTTAATAAAATATACCCTTTACTTAAAATTAATGCTTAATGTTGTTGGCAGACATTTTTATGCATAAACAGATTATCAGTATACTTGTAGAACCATAAGCCAATTGACTGCAGACAGTTTCGGCACTGCTCCCACTGACACCAGTTTACAACCATAATATCATATGTAACTTTTAAAAACCCTGAGCTTTAAAATCAATTGAATTCTTCACTTAGTTGGAAGGAAATAGAACTGCAGTATTTCCAGCTAACTGTTGATCCACAGCTTTCAGCATTTTATCTAACTGCTTTACCTTAGCGTATACAGTATTTTTCCATCATTCCCGATTCGTAGCAATCGATTGGGAGTTGTTATCCAGTGAGCGTCCGATTTCTTGGAATTTCGGAAAAATGTGTCCGGGATCCAGATTTTGCCAACCATGTTACTATTTAGCAGGAGAACCTTCATTGTACCATTAAATTTCAGTCTGCTATCATACCAAGATTGCGCAAAAAATATGTCAATGGTATATTCCTGAAAAAAAATCAGAATTATATTCCTTGTACCTGCTACTTCAACATTTCCATTATTAAATTGAACTATATTTGCTTCATGCAATCCATAAATAATATTCCTGTGTTTCACAATTATTTTAAGGTAATTTATTAAATCCAACACAATAATAAACACAATGGACATGTCTTCCACACAAAATTGTTTTCAGCATCAAATCTAACTTGAGAATGATATCAAAACCAAAATGTTGGTGCAATAAACGCGATACCTCAAATGTTTAAAACAAAATTTAACAACAAATGAAAACCACACTTAATGATTATTCCTAAGGATTTTAAAAAAGCCTACATTGAGGTTCATAGACAAAAGTAAAAAAAAAATGAACAAGTTAAACAAGTCTTAAACGTCTCCAGAACATTGCAAAAAATTGAGCCTGGTCAAGTAATTGAACACAATCTACATTCTAATTAATGTTTGCGATTTAAAGGTAGTACATAAGATGCTTGACCAACCATGAGATAGAGGAGTAGAATTGGGCCATTCAGCCCATCGAGTCTGCTCCACTATGCAATCATGGCTCATATGTTTCTCAATCTCATTCTCTTGCCTTCCCTCTGTAACCCTTGATCCCCTTACCAATCAAGAAGTTATCTAGCTTTGTCTTGAATAACCTCAATGACCTAGTCTCCACAACCCTCTGTGGCAATGACTTCCACAGATTCACTACCCTCTGGCTGTAGAAATTCCTCCACAAGTCAGTTCTAAAGGGCCTCAGGTCCTAGTGTCCTCAGGTCCTAGTCTCTCCTACTATTGGAAACATCTTCTCCATGTCCACTCGATCCAGACCTCCATCAAGTACAGACCCAGAATCCATAGTCACTCCTCATACAACATGCCCTTCATCCCTGGGATCATTCCTGTAAACCTTTTTTTCACAACCTCCAACTCCAGCACATCCTTCCTTAGATATGGAGCCAAAACTGCTCACAATATTCTAAATACAGTCTGACTAGAGACTTATATAGCCTCAGCAGTACTCTACTGCTCTTGTAATCTAGCCCTCTTGAAATGAATGCTGACATTGTCATTTGCCTTCCTAAGGTGAAACTGAGCCTGCATGCTAATCTTAAGAAAATCCCAAACTTTGGGATTTCCAAAGGCTTATCCCATTTGCAAAATAGTCCACACCTCTATTCTTCCTGCCAAGGTGCATAACCTCACTTTCCCACACTGTATTCCATCTGCCACTTCTTTGCCCACTCTCCTAGCCTGCCCAAATCCTTCTGCAGCCTCCTTGCTTCATCAACACTACCTGCCCCTTCGCCTTTGTGTCATCTGCAAACTCAGCAACAATGGCCTCAGTTCTTTCTTCCAGATTGTTAATGTATAACGTGAATAGTTGGGATCTAATACTGACCCCACTAGTCACCTGTTGGCATCCTGAAAAAGACCCCTTTATCCCCTACTCCCTGCCTTCTGCCAGTCAGCCAATCCTCTATCCATGGACAAAAACAGAAGTTGCTGGAAAGCTCAGCAAGTCTGGCAGTCTCTGTGATGGAAAAAACAGAGTTCATGTTTCGGGTCTGGTGACCCTTCCACAGAACAGAACAATCCTCTGTCCATGCCAGCCCATAACACCATGGGCTCTTACTCTGCAGCCTTCTGTCCTTGTCAAAGTCCATCTGGATTGTGTCCACTGGCTCTCTTTTGTTTAACTTGCTTACTACCTCCTTAAAAATATTTTATAGATTTGTCAGGCATAATCTCCCCTTGACACTGCTGTGCTGACTTGGCCCTATTTTACTATGCACTTCCAAGTACTTTGCAATCTTACCTTTAATAACAGATTCTAATATCTTGTCAAAGACTGAGGTCAGGCTAACCAGCCTATAGTTTCCTGTCTTCTGCCTCCTGGCCTTCTTAAATAAGGGTGTTACAATAGCCATTTTACATTCCTCTGGGATTATCACTGACTCCAGTGATTCCTGGAAGATCACCACCAATGCCTCCAGAATCTCCTCAGCTATCTCCTTCAGAACCCTGGGTGTAGTCCAATTGGTCCGAGTGAGTTATCCACTTTCAGACATTATAGCTTCCCCAGCACCTTCTCCTTAGTGATAGCCACTACTCTCACCTCTTCCCCCTGACTGTCCTGAAGTTCTGGTATGCTTCTGCTTTCTTTTTCTGTGAAAACTGATGCAAAGTACCTACTCAGTTCCTCCACCATTTCTTAGCTTCCCATTCCTATTTCTCCAGCATTATTTTCCAGCAGACCACTGTCCATTCTTGCTTCTCCCCTTCCTTTTAGATATTTAAAAACAGTCTCTTGCAATCTTCTGTTATATTATTTGCTAGCTTATCCTTATTATTTCATTTTATCTTCCTTATTGCTTTTTAAAAAAAAATTATCCTCTACTGGTTTTTAAAGGCTTCCCCCACTAAAATTCACCACAGTTCTATACTTTTCCCTTCTGTCTTTATACTGTCCCAGATTTCTCTTGTCAGAAGTGATTGCTCCGTATGTTTCTCCTTCCTTGGGATAATTTTCTGCCGTGTCTCCTAAATTACTCTCAGAAACTCTTGCCATAGCTACTCCACCATCTTCCCTGCTAGGCTCCCCTTCCTATTAACTCTGGCCAGCGCCTCCCTCATGTCTTTGTCGTTACCTTTACTCAGTTGTCATACCATCACATCTGATTCAATCTTCTCCCTCTCCAACTGCAGGGCGAATTCTATGGTCACTGACTCCTTCAGAATCAGCTCCCTAATCAAGTTTGCCTTATTACACATCACCAAACCCAGAATTATCTGTTCCGTAGTGGGCTCTACCACAAGCTGCTCCAAGAAAAACATTTCATAGACATTCCACAAATTCCGCTTCTTGAGATCTGTTACCTGATTTTCCCTATTTGCGTATTGAAGTCCCTCTGATTATTGTAATAGCATCTTTCTCACGTGCCTTTTTTATTTCCTGATTTACCTTCTTCCCCCATCCTGACTGCTGCCAGGAGGCCAGGACATAGCTCCCATCAAAATACAATATTGCATTAATTTGATACACAGAAAGGCACAATGTTGGTAGTTTACTGATCAAATATTTTCTGGATACCAACATTCTCTGCTGGAACCTGTGAGAGAAACATGACATTTCACTTACAGATCCTGACGACCCACTTCACTTTTCTTCCTGTTCACTAACCAGTTTTTAAATGTGACCCTGCAATGAGCTTAAGAGGCCACTGAAGGTCACAGCAGTACATTTTATGTAAATTATTAATGTGTTTTATGCTAAGTGGTGCTCTCTTCAGACCATTTTCAGGATTATACACTCAGTTCTCAATAGGTGGTATGTTAAAAATGTCTGATCTACAAATGTTTAAATGTTGAAACAAATGAAGTCATACATAGATGCCTGAAATAGTTGTGTTGATTGCAACCAGAAAGGAAGTCAAGCCCATCCATTTTGAGAGGTTGGAGTGTCTGAATTCAGCTGTAACAACATGTCATACAATTACGCCCCAAATTTGCAATTGTTCAACATTTAATACTATTGTAATAACTGAAACAGCCATGCACTTCAATGACCAGTTAGTGTTGTCTATTGGGTGCAAGTTTTATGTTACATTATAAACTACGGTTGCTGGATTTCCACAGGGTAATGCAATGGGAAGTCAACAAATAAGGAGCAATATAGTCAGCTATAGAAATTTTTAGGGAATATTATGCTCTTCCAACCTATATCATTAATATTGATTGATTTATTTATTTTCACTGTATTTCGGTACACATGGCAAGCTTTGTTTACGAGCGGTACAGGCAGATCATTGTATGCAAAGGGGGTACAGATCAAAAAGACTTATACAGAGGCGTACAGGTTACATTGCACAGGGCGTGCGCTAGGCAAAATCAATGTTAGCAAGATCAGCTTTATTTGAGGCCAGAGGGTCCATTCAACAGTCTGATAACAGCCGGGAATAAGCTGTTCCTGAATCTGCTCGTGCGTGTGTTCTGGCTTCTGCCTGACGGAAGAGAATGCAGGATGGATGCGATGGGTCTTTGATGATGTTAGCAGGCTTTCCACGGCAGCGGGCTATGTAAATAGAGTCCATGGATGGAAGGTTGGCTTCCATGATGGTCTGGGCTGTGCACACCACCTTCAGTAGTTTCTTACGGTCCTGGGCAGAGCAGTTGCTGTACCAGGCCGTTACGCACCTGAACAGTAGCTTTCAATGGTGCATCTGTAGAAGTTGGTGAGGGACCTTACGGACATGCCAAATTTCCTGAGCCGCCTGAGGAAGAAGCGTTATTGTGCCTTCTTGACTATCGCACCTACGTGGGAAATCCTGGACAAGTTTTGTTGGTTATTGTCACTCCAAGGAACATGATGCTCTTCATTCTCTCAACCTCAGTTCCATTGCTGCAGACGGGGGCGTGTTCTCCTCTTTTCTTTCTGAAGTCAATGATCAGGTCTTTAGTATTGCCGACATTGAGAAACAGAATGCTTTCATTGCACCACGTCATCAAGCCCTCTACTTTCTGTAGTTTGACTCGTTATTGTTAGATATCCGTCCCACTACATGGGTGTCGTCAGCAAACATGTAGATGGTGTTCGTTCGGAATTTGGCAACACAGTTTTAGGTGTGAAGGCAGTATAGTAAGGGGCTGAAGACTCATCCTTGTGGGGGGAGGGGCTCCCGTGTTAGGCATTATTGTGGAAAAAGTGCAGTTATATTTTTTTAAGCAAGTATAACTCCTGAGGGGTTGTAGCATTTGGACAAATTTTATAATAGATGGTTTTCTTTCAAAGAAAGTGACAGATCACTAATGATGATCACATAATGACCATTTTGAATGATTAAAAATCATGATTAGTTACAGATTGCTGCTGCTTTAACAATTAAGTAGACTAGGTTAGCATTCTCTAGAATTAGAAAGGATGATAGTTGATCTAATTGAAGCGTGCAACATTCTTAAGGGACTTAAAAGGGTAATTATAGGTGCAAGTGTTCCCCTTGGGTGGGGAGTGTAGAACTATGAATGACAATCTCAGAAGAAAGGCACAGACATTTAGATTAGAGCAGAGGAGAAATGTTTTCCTTTAATCATTATAAATCTTTAGAATTCATTATCCGAGAGAACGGCGAAAACTCAGTTATTGAGCACATTTATGGCTTGAGCCAATAAATTTTAGGTATAATGGGAATGAAGGGATATGGGCATAGGCAGAAAAGATAGGATTGGGAGGGAGAGTAAGGAAGATAGGGTTGAAACATTTTGAATCAATTGGAGAAAATGTTGAAGGAACTCAGCAGGTCTGGCAGCATCTGAAGACAAAGAAACAGAGGTAGACTTTTGGTTCTGATATGACTCTTCGTCAGAACACATCTGCTGAGTTTCTCCAGCAATTTTTGTGTTTGTTTCAGATTTCTAGCACCTGCAGTATTTTGCTTTTTGTAAAAATTCATTTGTGGGATGTGGGATCACAATGCTTGTCCCTAATTGCCTTTGAAGTTGAGGAAGACCTGCCTTCTTGAACCACTGCAGTCCACCTTCTATGGGTTGGCCCACAATGCCATTAGGGAGAGAATTCCAGGATTTTGATTCAGCAATAGTCAAGGAACAGCGATATATTTCCAAGTCAAGATGATGATTGACTTGGAGGAGAACTTGAAGATGGTGGTGTTCTGCTGCCCTTGTCCTTCGAGATGGATGTGGTCATGGGTTTGGAAGGTGCTGTCTGAGAGTCTTTGGTGAATTTCTGTAGTGCATCTTATAGATAGTACACAGTGCTGCTACTGAGCGTCGGTGACGGAGGGAGTGGATGCTTGTGGATCTAGTGCCAATCAAACGGTCTGCTTCGTCCTGGATGGTGTCAAGCTTTTGAATATTGTTGAAGCTGCACCCATCCAGGCAAGTGGGAGTATTCCATCACACTCCTGACTTGTGCCTTGTAGACAGGCTTTGAGGAGTCAGGAGGTGAGTTACTCACCCAAGTATTTTTAGCCTTTGACCTGCTCTTATAGCCATTGTATTTATGTGGTGAGTTCAGTTGAGTTTCTGGTCAGCGGTGGTAACACCATTGAATGTCAAGGGGTGGTGTTTAGATTGTGTCTTGTTGGTGATGGTTATAGCCTGCCATGTGTAGCATGTATGTTACTTGCCATATGTCAGCCCAAGCCTGGATATTGTCCAGATCTTGCTGCATTTGAACATGGACTACTTCAGCATCTGAGGAGTCACAAATGGTGCTGAACATTGTGCAATCATCGGCGAACATCCCCACTTCTGACATTATGATGGAGGGAAGGTCATTGATGAAGCAGCTGAAGATAGTTGGGCCTAGGACACCACCCTGAGGAACTCCTGTGGAGATGTCCTGGAGCTGAGATGATTGACCTCCAACAACCATGATCATCCTCCTCTGGGCTGAGTATGACTCCAACCAGCAGAGAGTTTGCCCCCGATGCCCATTGATTCCAGTTTTGCTCGGGCTCCTCGATGCCACATTCAGTCAAATGCAGCCTTGATATCAAGGCCTGTCACTCTCATGTCATGTCTGGAATTCAGCTCTTTTGTCCACGTTTGAACCAAGGCTGTAATGAGGTCAGGAGCTGAGTGGTCCTGGTGGAACCCAAACTGGGCATCACCGAGCAGGTTATTTCTGAGTAGGTGCTGATTCATAGCACTGTTGGCGACACCTTCCATCATTTTACTGATGATGTGTACAGGACAGACCGGGGAAAGTTTCTGCATTATCAGGTAGATACCAGTGTGGTAACCTGTTCTGGAAGAGTATGTTGAATGGTGGAGCAGGCTCAAAAGATCAAAGGGCCAACTCCTGTTCCTATTTTTTGTGTTCCTAATTATTTGAAGGAACACTGACAAGGCATGACATCAATTAATGGCACTGTTTCCCAAGGCCTCATCATTGGCCTATAACCAGGTAAGTTAAGTGAAATACCAAGGTTCTTTGGATATAATGTGGTCCAGCAGAAAACGGTGGAAGGAACTGATCATTTTAACCAGAGTGTTTCTTCGAACCATTTTCTTTGAGCATTGCACAATAGTACTTTGAAGTATATAATTACAATTAGAGAGTTAGAGAGGCAGTAAATTACAATGGGCCCAGAGTTGCTAGTCTTAAATGTAGGGTAGGATTTTTTTCTTAAAGAGGGCATGGCAGGGGTACTCAGTCCTGTCTGCTGCATGTGGGAGACATTAGATGATCCTGGCAGTCGGGATAAGCATATCTGCAGAAAGTGCCCGAGGTTTGATCAGCTCAAGTGCTAGGCTTCCCAGCTTGAGCATCGGCTGCAGGCACAGCAGTGTACCCACAAGGCTGAGAGTTACATGCACTGCATGTTTTTGGATGCTGTCATCCCACAGATTGAGAAAGTGCAGTCTGGGAAGGAATGGGTAACCATCAATCAAAAGAAGAGGCAGTCAGGAAAGCCTCAGAGCTACAGGTCACTCAAGAATGATTCTTCTGTGTTGGAAAGTGATGAGAGTGACGGAGCTCTGGGAAGTGCAGTCAGAGCCAGCTTCACAAATAAGGAGTAGACAGAGAACGTCCTATAGAGGTAGCAAACTCAAGAGTGAGCAGGGCACAGATGTGACTAGGATGGTGTGTTGGTTCCCTGGGACCAGGGTTAAGGATATCATTGAAGTGCTGCATGGTATTCTGAAGGAGAGGGTGAACAGTCAGAGGTAGTGGTTCACATTGGGAGCAACAGCATGGGCAGAAAGACTCATGAGATCCTGTAATAAGAATTTAGGGAGCTAGGTACCAGATTAAAATGCGGGCCATTGAAGGCGTCACATGCTGGTAAAAATAGGAATAGGCAGATAGAGTGGATGAAAATATGGCTGAAGAGTTGGTGCAGGAGGAGAGCTTTAGATTCCTGGATCACTGGCTCTGTTTTTGGGGAAGGTTGGAGCTGTGCAAGACACAGCTTGACCCAAGCCACACTGCAAACAATACCTTTGCAGGGAATGTGGGTGGAGGGGTTGCTAGTACAGCTTTTGACTGATTTAGTTGGGAATACAACACCGTAGAGATAAAATAGTGGGTGATAAACGGATAAACATAGAAAAATATAGCCAAGTCAGTCTGGCAGGCACAGCATATACAGTCAAGTTAAGGCTCAAGGGAGCTTAACACGGTTAGGTGGCATTTATTTTAATGCAAGAAATCATGTGAACAAGGCACAGCACGTTGAAATGACAGCATTGTTTACAGAGAAGGTTGAAGAAGGGGCAGGACTGGCAACTCAATATTCCAGGGTATAGAATCTTCAGATGAGATGGGGCAGTGGAAGAGAGGAGGTGGTGTTATAACAGACAGTAGGAACTGCAGATGCTGGAGAATCTGAGATAACAAGGTGTAGAGCTGGATGAACACAGCAGGCCAAGCAGCATCAGAGGAGCAGGAAGGCTGACATTTCGGGCCTAGACCCTTCTTCAGAAATGGGAGAAGGGAAGGGGGTTCTGAAATAAATAGGGAGAGAGGGAGGCGGATAGACGATGGATAGAGGAGAAGATAGGTAGAGAGGAGACAGACACGTCAAAGAGGCGGGGATGGAGCCAGTAATGGTGAGTGTAGGTGGGGAGGTAGGGAGGAGCTAGGTCAGTCCAGGGAGGGTGGATAGGTAAAGGGGGTGGGATGAGGTTAGTAGGTAGGAGATGGGGGTGGGGCTTGAGGTGGGAGGAGGGCATAGGTGGGAGGGAAGGACAGGTTAGGGAGGTGGGGACGAGCTGGGCTGGTTTTGGGATGCGGTCGGGGGAAGGGAGATTTTGAAGCTTGTGAAGTCCACATTGATACCATTGGGCTGCAGGGTTCCCAAGCGGAATATGAGTTGCTGTTCCTGCAACTTTCGGGTAGCATCATTGTGGCACTGCAGGAGGCCCAGGATGGACATGTCGTTCAAGGAGTGGGAGGGGGAGTTGAAATGGTTCGCGACTGGGAGGTGCAGTTGTTTAATGTGAACTGAGGGTAGGTGTTCTGCAAAGCGGTCCCCAAGCCTCCGCTTGGTTTCCCCGATGTAGAGGAGGCCAAACGGGAACAGCGGTTGCAGTATACCACATTAGCAGATGTGCAGGTGAACATCTGCTTGATGTGGAAAGTCTTCTTGGGGCCTGGAATGGGGGTGAGGGGGGAGGTGTAGGGGCAGGTGTAGCACTTCCAGATGACACTAAAGTCGGTGGAGTTGTGGACAGTGCAGAAGGATGTTGCAGGTTACAGAGGGACATAGATAAGGTGCAGAGCTGGGCTGAGAGGTGGCAAATGGAGTTTAATGCGGAAAAGTGTGAGGTGATTCACTTTGGAAGGAATAACAGGAATACAGAGTACTGGGCTAATGGTAAGATTCTTGGTAGTGTGGACGAGCAGAGAGATCTCGGTGTCCATGTGCATAGATCCCTGAAAGTTGCCACCCAGGTTGATAAGGTTGTTACGAAGGCGTACGGTGTGTTAGGTTTTATTGGTAGAGGGATTGAGTTTCGGAGACATGAGGTCATGTTGCAGCTGTACAAAACTCTGGTGCGGCTGCACTCGGAGTATTGCATACAGTTCTGGTCACCGCATTATAGGAAGGAAGTGGAAGCATTGGAAAGGATGCAGAGGAGATTTACCAGGATGTTGCCTGGTATGGAGGGAAGGTCTTATGAGGAAAGGCTGAGGGTCTTGAGGCTGTTTTCGTTAGAGAGAAGAAGGTTAAGAGGTGACTTAATAGAGACATACAAGACGATCAGAGGATTAGATAGGGTGGACAGTGAGAGCCTTTTTCCTCGGATGATGACGGCTAGCACGAGGGGACATAGCCTTAAATTGAAGGGTGATAGATATAGGACAGATGTCAGAGGTAGATTAAAGAATCTGAGATTCTGAGTAAAGACTCAGAGAGTAGTAAGGGCGTGGAATGCCCTGCCTGCAACAGTAGTAGACTCACCAACTTGAAGGACATTTAAATGGTCATTGGATAAACATATGGATGATAATGGAATAGTGTAGGTTAGATGGGCTTCAGATTGGTTTCACAGGTTGGCGCAACATCGAGGGCCGAAGGGCCTGTACTGCGCTGTAATGTTCTATGTTCTATGTTCCTGTGGTTGCAGGGAAAAGTGCCGGGTGAGGCGGGGCTGGAGAGGAGTGTGGAGCAGACAAGGGAGTCACAGAGAGAGTGGTCCCTCTGGAAAGCAGATAAGGGTGGGGGAAATGTCTTTGGTCATGGGGTCAGATTGCAGATGGTGGAAGTGTCGGAGGATGATGTGTTGGATCCGGAGGTTGGTGGGGTGGTACGTGAGGACGAGGGGGATTCTGTTTTGGTTGTTATTGCGGGGAGGGGGTGTGAGGGATGATTTGATAATATTGATATATTGAGGGATTGAAATATTGAGGGATAATATTGATCGAGTCAATTACTCCTATAAGGAGCGATAATATGTTAGAAGGCTCCTCAAACGAGGTCATATGGGTAAAAACTAACAACAGAGAGGGAGCAATTACATTTTTGAGTATGTACTGTAGATCCCAAACAAACAAAGTCAGGAAGAGATAGATGGGCAGATATCTAGACAAATTTCACAGCAAGGTAAAAACATTGTAAAATAGGTTAATAATAGTAAGGGATTTCAATTTCATAAGACCATAGACAGAAGAGCAGAAATAGACCATTCAGCCCATGTCCTTTCCACCCTTCAGTGAGAACCATGGATGATCTCATCTTCTACTCTTCTACGCTGCCTTTTTCCCCATAGCCAAATTCCCTTAATGATTAAAAATCTGTCTGTCTCAGCCTTGAATATACTGAATGATCCAGCCTCAATAGCCCTTTGCAGTAAAGAATTCTTCAGATTCACCAACCACAGAGAAGAGATTCTTACTCATCTTTGTCTAAAAAGGGTATCCCCTTACCTTGAGATTATTCCCTCTGGTCCCAGACTTTCCCACATTGGGAAACAACATTCCCACACCCAAAATGTCAGCTTTCCTGCTCCTCTGATGCTGCTTGGCCTGCTGTGTTCATCCAGCTGTACACTTTGTTATTGCAGATTCTCCAGCATCTGCAGTTCCTACGATCTCATTCCCACATCTACCCTGTCAAGGCCTCGAAGAATCCTGCATGTTTCAACAAGGTCACCTTTCATTCTTCCATACTGAATCGTGTCCAGAGCAAATTTTCTTTGGTTCCTCCTAATTCTCATCTCCATGCTGAATCACGGTGACACCACCTGAAAGCAAATTACTAGTTTTCTTTTGTTATTGTATGCCGGCAAACACAACTCTAATCCATCAGAGATAACAAGCATGGGGCTGGATGAACACAGCAGGTCAAGCAGCATCATAGGAGCAGGAAAACTTGACGTTTCGGGCCTAAACCCTTCATCAGAAATGGGGGAGGGGAAGAGGGTTCTGAAATAAATAGGGAGAGAGGGG
>JAHRHZ010000049.1:26141760-26178508 GCA_024137785.1 Ginglymostoma cirratum
AATATGATTTGCTGTTCCTGCAGCCTTCGGGTGGCATCACTGTGGCATTGTAGGAGGCCAAGGATGGACATGTCATCTGAGGAATGGGAGGGGGAGTTGAAATGGTTCGCGACTGGGAGGTGCAGTTGTTTGTTGCGAACTGAGCGCAGGTGTTCTGCAAAGCGGTCCCCAAGCCTCCGCTTGGTTTCCCCGATGTAGAGGAAGCCACAACGGGTACAGCGGATGCAGTATACCACATTGGCAGATGTGCAGGTGAACCTCTGCCTGATGTGGAATGTCTTCTTGGGGCCTGGGATTGGGGTGAGGGAGGAGGTGTGGGGGCAGGTGTAGCACTTCCTGCGGTTACAAGGAAAAGTGCCGGGTGTGGTGGGGCTGGAGGGGAGTGTGGCGCGGACAAGGGAGTCGCGGAGGGAGTGGTCCCTCCGGAAGGCAGATAAGGGTGGGGAGGGAAAGATGTCTTTGGTGGTGGGGTCTGACTGTAGATGGCGGAAGTGTCGGAGGATGATGCGTTGGATCCGGAGGTTGGTGGGGTGGTATGTGAGGACGAGGGGGATTCTTTTTTGATTATTGTTGCGGGGACGGGGCGTGAGGGATGTGTTCCGGGAAATGCGGGAGACACGGTCGAGGGCGTTCTCGACCACTGTGGGGGGGAAGTTGCGGTCCTTGAAGAATGAGGACATTTGAGATGTGCGGGATTGGAATGTCTCATCCTGGGAACAGATGCGGCGGAGGCGAAGGAATTGGGAATAGGGGATGGCATTTTTGCAGGAGGGTGGGTGGGAGGAGGTGTATTCCAGGTAGCTGTGGGAGTCAGTGGGCTTGAAATGGACATCTGTCTCTAGGTGGTTGCCCGAGATGGAGACCTTTTTTTTAGAACCCTCTTCCCCTCCCCCATTTCTGATGAAGGGTTTAGGCCCGAAACGTCAAGTTTTCCTGCTCCTATGATGCTGCTTGACCTGCTGTGTTCATCCAGCCCCATGCTTGTTATCTCGGATTCTCCAGCATCTGCAGTACCTTTTATCTCTAATCCATCAGCCCTGTCTTGACTTCTGCACAGTATTTAAAATTTTAAACTGACTTTTTGACACCCCCTACTGGGTTAGCAGAAATTTCTTCCAATTAACGATTGGGAATCCTAAAGCCATTGTCCTCAGTCCCCACTCAAACCATCATTCCTTAACAACTAACTGGACCCTCTCTCTGGCAGCTACATATTCATGCCATCACTAAAACCACCTATTCCCACCTCTGTAACACTGTTCAACATTCCCAGTCGCAGCTCATCTGCTGCTGAAACCCTGACTCGTGCCTTTCTGACCTTTAGATTTGGCTATTTCAATGCAGTCCTTGTTGGTCTCTCACAGATACTATGCCTCTGTGAGCATGAGGACAATCCAAAATCTGCTGCCAAGTCCTATTCCACTATTAAGCTAAACAAAAACCAAAAGAACTGCGGATGCTGTAAATCAGAAACAGAAACAAAGTTGCTGGAGAAGCTCAGCAGGTCTGGCAACATCTGTGGAGGAGAAAACAGAGTTAACGTTTCGGGTCCAGTGACCCTTCCTCAGAACTGTTCTGACAGCAGATGCAGCCACTAAACATGGCATATAGATTGTTGTTCATCTTGCTTTACAATGTGTAAAGCAGCAGAATGGTTAAGTGATATGCAAATGATGCAGCAAGAACACAAAAAGTAAATTGAAAAAGCACCACAAAAATTGTTCAGAGCCTTGGTGAGACCACACCTGGAACGTTGTGTGCAATTTCAGTATCCTTTTCTGAGGAAGGATGCTCTTGCTCTCGAGGGAGTACAGCGAAGGTCTACCAGGCTGATTCCTGGGATGGCAGGTCTGATGTACGAGGAGAAGTTAACCAGGTTGGGATTGTTTTCACTAGGGTTCAGATGAATGAGGATGGATCTCATAGAGACTTATTGAATTCTAACAGGCCTGGACAGGCCAGATGCAGGGAGGATGTTCCTGATGGTGGGTGTGTCCAGCACCAGGGGTCACAGTATGAGGATCCAGGGTAGACCATTTAGGACGGAGATGAGGAAACATTTCTTCACCCAGCAAGTGGTGAGCCTGTGGAAGTCATTACCATAGAAAGTAGTTGATGCCAAAACATTGAATGTATTCAAGAGGCGACTAGGTATAGCACTTGGGGCGAATGAGATCAAAGGTTATGGGGAGAAAGCAGGATTAGGCTATTCAGTTGGACGATCAGTCAGGATCATGAAGAACGGAGGAGCAGGCTCAAAGGGCCAAATGGCCTCCTCCTGTTCCTTTCTTCTATGTTTCCATCATAACTCAGAATAGATGCTATAATATTGTTGCCCTGCCAGCAACCCATGTTCCTGTTGAGCGAGCTACCCTACTAAGATTGCAATGACCTCTGAATTGTTACACGAAATGGGCATCCCTTAGGAGTTTTCCAACAGCTGCTTTGATGTCCGATGTTCCAAAAGCAATCACGACAAGCTTCAACTCATTAGTAGAATGCTTACAAATAGCAATGAGGATGCATCAAAGGACCTCATCTTCTGTCCTGTCACAGAGATCGGTAGTTAAGTGATATGCTTAGTACACACGGGCGCAGATGCAGCCATTTGGCACTTATTTCAAAAGAAATTCTGTATCACCTGCAGAAATTACAGCAGATGCAGCCACTAAACGCAAATTACACATAAAATTTCAGCAACGGAGATCCCTCAAAGCACATCAAGTTTTGCCACCCATACAGATAATAGCTATCTTTACCATCTGTGGCTGACCAGGAATTATTCAGCGACTTATTGTTCTTTGCTGTTGAACTCAGGGACAAACTACAATAGCGATGCCAAGAACAAACACTGGTTCACAGCACATGAAAAAAAAAATAGCAACAACAAATGAGACACATATTTCAGCACCAGAGTATATTGTTTTAAAATCACTTTAATATTTCTTACAATATGCCATTATTTTCAAAGTAAAGCACAGTTATCCAAACTAAATTGGAGGAAATGTACAGCTTTCTACAACAAGCTGGATAGGCTGGGACTTTTCTCACTGAAGCATAGGAGGTTGGGAGGTGACCTGATAAAAGTTTATAAAATAATGAGAGACTTAGTTAGAGTTAATGGTAGTTGTCTTTTCCCTAGGATGGGGTTTTCAAGACTAGGTGACATTGTTTTGCAGTGAGAGGTGATAGATTTAAAAAAGACATGAACAGCAAATTTTTCTTTTACACGGAGGGTGGTTTGCATGTGGAATAAACTTCCTGAGGAAGCAGTGGATACGGGTACAATTACAACATTTAAAAGGCATTTGGATATGTACATGAGTAGCAAAAGTTTGGAGGGATATGAGCCAGGAGCAGGCAGTTGGAATTAGTTTAGTTTGGGATTATGTTCAGCATGGACTGGTTGGACGACAGAGTCTGTTTCCACGCTGTATGACTCCATGAATAAAATTAACAAAATAGTAATGTGATGGCAAATGTATGTTATTATTAACATTTATATTGTTTCTCTGATTTTCTAGGGTGCTTTACAGTCTGATCTCTGTCCAGCAGAGAAATGATAGCACTGAATGTTCCGGTTACTGTGTTTCTCAAACATTTATCTTCCCGGCAATGGAAGCTAATTCCTGCTCAAAAGTTGATATGGTTGACTGCTTGATGATACAGGGTTTCAGATGGTTTCTAAATGATTTGAATTATGATGAGGCAGCTGACACCTAAAGTGCTTGGAATGTTGCTGCAGCATAAATGTTGAGGGCAATGGTGACACTCATCACCAATACCATCACCCTTCGGGGATAACATCCAACCAACTCCTCTTCTAGCAGACGGCACACCTCACTACTTCCAGTCTGCTCTCTCATTTCTAGGGCAGAATGGCAGGACAACTGACAATGGCTTCTATACTTATTTGCCAGCAGAGAGAACTCAATGCGACCATTTATTTCAGTCCCTGTTAAAGAACAAAGAACAAAGAAAATTACAGCACAGGAACAGGCCCTTTGGCCCTCCAAGCCTGCACTGATCCCAATACTCTATCTAAACCTGTCACCTATTTCCCAAGGTTCTGAATCCCTCTGCTCCCTGCCCATTCATGTATCTGTCGAGATACATCTTAAATGATGCTATCATACCTGCCTCTACCACCTCCGCTGGCAACGCGTTCCAGGCACACACCACCCTCTGCGTAAGGAATTTTCCACGCATATCTTCCTTTTCCCCTCTCACCTTGAAATCGTGACCCCCTAGTAATTGAGTCCCCCACTCTGGGAAAAAGCTTCTGGCTATCCACCCTGTCTATACCTCTCATGATTTTGTACACCTCAGTCAGATCCCCTCTCCCCTCTGTCTTTCTAATGTAAATAATCCTAATCTACTCAACCTCTCTTCATAGCTAGCGCCCTCCATACCAGGCAACATCCTGGTGAACCTCCTCTGCACCCTCTCCAAAGCATCCACATCCTTTTGGTAATGTGGCGGCCAGAACTGTACGCAGTATTCCAAATGTGATCGAACCAAAGTCCTATACAACTGCAACATGACCTGCCAGCTCTTGTACTCAATACCCTGTCCAATGAATGAAAGCATGCCGTATGCCTTCTTGACCACTCTATTGACCTGCATTGCCACCTTCAGGATACAATGGACCTGAACACCCAGATCTCTCTGTGCATCAATTTTCCCCAGGGCTTTTCCATTTACCATATAGTTCACTCTTGAATTGGATCTTCCAAAATGCGTCACCTTGCATTTGCCTGGATTGAACTCCATCTGCCATTTCTCCGCCCAATTCTCCAATCTATCTATATTCTGCTGCATCCTCCAACAGTCCCCTTCACTATTTGCTACCCCACCAATCTTAATGTCATCTGCAAACTTTCTAATCAGACCATCTGTACCTTCCTCCAGATCATTTATGTATATCACAAACAACAGTGGTCCCAAAACGGATCCCTGTGGAACACCACTGGTCACAGTTCTCCATTTTGAGAAACTCCCTTCCACTACAACTCTCTGTCTCCTGTTACCCAGCCAGTTCTCTATCCATCTAGCTAGTACACCCTGGACCCCATGCGACTTCAATTTCTCCATCAGCCTACCATGGGGAACCTTATCAAACACCTTACTGAAGTCCATGTATATGACATCCACAGCCCTTCCCTCATCTATCAACTTTGTCACTTCCTCAAAGATTTCTATCAAGTTGGTAAGACATAACCTTCCCTGTACATAACCATGCTACCTATCACTAATAAGCCCATTTTCTTCCAAATTTAAATAGATCCTATCCCTCAGTATCTTCTCCAGCAGCTTCCCCAACACTGACATCAGGCTTACCGGTCTATAATTACTTGGGTTATCCTTGCTTCTCTTCTTAAACAAGGAGACAACAATAGCAATTCTCTAGTCCTCCCGGACCTCACCCGTGCTCAAGGATGCTGCAAAGATATCTGTTAAGGCCCCGGCTATTTCCTCTCTCACTTCCCTCAGTAACCTGGGATAGATCCCATCCGGACCTGGGAACTTGTCCACCTTAATGCCTTTTAGAATATCCAACACTCCCCCACTCCTTATGCTGACTTGACCTAGAGTACTCAAACATCTATCCCTAACCTCAACATTCGTCATGTCCCTCTCCTTGGTGAATTCCAACGCAAAGTACTCATTAAGAATGTCACTCATTTTCTGCGACTCCTCCCATAACTTCCCTCCTTTGTCCTTGAGTGGGCCAACCCTTTCTCTAGTTACCCTCTTGCTCCTTATGTACGAATAAAAGGCTTTGGGATTTTTGTTAACTCTGTTTGCTAAAGACATTTCATGACCCCTTTTAGCCCTCTTAATTCCTCGTTTCAGATTGGTCCTACCATTCTTCCAAAGCTTCATCTGTTTTCAGTCGCCTAGACCTTATGTATCCTTCCTTTTTCCTCTTTGCTAGTCTCACAATTTCACCTGTCATCCATGGTTCCCTAATCTTGCCCTTTCTATCCCTCAGTTTCACAGGGACATGTCTGTCCTGAACTCTAGTCAACCCCTCTTTAAAAGCCTCCCACATATCAAATGTGGATTTACCCTCAAACAGCTGATCCCAATCCACATTCCCCAGCTCCTGCCGAATTTTGCCATAGTTGGCCTTCCCCCAATTTAGCACTCTTCCTTTAGGACCACTCTCGTCTTTCTCCATCAGTATTCTAAAACTTACCGAGTTGTGATCACTATTTCCAAAGTAATCCCCTACTGAAACTTCAACCACCTGGCCGGGCTCATTCCCCAACACCAGGTCCAGTATGGCCCCCTCCTGAGTTGGAATATTTACATACTGCTCTAGAAAACCCTCCTCGATGTTCCTTACAAATTCTGCTCCATCTAAACCCCTAACACTAAGTGAATCCCAGTCAATGTTGGGAAAATTAAAATCTCCCATCACCACCACCGTGTTGCTCCTACATCTTTCCACAATCTGTTTCCATATTTGGACCTCTATCTCACACTTGCTGTTGGGAGGCCTGTAGTACAGCCCCAACATTATTACCGCACCCTTCCTATTTCTGAGCTCTGCCCATATTGCCTCACTGCTCGAGTCCTCCATAGTGCCCTTCTTCAGCACAGCTGTGATATCCTCTTTGACCAGTAATGCAACTGCTCCACCCCTTTTACCTCCCTCTCTATCCCACCTGAAGCATCTATATCCTGGGATATTTAGTTACTTCAAGAACTTAGCTTTTATAATTTTAGGCCTGTCTCATATTACAAACTCAAACTTTACTATTCTGCATTTTATTTTTGTTTCATTTTAACAAAAATATGTTGCTTTTCAATTAACTTCAGTTGCCCAAGTAATTCGTATCAGGATACACAATCATGGAGATAATATTATTTGCAGCAGCAGAGGTTCAAATAACTTGTGGGTTTATTTTGACATTGTTGCATTTCTTTTAATCAATTTCCAAAGTCCTCTCGGCAGATATTTTAAAGGAATAAAAGTATCAGGAAACAAAATGTGCCTCTGAGTGGTGAGGATGGAAGTTTTGCCTCCATTTCTGTCTCTAGCTGAAACAGGGCAAGTCAGAAGCTCATGTGCTGCTATTTAGAACTGGCTGGTGTTCTTCTGGAAGTGGGCATTTCAACACTTCAGCAATTTCTGATCAGGCAGCTGTGTTTTGGAAACCATTCTAAATCACACCTGCAGAATGGATTGTGATTGGTGTTAGAGATGGAAAGAGTTTTGAAGGTGGATAAAAAGGGTGGTGCTGGCTTTATAGTTCATTAGTAAATGCAGTAGCCAGAGTTACATCTGGGCAGACTAAACTGAGTTAAGATAGCATGGCAAAGGTGAATGACCACTAATTAATAGTTATTACATTTTCCAACTAGTAAGGCATCAAATATAAGAAAACCATTGCAAATGCAATAGACTTCAGATGCATTAGATTAGTTCATCACTGCAGGAAGTGCTATTCTGTTCTGTACAATATTGAAAGGCTAGCCCAGCGTGAGATTAATCAATAATTGTTAAAATTCTCTCTAAGGCTTTCCCTCATTCTTTACAATAAGGGGTCAGGCATCTGTTTGATTTAATAGTCTGGCAAATGTCTAAGCTTTGTTGATTATTTGTAGAACAGCTCAGATACCTGTTTAAGTGTTAGAAAGCATTAATAGATGTGGAATCTTGTGCATGCCTTTAAAGATACTAATAAATTTTGCACTACAGGGTTTACTTATTCACCTATCCAATGGGAAGACAGTATGTTGCCTGTGATAGATTTGCGAGATTTTCAAAGAAGTCAGTGGAGATTTGAATGCTTTTCTAAGTGATCTTTATTTATTTTGATAATTTTATGAACTTGCCAAAGAGTTTTAAAATATATGGCTCGTGAGATCTGTTCATTAGGTAGATAGTGAGTGAGGGGTTGGGGGCTGTAAGGGAACTGGCTGGGGCAAGTGAATTAAAGTGTGATGGGTAAGAGGATGAAGTGGGAAATTATATGGGGATGAAAGAGATTGGGACGTTAAGAGAGTAAACATGGGGGTAGATCTGACCTGAAAACCTCAGTTAAGTGGGTCTTTTAACCAGGATGTCTCAGTATTGGCCTGCTTTTATCCCCACATCAGGCCTGCCCAACTCCAGGTACGTTGCCCTCAGAGAGAAGAAAAGTTTGTCTACAGCATTAGGAAAAGTGTCAACTCCCGATTCCTGTCTCCATGATGAAAATATGGTCTATTCACAAAACTGATAAAATGCAGTACTCATTTGTCTTCCATGTTACTATGCGCAGGAAAGTCTTAAAGGATCATGTTCAAAATTTAGTTAGTATTAATAAATAACATTACAAAGCTAAAAGCAACTCAACAAGTTAAACCTACTTTACATCCAATGTGTTTCTAAGATTGACATTCAGAAACCGTAACAGAAATAGTGACAGGGTGTTGTTCTAGCTACTTCACTGTATGATGTCCTTTTTGTTTGAAATGGGCTCGCGTACATAAGTAGAGGCAGCTTACAGCCAGAGTGGAAAACTATGAACTATTTGTCATGCATGAAATTGTTTTGCCTGTCAAATTTCTTCTAAAAGATTGAATGTTCAATCCCATTAGCCAGAAATGATCCACTTTAAGTTGCAGCAATTTTTAGCAGTATTGTTACAGCTACAAGATTATAGCAAAATTTACATTCCCAGCATTTTCTTTTATTGCCCAACAAAAACCAAACGTAACTAGTGAGTATGATGTACTTGTTCAACTGCCATCGTCAAGCAACATATAGAGCATAGAATTCAATCCAAGTAAGTTTCACTCTGCAGAAACAAAATGCCTAATGTTAATGAACTGTACATATAAAATCATTAACTAGTAATGGCATCTGTTTGAAAGCCCATATTGAGACAATCTAATTTAAAATGAAAATTGAAAAGGAAATTGTGAGATCAAACTGACCTTGCTTTTTTCCCCAAGAAAACTGAAACTAAAACAGAGATTGGAAACTACAACTTCTGGGGAGATTGAAACTGAACGTCATAATAGGACACAACCATGCAATGCTGGTAGCAGTTGATGAGTTCATTGGTGCAGCCAATACAAGCTGAATAGAACATAGACTGGATACAGAAGCTGAGAATAAGCAAAGAAAGTTGCAGCTGTTTCTGAAGACCGCTTTGGGGGATCTATGGCATCCAGACTGAGTTGAGCAGGCTCTGCAGACATGTGCCATTTGTGATGAAGATCAGGCGCACAGTGTTGGTATTGTACTGCTCTCAGCTGAGGTTTAGGCTAAGTCCCACAAGGACAGAAGCTCAAATTCTGTTATGAAGGATTTTGAGACTGAGTCTGATGACCTGCATTCTGAGTACAGCCACTTCATTAAAATCAGACTTAGTTCCATTTGTCATTTAAAGCACAGTTTACAAGTGACCACATTTTGCCTATTAATTTATGTTTATTTTACATTGATTCTGAGTTTTAGAGTATAGGAGACTGGCCAACATAATACTTAGTATTTACTCCAATTGACTCATTTATAACAAGATAAAATTCTGTTTATAGCTGTTGAATGTTATGGCTTCATTCATTCAGTAAATAATTGGAATTTCATTTCTTTTAAAAGTTACTGCTCTCCACTAGAATCATAGAACTTTACAGGAGTGCATCAGCTAAAAAAAAGCAACAAAATTGTGGGATTAATGATTATCTTGCCTATTAGTAATTATAATAAAAAAAGCCTTTTGCTGAAGCTTTTCAATGTAATTCATCAGGACAGTTCACAAGAATACCAATTCAAGGGGAAAGCCAACTGTATGGGAGGAGTGCTAGGGAAGTCATGCATGGATTTGTGTGCGGGAAGACACGTCCGACAAATCTTTTAGAGCTTTTCAAAGAGGTAACCAAGAGGATAGATGAGGTTAGGACAGTGGATGTTGTCTATATGGACTTTAGTAAATCCTTTGACAATGTCCCCCATGGCAGGCTAGTCATAAAGGCTAGGTCGCATGGGATCCAGGGAGACCGAACTAACCGGATTCAAAACTGGTTCAATGTTTGAAGGTTGTTTATCAGACTGGAGGCCTGTGACTAGTGGTGTGCCACAGGGGTCTTCACACACAGAGTGATGCATATGTGGAATAGGCTGCCAGAGAAATTAGTTGAGGCAAGTACCATAGCAACATTTAAAACAACATTTGGAACGGTACATGGATGGAAGTGATTGGAGTGATCTGGACCAAATGCAGGTAAATGGAGCTAGCTGAGTGGGCACCACAGTCAGCAAGGACCAGTTTGGGCCGAAGGGCCTGTTTCTATGCTGCATTACTCTTTGACTCTATGAGTGCCGATTGTTTGGCAAGTGGACTTTGATTTGCGGAGATGTTTCCATGGAAGCTGCATCAACTAATAATGATTGACAATAGATGGCCAGGCTGCATTTAAATTTTAAATCAGGCCGATTGATCCTGAGTAATCAAGGCATTGACTTGAGAAATGAACAGGCATAACGCATGCCTGTTTTAATAAAATAGGTTGGTTCATTTTTCAGGGCAATGCTTTGATCCCTCAGACCAATCACCAGTTGACAGTGATCACTGGCAACAGTGATGTTAGCACTCGAAATATTTCTAGCCATTTGGGACTGTTAAGTGATTGGGTTGTATTTTACCAGTTCAACTTCAGATGCCATATAGTTTGTCAAATCAAAATAACCAAATTACTGATGATCTCCAACTCCTTCAGGTAGAGAAAATTATATTTAGAGTTTAATATTTGTAAAGAAGAGGTATCTAACATTTAGATACTTACCACCAGCATTTGAATGGTATCTTTTTTAAATTTTCCACATAACACTTATTTACACACTTAACTGGAAGAAAACCCAAGGTAAAGGTGGTGAGAATGGACACGACGTCTGCACGTGTGGTCAAAGTTTAATATCTTGACAAATTTGTCTGGTCTGTTTATTTTATACTGAACGCCAGCATTCAGATTGATTGTCAAGGTACTGAAATAAATTATGGAAATTTAAGTTATAAGATGTGAGCCATTAAAACTAAAAAGGTTTTACACGCTGGTTTGTGCCTTAAAACATTTTAGTGTCTGTCAGAATTCTGCTAGTGAACTGATTTAAACTTGACCTTTCCAATTACTCAGTTGGATTAACGCAGACAATAAAGTAGCTTTTCCTCAAATATGGGGTAGATTTTCTGAATGGTCCCAAATGACTGGAAAGATTGCAGAGGTCATATTATGGCCAACCGGTGACAGCACAATGAGATTGCAGTTTCCTCCTCCCTAGGATCTAATACAGGAAACTATTCCCTATGACAATGGGAAAAATTTCCATGGACTAAACTTAGGATAATGTAGTCAATACAACGTGGAGCTGGAGGAGCAGAGAAGGTCAGGCAGCATCAGAGGAGCAGGAGTGTCAATGTGATGGGTTCCTGACCCGAAATGTCAACTTTCCTGCTCCTCTGATGCTGCCTGGCCTGCTGTGTTCCTCCACCTCCACACTGTATTGACTCTGACTCCAGCATCTGCTGTTCTTGCCATCTCCTTCAGGATAATTCAGACTTTTTTTTTAAATCCACAAACCAAATTTCAACTGTTCAGTAAAAGAGAAGACAAGTCCAGATAAAAATGAGAGTTTTCCATTTCCAAAAATGAATGATTATACTTTGGTTATAATATCAACAAGCATGAATGTGGGACAAAGTAAGCAACATTGGCCATTAGATTAGGAAAGTGCAAGGGGACACATATAAATGACTTCCCTGCAGATAAGGAACAAAAATTATATGTCACTCCCACTGCCTATGATTGGAATGCCATTACCATCAGAAAAGAGCAATCATGCAACGTGGATTTTAGATTAAGGCTTGAAGGATCTCAAAGCAAGAAATGAAGATGTTCAAATGTTAAAACCATTCTGTGCAATTCAAATGATTGCAATTTTAATCAATGTTCATTATCATAAATGAAATTACCCTACAAGGCGATTTAATGGATAACAATGAGGAGCACATATGATAATCACTATCATTTTGACTTGAATTTGATGTCTACGTTTCTAACAATGTATGTCACCATCCGATCACCTGCTCTTTCCAACTGAAGTATCAGTGATCGGACAGATGTTTACCAAGGAACTCGGAGCACAACCAAGAATCAGATGTCAGCTGTGTTGTGGAAACTAACAAGCACTTAACTTCCAACATGTTTAAAAATAATCTAAGCAAGGACCTTTGCACTAGGCTTTAACCCACAGTTTACAGCTTCATATCCACTTACGGGGAAAGAGAATATTTATGGCACAAGAAAGAAGTGTGCAGATATAGTAGGCCTTCGGGGCTGCGTGTGTGGCACTTAAAGGCATAACCAACCCATCTCAAAGAATCAGCAGTACTAATCTGTTCAAAAGTTAAACAAATTATTTGGAACAGACCCAGGTAAAGTACCACTGTTGTCTTCACTTAAATTCTAAACATACGTAGTTATTTGTTTAGCAATTGGAAAAACGAAGGAGAAAATAGAAAAATGAATTCCTTGGGACTCTGATAACATTCTGCCAAGGAATTCAAGAGAGTACCTAAGGAGTTTTAGGGCCTGTATTCAATTAAGCACTGAACTACCTGCATCTGGATTTCAAGATGGCAAATAAATATTATCAGGACGGATGTTGACCTGTTCTATCAAGCGTCTGTGGAAAAGGTACTTGGATACTATTAACTCAATTTTTATGTTGAAAAATAAAATTCTTTATACTTGCCTTGTAACAAGTATTTGGCATTTCTGAAAAATAAACATTTACCATAAAGTGCAAAAGCTAAGTTTCAAGAACTACCTCCTTATTCACTGATATAATGGAAGTTGCTGTAGCACAAACTCTGAGAAAAATCATACCTACAAATACCATACGAAACACTGACCAATACAGTAAGTACAAAAGTGAAACTGATACGCGATGAAAAACACATATCGCATAGAGAATGATTGACTTACCATATTGATCGCATCAACTGGGCCAATGCTGTTCACGTAGACGTCACTTTCAATCATTGTTGGCCTCACTGGAAATGTATCATATTTCAGGTTGGAACCATAGCAGAGAGATAACAACATCTATTTATAATGCTTTTTGTGCAACTTTAGCAGACCAAAATTGTGTTTATCAAAAACTGTTTTTGATGTAACAGTATACTATAAATAATTATCTATGTTAAATAGTTTTACAAGAAAAATTTCATTTATTCTCATTTATAAGTAAAGTCTGAACATTAAAAAACACTCTGCAACTGCAGTTGCGTAATTATGTAAGATAACAATAGCATTTTTTAAAATCATTATATATATATCCTTGTGTTAGTGTTTGTATTTGGCACTTTTAACTTTACAATTATGCTTAAAAAGTTAATATATTTCCTTTAATACTAATAACATGCCACTTTGCAGTTTTTTAAGTGGATCAGAGCTTCAGGTATCTGGATAGAGAAAATTATAATTAGTTCAATAGATTTTACTGACTAGTCACAGGCTAGAAAACGTATCAATACAACTCACCCACTACATGTACTTCACAAGTAATAACTTGCTTAACTAATATCGACCACCATTTAGTTACCACAAAAAAATTGTTTCCAATGATCAAAAGAATGAACACATTCTTCATCTTATTATTTTACCAATAAACACAAAAAAAGCATAAAATTGATATCTATATGGTGTGCAAATATAAGCACAGAAATCACCTCCTGAAGGACAGTGTCTCTGACCTGTTTTCTATTCATTGATTAGAATCATCCACATTCAAGTGAGCTACATGTGGCTAGTGGTTCCTGTATTGGACAGCCATTGAGCTCCCAGTCACAGGGCTCTGCAACCAAGTAAAGATGCAAGTTGGTTCTCCGGTGGCAGATTGAAATTCATCTTCTAATTTCACCTGATGTTTATATTCATTCGTGCTTCACCTAGCGCATACTCACATAGAGGGTGGTGCGTATATGGAACGAGCTGCCAGAGGAAGTGGTGGAGGCGAGTACAACCACAATACGTAGAAAACATTTGGACAGGTTCATGGATAGGAAACGTTGAGAGGGATATGGGTCAAATGCTGGCAAATGCAGCTAATTCAGTTTAGGGAACCCGGTGGGATTGAAGTTTGCACACTGTAGGACTCTGATTGGCTAATTCTCTAGAATGGTGCATCCTGTATTATTGGCTGTTGAAGACAGAATAAATGCTAGGTTTATAATTGATAATGAATGGTGCCCATTCTATAAACAGCTTATTATTGTGAAAGAAAATTGAGCAAGGCTTAAAACTAGCTGTTAATTCACTGTGATCAAGCTATTTACTCAGAAATAAAACGTTAATGTATTATCACTGAGTGCAACTTGATATAATGCCACCAGCTTTCAGATTTGTTTTGCAGGATGGAATAGGACAGCATTACACAATCTGGACTGTTGGCTGAAACCCATTCCTGCAATAATGTGAACAAGGCAGTTCAGGATGTTTGTTGTAACAGACAACAAATCATATGTTGCAGGTTGTGGTACAATCCTGGTCGTGGTTTGGGTAGAACTGTCACAAAACCTCTTTTCTGTGCTGAATCAAGGAGGATAAACTTCTGTTGCGTCTTAATGAGAAGAGGCACTTGTCTTACATCACAGGATGTAATGTAAGACTCCAGCTATGTTTAAATGCAGTTACTTTGACTTGTCAGATATAATTACAAAGATAGTCAGTAAGGGATCAGCCAGAAGTGAGAACTCTGTTTCCACTGGAAACTAATGTTGGATGATCGATAAAATACCAACCAACATTGTACCACTGGTGAGCAAATGAATTTGTGCCTTGCAATCAGCCTGTGATTTGAACCAGCAATGATTGACAGTACTGACGTGCACATGCAGCATGGAGTTAACAGCTTGTTGAAGGCTCAGCACACACCAAGCTGCTATAAGCTGAGACAAATCTATTTGTCACCTGCAAGTTTTGTCAATTGACTTGAATGACTGCAACGCGCAGACTTCCCTGGATAGGCTACTAGAAGCTGCTCATAATTCTGCTCACCTGCTCTCACGTTCTGCCATATATAATGAGAGCCACCTCCTGTCAAGCAGGCAGTATGTTTCAGAGAAGGATATGTAAGATGCAAAGACTGCCTTTGCCTTGCTTTTTCTTAGAGAGCTCACAAACATCCAAGACTGGATCTGATCTGCACCCTCCTATAAACAACTCTCTTCTTTTTGCCTAGCATCAACAAACGTACCTTTAATAAAAAGAACATCTGGAGCTAACACAGTTTCTTGTCCATGCTGCCTCCTTTTTAATCAGCAAGTCCAGTTAGGCTATGAGATCAGCATCAACAATACCTGGTATGATTGTAGTGCTGGGTCCTGAAAAACTTGCCCCGCATTTCTCTGGTATCTTTTCATTTAACCAAAAAACATTGAGTACAATGTCTTAATGATTAGCCCTTTCTGAATGCCTTGTTGACTTCAGCAAATTTAAAGTTTTGATATTTGAGCATTTTTAATATTTTTCAGCTGAAAATTCAACTCGACCAAATTCCCTCCTACTGTCTGTACTCTAAGTTTAACTCCATATGCCAATGATGTTCCGTGAATATGAAAGGGAAATATTTACACTGTTTACACGGGTGGCAGATTATAGCTGGTGTGAAAAAGCAAAACAATGTTTGAAAATAAAAACACATTTAATTCTAAATAAAAAAATGGCAATGTCCATTCAAAATTCCAACCCAGTAATAGATTACTTACCTTTTAGACATGAGCATATTTTAGTTTGCTACCACTGTGTGAAATTGCTGACAGTAGAATTTCAGTACTTAATATAATTAATTTGAAAAGGTGTGAAATGCAATTTTTAAAGGAGAATTCTGTTGGGTATCTCCCGCTGATGATATGTGTTAGTAATTCCTGAGGAATAAGAGTGATTTACATCCAGCTGGTTGGAAACTTTCAGATTATGCAGATGTATTGAGAAACTGCTAGAATAACCTAGTAGTAATTATAGCTAAAAAATGCAATTCATTGCTGTAATATTATAATGACTGTATACACAAGAGGAAGCAACATGAAAATTTGGGAAATATTTATTGCTGTCCTATCAGCCAATACTTCAGTACAATGTTAGACTCTGCTGTATCAGCCAGTATATGCCAGCTGCTCTGTACTGAAATCAATTGAGGCATCTGGAATCAATGGAAATTTGCGATTTCCAAATTTTGTCATCGATGGAAAATCATGGGGAACGTATTTGCAAACTTTCAATATATATGATTTCATGATCCCCTGAAACACCACCAAATCCGACACTATCAACATCCTGGGGGTTATCAAGGATCAGGAACTATTTGAATTAGCGTGATTTTTGTTGACTTTCATGAGTGTTTTCTCTCCTCAAGGCCTGTGTATTTTCTCACGTAATCATCCCAAATGTGCCTTATTAACCAGGTACGAGCCCCCTATGGTGCTAACTCCATTGTCCGTTCACCATAAGCAAAAGTATTCAACACTGCCAGGACATCCTTGGATTCCTGTACCAGCACCATACTTAAGACCCCAATGTATGCCCTGTCAAGTACTGGCAGTCCAAGAACAAGTACAGAAAGTGTTAGAAAAGCTCAGCAGGTCTGGCAGCATCTGTGAAGAATAAAATCAGAGTTAACGTTTTGGGTCCAGTGGCCCTTCCTCAGAACTGATGGTAGCTGGGAAAACATTGGTTTATATGCAGAAAGTAGGGAGGAGGATGGGGTAGGGAGTAAACGATAGGATAAATGATAGAGCCCAAAGAGAGAGAAGAGCAGTTGGATAGACAAAGGAGTTGATAACCATATGGCTAGGAGGATGAATAGCTGTAAATGGGGACTGTTAGTGACGAACAATAGTTAGTGTGTAATGGCAGGCTACGTGATAACAAGCTGCCTGCATCATTAAATTAACTTGCCCCAAAACATGACACAGAGGGGAATTGGCAGAACTTTGCAGGCAGGATCCTGGAGGCCTTGGTGGATGGTGAGGCATTCACATATGTGTGAGGCTTTTTTCCACAAGACAGGCGGAGGCAGGCATAATACCAGCCCCTGCCAGCCTGGTTAGAGGCTGCTACCTGAGTCAGTGCAGTCTTAATCATCCTGATAAATGACCAGCAACGCTCCAAGAATGTCAATGGTGTTCTCTGATCCATCAGGATAGGCGTCACTGTCTACTCTCTGCGTCCTTACACTTAGTCTGTCTCTGCTGCTGCACCTCTCTCACCAAGACTCTCACTCTACCACACTCACTACTGCACGCAAAATTTTCTCTCACTGACTTTAACAACTCATTGCTCCCATGCTACTGATCCTACATTGCCTCTGTACTGACCGTTCAGTCGCTTGGGACACCTCACCACGTTTCCCCCACAAGAATCAACACTAAGAGCGGTGTCTCCCACTTTCATCTCACTCAATTCATCCTTTCTCTCAGTCCAAGAGAAAATTGCCCATTACAGGGCCAAAAGGAATGTCGCGGGGATCTGACAGTCAGCTCATCACTTCTCAGAAGAAAGGATCTTGACTCTTGCCTATGGTGGCCAGGACGTGTCCTTTAGAGATACAGAATCATCCATGCATTAGCCAGCAAGGAAAACAAAATGTCCATTGTTGTACTATTCTTCAATTACCCCACTGAAAGTGTGTTATGTTTTATTGTTCATTGATGGGATGCAGCCATCCTTGGCTGAACCACAATTTGTTGCCCATCCCGAGTTGCCCTTGAGAAGTTGGCGGTGAGCTGCCTTCTCAAACTGCTGCAGTCCATGTGCTATAGATAGACCCATAATGTCCTCAGGGAGTGAATTCCAGGATTTTGTACCAACGACACTTGAGGAATGGTAATATATTTCCAAGGCAGAATGATGGCTGCAAACGAGAGTCCAGGATGGTGTGTTGCCTCCCTGGTGCTAAGATCCTAGATGTCTCAGAGCGGCTGCAAGACATTCTGGAGGGGGATGGTGAACAGTCAGTGGCCGTGGTACACATTGGTGCTAACGATGTAGGTTTGAAAAAAGGGTTGAGGTCCCAAAACCAGAATATAGAGAACTAGGAAGAAAGTTGAAATATAGGACCTCAAAAGGTCGTTATCTCAGGATTACTACCAGTGCCACAGCTGGTCAGGCTAGAAACAGCAGGATATATAGGATGAAGACATGGCTGAAAACATGATGTGAGGGGAAGGGTTTGACTTGTGGAGCATTGGGGCCGGTTCTGGGGGAGGTGGGACCTATACAAACTGAACGGTTACACCTGGGCAGGAGCAGGACAGATGTCCCTGGGGGTTATTTGGAAGAGCAGCTGGGGAGGGATTAAACTAGTGTGCTAGGGGGAATGGGAACCAATGGAGTAGGGCCAGGATTTGCAGAAATTGAGGGAGGTAGAAACCAAAGCAAACGGGACTAAGAACAAGAACATACAGGGCAACGCTGCTGGAAAGAGCAGGGGAGGTGGTCTGAAATGCAAGTGTTTTAATGGATAAGTGGAATAGGCTAGGTTATTGAACTCAGAGCTTGGGTTAGTACTTCGAATTACGACATTATTGCGATAACTGAGACCTGGCTTAAAGAGACAGGTATGTTCTGTGGGGTGTGGGTTAGATAGACCTTAGGCTTAGGGTAAAAGTTTGGCACCACATCATGGGCCGAAGGGCCTGTACTGTGCTGTACAGTTCTATGTTCTATGACCCAGCATTTAGATATTTCAGGTGTGAGAGAAAGGGTTGTAAAAGAGGTGGGTGAGTTGTGTTAATGGTAAAGGAGCATCTCACAGCTCTCCTAAGGGAGGACAACCAAGCTGGGACCAGTGTTCTAGCAGAAAGGATAAACAGAGTTGTCAACAGGTCATTAAACTAGAAAGTTGGGGGATGGGGGTGGGCAAGGGAAGGATAAAATTCCAAGGAGTATTGGTAAAGCAGCAGGTTAATAATTGTGGGGATGGATTCAACTGCATGGGAAAATATGAAAAAAAATGAAAAGAAAGGAGAACTCAGGTGAGGTTATTAAAGTCTCCAGCACACAAAACAGGACAGAGTTTGTGCACGAGGTTAGGAATCAAACTTCAAGCAGATTGAATAAATGAATGACAATGAGAAGAGGAACAGTAAATACAGAACTAAAAGGTGTTGTATCTGAATGCACGCAGTATACAAAACAAGGTAAATGAGCTTCTGGTGCAGATCGAAATTGGCAGGTATAATGTAGTGGGCATCACAGAGACGTAACTGCAAGGGGATCAGGACTGGGGGCTAAATTTTCAAGGATCTACATTATATCGAAAAGACAGGCAGATTGGCTGAGCGGGTGGAGTTGCGTTATTAGTAAGGAATGAAATTAAATCAATAGCAAGAAATGAAGTAGGATCAGATGATGGAGAATCTGTGTGGGTAGAGTTGAGAAATCACAGAGGCAAATAAACCATAATGGGAGTTATGTACAGGCCTCCAAACAGTAGTCAGGATTTGGGGCACAAGATACTCTGGGAGATAGAAAAGGTGTGTAAGAAAGACATGGTTACAGTGATCATGGGGGATTTCAATATGCTGGTGGACAGGGAAAATCATGTTGGTAGTGGATTGCAAGAAAAGGAGTTTGTGGAATGTCTACGAGATGGCTTTTTGGAGCAGCTTGTGATGGAGTCCACGAGTAAACAGGCAATTCTGGATTTGGTGTTGTGTAATGAGGCAATCATGATAAGGAAGCTTAAGATGAAGGAACCCTTAGGAGCCAGTGATCAGAATATGATTGAATTTACTCTGCAATTTGAGAGGGAGAAGGTGGAATCAGATGTAATGTTATTACAGGGGAGGCGATGGCCTTGCGGTATTACCGCTGGACTGTTAATCCAGAGACCCAGATAATGTCCTGGGGACCTAGGTTTGAATCCCACCATGGCAGATGGTGGAATTTGAATTCAATAAATATCTGGAACTAAGAGTCGAATGATGACCATGAATCCATTGCTGCTTATTGGAAAAGGCAATCTGGTTCACTAATGCCCTTTAGGGAAGGAAACTGCCATCCTGACCTGGCCTACATGTGACTCTAGACCCACAGCAATATGATTGACTTGAAACCACCCTCTGGGCAATTAGGGATGGGCAATAAATGCTGCCTAGCCAGCATCACCCTCACCCCATGAATGAATAAAAAAAAAAACAGTTGAATAAAGGCAACTACAGAGGCATGAGAGAGGAGCTGACCAGAATTGACGAGGAGAGATGCCGAGCAGGAAAGACTGAGGAACAGCAATGGCAGGAGTTTCTGGGAGTAATTTGGGAGACTCAGTAAAAATTCATCTCTAGGAGGAAGCAGCAAACTAAAGGGAGGACGAGGCAACCATGGCTGACTAGGGAAGTCAGGGACAGCATAAAAGCAAAAGAGAAAGCGTATAATACGGCGAAGGGCAGTGGGAAGCCAGAGGATTGGGAAGCTTACAAAGATGAACAGAGGGCAACAAAAAAAAAATAAGGAGGGACAAGATTAAAACTGAGGGTAAGCTAGCCAGTAATATATTACAAAATGCAAGAGTTTCTTTAGGTATATAAAAGGCAAGAGAGGCGCAAAAGTGGACACGCTGCTGGAAAATGACACTGGAGTAGTAGTAATAAGGGGAAACAAAGAAATGGCTGAGGAACTGAGTAAGTACTTTGTGTAGTCATCAGTGGAAGACAGGGGTAATATCCCAAAACATTCAACAGAGTCAGGGACAGAACTGAGTATGGTGGCCATCACCGAGGAGAGTGTGCCAGATAAACTTAAAGGCCTGAAGATGGATAAATCACCTGGACCAGATGGACTACACCATGGAGTTCTGAAGGAGATAGCTGAAGAGATAATGGAGGCGTTAGTGGTGATCTTTCAGGCATCTCTAGAGTTAGGGAGGGTTCCAGAGGACTGAAAAATTGCTAATGTGACCCCCATTTAAGAAGGGAGTAAGGCAAAAAACAGGAACTTATAGACCGAGATAGTAGAAAGGGTCGAGGCCCAAAACGTCAGCTTTCCTGCTCCTCTGATGCTGCTTGGCCTGCTGTGTTCATCCAGCTCTACACCTTGTTATCTCAGATTCTCCAGCATCTGCAGTTCCTACTATCTCTGTTACAACAATATTAGTCAGGAACTGGAGAATGTTGATTGGTGGCAGCTGTTTGAGGGTGAATCGACATCGGACATGTGGGAGTATTTCAAATGGCAGTTAATATGCAGAAGGTAAGGAGGCATGGGACAGGGGGAAATGTGGCAGATTGGATTCAGAATTGGCTGACCCTTAGAAGACAAAGGGTTGTAGTCGACGGAAAATATTCAACATGGTGCTCAGTTACGAGTGGTGTACCACAAGGATCTGTTCTGGGTCCTCTTCTATTTGTGATTTTTGTAAATGATTCAGATGAAGGAGTAGAAGGTGGATTAGTAAGTTAACAGACAATATGAAGGTTGGTCAAGTTGTGGACAGTGTGGAGGGCTGTTCTAGGTTACAAAGGGACATTGATAGGATGCAGAGCTGGGCTGAGAAGTGGCAGATGGAGTTTAACCCTGAGAAGTGTGAGGTGATTTATTTTGAAAGGACAAACTTGAAAGTAGAATACAGGGTTAATGGAAAGATTCTTAGCAGTGTAGAGGAGCAGAGGGATCTTGGGGTTCATGTCCACAGTTCCCTGAAAGCTGCCACCCAGGTGGATAGAGTTGTTAAGAAGGCGTATGTTCTGTTAGCTTTCATTTATAGAGGGATTGAGCTCAAGAGCCGTGAAGTTACGCTCCAACTATACAAAAGCCTAGTTCGGCCACATCTGGAGTATTGTGTCAAGTTTTGGTCGCCTCATTACAGGAAAGATGTGGAAGCGTTGGAAAAGGTGCAGAGGGGATCTACCAGGATGTTGCCTGGAATGGAGGGAAGGTCTTACGAGGAAAGGGTGACAGAGCTAGGGCTTTTCTCTTTAGAATGACGAAGGATGAGAAGTGACTTGATAGAGATGTACAATATGATCAGAGGTATATATAGAGTAGACAACCAGAGACTTTTTCCTAGAGTGGAGGTAGCTATTACGAGGGGGCATAGTTATAAAGTGAGTGGAGGTAGATACAGGGGAGACGTCACAGGTAGGTTCTTTACTCAGACAGTGGTCGGGGCATGGAATGCATTGCCGGAGAGGGTAGTGGAGTCGGCCTCATTAGGGGCATTTAAGCAGCTATTAGATAGGCATATGGATGATAGTATAAGGTAGGGATGGAAGTTAGGCAGACCTTAGGATTAGTGTAAAAGTTCAGCGCAACATCGTGGGCTGAAGGGCCTGTACTGTGCTGTACTGTTCTGTGTTCTACGTTCTATGTTCTATGATAAGAGTTCAGGAGAGGCACATTCCTGCGAGAGTGAAGGATAAGTATAGCAAGTTACGTGAACCTTGGATGACCAGGGATGTTATGGCCTTGGTCAAAAATAAAACAGAAGCATATATAAGGTCTAGGAGGATGGGAACTGATGAAGCCTTTGAAGTATATAAGGAAAGTACGAAATAACTTAAACAAGGAATTAGAAGGGCTAAAAGGGGACGTGAAAAGTCATTAGCAAACAGGATTAAGAAGAATCCCAAGGCTTTGTATACATATATAAAAAATAAAGAGCCAGGAAAAGAGTGGCCCACTCTAGGTCAAAGGAGGGAATCTGTGTGGTGCTAGAAGAGGTAGGTGTGGTTCTAAATGAATACTTTGTGTCGGTATTCACCAAACTGAAGGAATTGGTGGAGGAGATCTCAGGGAAGGCAGCATGGAATTTCTAAGCTAAGTTAATATTAAATAGGAAGAGGTGTTGTGCATCTTAAAAAGTATAAAGGTAGATAAGTCCCTGGGTCCTGATGGGATCTGTCCCAGAATATTGAGGGAGGCAAGAAAACAAATTGCTAGAGCATTGACAGATATCTTTGAATTCTCTTCAGCCACAGGTGAGGTCCCAGAGGACAGGAAAATAGCCAACGTTATTCCATTGTTTTAGTAGGGTAACAGGGATAATCCTGGAAATTACAAGCCTGTGAGCTTCATATTGGTGGTAGGGAAATTATTGGAAAGATTCTCAGGGACAAGATCTACACACATTTAGAAGAAAATGGGCTTTTTAGCAATAAACAGCATGGTTTTGTGCGGGGGGAGGTCGTGCCTCACTAACTTAATCAAGTTTTTTGAGAAACGGTGACGGAGAAGATTGATGAGGGAAAAGCAGTTGATGTTGTCATGGACTTCAGTAAAGCTTTTGACAAGGGCCCTCATGGCAGACTGGTACAAAAGGTGAAGTCAGTGGTATCAGATGTGAGCTGGCAAGATGGATACAGAACTGGCTTAGTCATAGGAGACAGAGGGTAGTGGTGGAAGGATGCTTTTCAGAATGGAGGGCTGGGACTAGTGGAATTCCACATGGATCAGTGCTGGGACCACTGCTCTTCGTGGTCTACATAAATGATTAGGAGGAAAACATAGTTGATCTAATTAGCAGGTTTGAGGATGATACAAAGATTGGTGGTGTTGCAAATAGTGAGGAGGATGGTCAGAGGATACAGCAGGATATAGATCAGTTGGAGGCATGGACAGAAAAATGGCAGATGATGTTTAATCCGAACAAATGTGAGGTGATGCATTTTGGAAGGTCAAGTACAGGTAGAAATCATAAGTGAATGGCAGAACCCGCAGACGTATTGATATGCAGAAGGATCTGGGTGTGCAGGTGCAGAGATCACAGAAGGTAGCAGTGCAGGTAGATAAGGTAGTAAAAAGGGCCTATGGCATGCTTACCTTCCTTGGAAGGGGCATTCAGTGTAAGGATAGACAAGTTATGCAGGATCTTTATAGAAATTCAGTTAGGCCACACTTGGAATATTGCATGCAGTTCTGGTCACCACACTGCCAGAAAAATGTGGATGCTTTGAGAGAGCACAGTGAAGGTTTACCAGGGTATTGCCTGGTATGGGGATTTTAGCTGTGAAGAAAAGTTGGATATACTGGGTTCGTTTTCACTGGGACGCAGGAGGTTGGGGGCTGGAGGTGGTAACGACCTGATAGACTTTTCACTCTATCCATGCCATTCACAATCTTATAAACGTCTGAGGCTTTTTCCCAGGGTGGAGGGATCAATTACTAGGGGACACAGATTCAAGTTTTGGGGGTGGGGTTGGGGAGTTTAAAAGAGATGTGCGAGGCAACTTTTTCACACAAAGGGTGGTGAGTGCCTGGAACGCACTGCCAGAGGAGGTGATGGAAGTAGACACAATAGCTGCATTCAAGAAACACCTGGACATATAGATGAATAGGAATGGGATAGAGGGACACAGATCCTGTAAGCAATCTGCAAGTTTTAGTACGGGCAGGCAAAATGTGCCGTGCAGCCTTGGAGAGCCTGTTCCTACGCTGTATTGTTCTTCGTTCTTTGAGTAGCTTGGAGGGGAGCTTGCCGCTGATGGCATTCCCATGTATTTGCTGCCCTTGTCCATCTAGATGGAAGAGGTCATATGTTTGGAAGGTGCTGTCTAAAGATCATCGGTGAATTTCTGCAGTGCATCTTGTGGATAGTACACACTGCTGTTACTGAGCGTCGGTGGTGGAGAAAGTGGATACTTATGTATGTAGTGCCAATCAAGCAGACTGCTTTGTCCTGGGTGGTGTCAAGTTTCTTTAGTGTTGTTGGAGCTGCACCCATCCAGGCAATGTCTGAACTCTTATCCTTCATCATGAAGTATTCACTCTTTCTTCTCCTGTCAATGAGTGGCACTACATTTTGTCTGCGGTCAAGATGGCAACACTTAAAGGATTCCCCTCCTCCACTACAGAAGAGGAGGACATAAAGGCCTCAGAGGAAGCCCCAGGAGGACATTCCCCATCAGTTCAGATACTGCCACTCAATAAATATGATAGTGATGATTAGAGTGGCTAGCACCAACTGGTAAGCCCTTCACTGCCACGTCTCCATGACAGCCCAAGGAAGAAACAGCCTGGGTCATTTGCACTCAGTGGACTGCCAGTGACGAGACAACTGCTCAGCCCCTGGTAGAAGATGACTCATGGTATCAGCCATTCGTGACTTCATTGAACAGGAGCAGCAGGCAGTTTTGTCAGGAGCACATAGCAAAAGGAGAGAAAGGGATGCAATCCGGAGCAACACCAAACGGACCCTGCTGCCTCTGCAATCCTTGATGGAAATCTCTTGTCATGTCTACATACTGGGCTCAAAATGACCTTACACCTTCTACCAGTGCCTCAGCCCTCCCTTTGTCCTGGCTGATTGTCACGGCGTGCTGTTTGTCTTCCGATGCTTTGAAGGGACCAACTAGATTAGATAGAATTGACATCATCTTGGTAAGTATTGTTCTCATCTTCACTTCCAATTTGCTACACCTTGGCTCCTGAGTGTCCCTGACACGTGGCCAATGAGACATTTTGAGAATACACCAGAGAAATATGAAGCACATTATGGTCAAATGTCCCTTGATTCAAGGATGAAAGGGCTGCAAGATTCTGCCATGCATCTTGATCTTGGCCCACATATCTTTGAACACACAGGATAAGATGATTCCACAATTTCGTGGGATCCAAAGTGTAGTATTGCCTTCTTTTTCTTTCTTTCTATGTCGCTGCTCTGCCTTCTCATTGAAGTGTTGTGACACAAAGTGTGATTGAATTTGATGGACAAATTGTCACCTCCCAGTCATTAGGGTCAATGCCACTGGGATTAAGAGGGAGAGAGAGAAGTTCAGTCCTTAGTGTTGCTTTGGTCTCTGTTGGAAGGTTGACCATTTGACAGTTGGGAAAAGAAGACATGTTGGGGGAGGTGGTTTTTGGGCAGCTGAATGGAATGTTGAGTCAATCATTTCTGATTTTGCAGGAATTTTGAGTGAATGCTTGTGGGACTGGTTCTAAGGAGGATACAAGCAAATTTTTAGGCTGTCCTAGTGGAGACATTGCTAGTGGAACTTCCCTGCATCAGTGCCACAGTCCAGGTTGTACTGTCTTACAGTCGATGGTGACAACTGACATAACAATGACTTAAGGTTCTCTTAAGCCTATGCTGTTGGCTTTATGTGTTACAAGTGGCAGCCTCCTAATTTTAACGTTGGAAGCGTGGTTCAAAGGTCATTGAAACATATAATTTTTCTGGTGAATGGCAATTAACCCAAAGTCATATATTCAAAATCATTGATTTTAAAAAACAGTCAAAGACATTGTTAATTCAATGAAATGTGAAAGAGGATGCAAATCCTGAATAGATCCACATTTCATAAGACCATAAGATATAGGTGCAGAATTAGGCCATTTGGCCCAATGAGCCTGCCCTGTGATTTGATCATAGCTGACAGGCGTTTCAATATCATTCTCCTGCTTTCTCCCCATAACCCTTGATACCCTTACTAATCAAGATCTTCTGTATCTCAGTTTTAAATATACTTAGTGACTTTGCCACAGACAGCCGTGGTGGCTATAAGTTCCACAGATTCAGCTCCGTCTGGCTGAAGAGATTCCTCCTCATTTGGGCTGTGCCCTCGGTACCTAGTCTCTCCTACTAGTGGAAGGATCTTCCCCACATCCACTCTATCCAGGCCTCTCGGTGTTATGTATGTTTAACCTTCCGTTTGTCTGAACTCTAAAAACCCAGAATCTTCAACTGCTCCTCATGTGACAAAGTCTTTTATTCCCAGGGTCATTCTTGTAAACCTCATCTGGAGCCCGTCCTACACCAGCACACCCTAGATACTCAGCCAAAAACAATACTCCAAATGTGGTCTGACCAATGTCTTACACAGCGTGTGCAGTACATCCCTGTTTTTGTAACCTCGCCCTCTCAAAGTGAATGCTAACATTGCATTTGCCTTCCTAACTGCCAACTGAAGCTGTATGCTAACTTGAAGAGAATCCTGAACAAGGACTCCCCAGTCCCTATGTGCTCCAAATTTCTGAAGCCTTTTACTGTTTAGGAAATAGGCAATGCCTCTATTCTTCCTACCAAAGTGCATAATTTCACACTTTCTCACATTGTGTTCTGTCTACCACTTCACCTACTCTCCTAGCCTTCTGCAGTCTCCCTGTTTCCTCAGCCCTACCTGTTCCCTCCACCTAGCTTTGTGTCATCTGCAAACTAAGCAACAATGCCTCAGTTCATTCATCTAGATCATTAATGAATAATGTGAATAGTTGTGGCCCAACACTGACCCCTTCAGAACTCCACTGGGCATTGGCTGCTATTCTGAAAAAGACCGTTTTATTCCCATTCTCTGCCTTCTGCCAGTCAGCTAAACATCTATCAGTGCCAGTACC
Organism: Ginglymostoma cirratum; assembly: GCA_024137785.1. NCBI lineage: Eukaryota > Metazoa > Chordata > Chondrichthyes > Orectolobiformes > Ginglymostomatidae > Ginglymostoma > Ginglymostoma cirratum. The sequence goes on from JAHRHZ010000049.1 coordinate 26,169,088, forward strand.
TTGCCCCTAACACCACAGGCTCTCTTCTGATTTAGTACCTCCTGTGCAGCGCCTTGCCAAAGGCCTTCTGGAAACCCAATATATCATGTCCATCAGCTCTCCTTTGTCTAACTTCTCAATACCTCCTCAAAAAATTCGAACAGAGTTGTGAGGCATGATCCCTCATTGACAAAGTTGTGCTGACTCAGCCATATTTTACCACACATTTCCAAGTACTCTGCAATCTCATGCTTAATAATGGACTCTAAAATCTTACCAATGACCGAGGTCAGGCTAACAGGCCTCTAATTTCCCATATTCTGCCTTCCTCCCTTCTTAAACATGGGGTGGTACATTGTCCATTTTCCAGTCCTCTAGGACCCTCTCTGACTCCAGTAATTCCTGAAAGATCACTATCAATGCCCCTACAATCTCCTCAGCTATCTCCTTCAGAATACTGGTACATAGTCCACCTGATCTGGGTGATTCTTCCACCTTCAGACATTTCAGCTTCCCTAGAACTTTCTCTTACCACTGTCACAGAGTCCTGCAGCACGCAGACAGGCCCTTTGGCCTAAATGGGTCCATGCTGACCACAATGTCCCTTATGTTAACCCCATTTCCCTGCACTTGGCGCATATCCTTCTAAACTTGAGGACGTGACAAAGTTGATTGATGAGGGAAAGGCTGTAGATGTCATATGCATGGACTTCAGTAAGGCGTTTGATGAGGTTCCCATGGCAGGCTGATGGAGAAAGTGAAGTCGCACTGGGTCCAGGGTGTGCTAGCTAGATGGATGGATAAAAAACTGGCTAGGCAACAGGAGACAGAGAGTTGTAGTGGAAGGGGGTTTCTCAAATTGGAGACCTGTGACCAGTGGTGTTCCACAGGGATCTGTGCTGGGACCACTGTTGTTTGTGATATACGTAAATGATTTGGAGGAAGGTATAGGTGGTCTGATTAGCAAGTTTGCAGATGACATGAAGATTGGTGGAGTAGCAGATAGTGAAGGGGACTGTCAGAGATTACAGCAGAATATAGATAGATTGGAGAGTTGGGCAGATAAATGGCAGATGGAGTTCAATCCAGGCAAATGCGAGGTGATGCATTTTGGAAGATCTAATTCAAGAGCAAACTATACAGTAAATGGAAAAGCCCCGGGGAAAATTGATGTACAGAGAGATCTGGGTGTTCAGGTCCATTGTTCCCTGAAGGTGGCAACGCAGGTCAAGAAGGCATACGGCATGCTTTCATTCATCGGACGGGGTACTGAGTACAAGAGTTGGCAGGTCATGTTACAGTTGGATAAGACTTCGGTTCGGCCACATTTAGAGTACTGCGTACAGCTCTGATCGCCACATTACCAAAAGGATGTGGATGCTTTGGAGAGAATGCAGAGGAGGTTCACCAGGATGTTGCCTGTTATGGAGGGCGCTAGCTATGAAGAATGGTTGAGTAGACTAGGATTATTTTCATTAGAAAGATGGAGATTAAGGGGGGACCTGATTGAGGTCTACAAAATCATGAGGGGTATAGACAAGGTGGATAGCAAGAAGCTTTTTCCCAGAGTGGGGGACTCAATTACTAGGGGTCATGAGTTCAAAGTGACAGGAGGAAAGTTTATGGGAGATATGCGTGGAAAGTTCTTTATGCAGAGGGTGGTGGGTGCCTGGAACACGTTGCCAGCGAAGGTGGTAGACTCAGACACGTTAGTGTCTTTTAAGATGTATCTGGACAGGTACATGGATGGACAGGGAGCAAAGGGATACAGACCCTTAGAAAATAGATGACAGGTTTAGACAGAGGACCTCAATCGGTGCAGGCTTGGAGGGCTGAAGGGCCTGTTCCTGTGCTGTAATTTTCTTTGTTCTTTGTTTTGTTCTTTGTAAACCTTTCCTATCCATGTATTCATACAAATGCCTTTTAAATGTTGTTCATCAAGAAACAGTTGGAGACAATGGACACTGTAAAGACTACCAGCCCTGACAACATTCCAGCAATAGTACTGAAGACTTGTGCTCTAGAACTTGCCACTCCCTTAGCAAAGCTGTTGCTGTACAGTTACAACACTGGTATCTACCCAAGAATGTGGAAAATTGCCCATGTATGTCCTGTACATAAAAAGCAGGACAAATCCAACCCGGCCAATTACCGCCCCATCATTCTCCTCTTGATCATCAGTAAAGTGATGGAAGGTGTCACCAACAGTGCTATCAAGCAGCACCTACTCAGCAATAACCTGCTCTGTGATGCCCAGTTTGGGTTCCGCCAGGGCCACTCAGCTCCTGGCCTCATTACAGCCTCGGTTCAAACATGGACAAAAAAGCTGAATTCCAGAGGTGAGGTGAGAGTGACAGCCCTTGATATCAAGGCTGTATTCGACTGAGAGTGGCATCAAGGAGCCCGAACAAAACTGGAATCAATGGGTATTGGGGGCAAACTCTCCGGTGGTTGGTGTCATACCTGACACATAGGAAGATGGTCGTGGTTGTAGGAGGTCAATCATCTCAGCTCCAGGACACTTCTGCAGGAGTTCCTCAGGGTAGTGTCCTCAACCCAACCATCTTCAGCTGCTTCATCAATGACCTTCCCTCCATCATAATGTCAGAAGTGGGGATGTCCGCTGATGATGCACAATGTTCAGCACAGTTCAAGACTCCTCAGATGCTGAAGCAGTCCATGTTCACATGCAACAAGATCTGGACAATTTCCAGGATTGGGTTGACAAGTGGCAACTGACATTCATGCCACATAAATGCCAGACTATGACCATCACCAATAGCAGACAATCTAATCACCATCCCTTGACATTCAATGGTATTACCATCACTGAATCCACCACTATCAACATCCTGGGGGTTACCATTGACCAGAAACTCAACCGGACTCACCACATTAACAGAGTGACTACAAGAACAGGCCAGAAGCTGGGAATACTGCAGCAAATAACTCACCTCCTGACTCCTCAAAGCCTGTCCACCATCTACAAGGCACAAGTCAGGAATGTGATGGAATACTCCCCACTTGCCTGGATCAGTGCAGTCGCAACAACACTCAAGAAGCTTGACACCATCCAGGACAAAGCAGCCCGCTTGATTGGCATTACATCCACAAGCATTCACTCCCTCCACCACCTGCTCAGTAGCAGCCGTGTGTACCATTGACAAAAGGCACTGCAGAAATTCAACAAAGATCCTCAGAAAGCACCTCCCAAACCCACGACCATTTCCATATAGAAGAACAAGGGCAGCAGATATATGGGAACACCACCACCTCCAAGTCACTCACCATCCTGACTTGGAAATATATTGCCATTCCTTCACTGTTGCTGTGTCAAAATCCTGGAATTCCCTCCCAAATAGCATTGTGGGTCAACCCAAAGCAGGAGGAATGCTACAGTTCAAGAAGGCAGCTCACCACCACCTTCTCAAGGGCAACTAGGGATGGGCAAGAAATGCTGGCCAGCAGCGATGCCCACATCCCACAAAATATATAGAAAAAAGTATAATGTACCCACCCCAACCACTTCCGCTGGCAGCTCATTTCCATATGCGTACCACCCTCTGTGTAAAATAGTTGCCCCTGGTTACCATGTATTGTTTCCCCTCTTACATTAAACTGATGCCCTCTGGTCCTCGATTCCCCAACTCTGGGAAAAAGATTGAGTGCATTCACCCTATCCATGCCTCCCATGATCTTATACACTTCTGTGAGATCCCCTCCCCCCTCTCAGTTTCCTATGCTCTAAAGAAAAAAGACCTAGCTTGTCCAACCTTTCCCTATAACTCAGTCCCTTGAGTCCTAGCAACATCCTTGTAAATTTCTTCTGCACTTTTTCATGTTTAATAACATCCTCCCTATAGAAAAGTGACCAAACCTGAAACAATACTCCAACTGCGGCCTCACCAACATCCTGTACAACTGCAACATAACTTCCCAACTTCTGTACTCAGTGCCCTGACTGATGAAGGCCAGTGTGCCAAAAGCCTTCTTCACTGCCCTGTCTACCCGTGAATCCGCTTTCAGAGATCCGTGTGCCTGAACTCCAAGGTGCCTCTGTTTCACAACACTCCTTAAGGTCCTACTATTCACTATGAAACTCCCACCTTGATGTGACTTTCCAAAATGCAACACTTCACACTTTTCTTTATTAAACTCCGTCTGCCATTTCTCAGTCCCCTTCCCCAGCTGATTAAGATCCTGCTGCAATTTCGATAACCTTCTTCACTGTCCATGGTACTGCCTATTTTAGTGTGATCCGCAAGCTTACTAATCATGCCTTGTACATTCTCATCCAAATCATTGATATAGATAACAAACACCAATGGGCCCAGCACCAATCCCTGAGGCATACCACTAGTCACAGGCCTCCAGTCCCCTGACTCTTCTGAAGTTCTGGTACGCTGCTGATGTCTTCTGTGAAAACTAATGTAAACTACCTACTCAGTTCCTCCATCATTTGTTTGTTCCACATTACTACTTCTCCAGCCTCATTTTCCAGCAGTTCAATGCCCACTCTTGCCTCTCTTACTTTTTAGATATCTAAAAAAATTTCTTGCAATCTTTCATATTACGAGCTAGTTGACTCTCATCTTTCATCTTTTCCCTCCTTATTGCTTTTAGTTTTTCACATTATTAGCTTTATCACATTATATGACTACAATAATATATTAAATTATCTTACCTCCTATATCTGGTCTAAGTTTGTTGTCATATCCTTTCAATAAGTCGTTCAGAATGTTGGTGACATCACTTTCATGAACTCTTGGTGCCAGGACCCATGTTTTATTTAACACTGTATCTTCGTAATCTTCATCATCTACTTTGTTTGCGCTAGATACACAAAAAGTGCACATCAGAAACAGGGTTAAGAAGGGATAAAAGACAATTACAGCAGGAAATGACAGTGATCCACAAATTCAGAGCAAAAATAGAGAACGCAATAACCTTCTTGCCATTGTTCACCTATGTAACACTCGATGTTTTTGTATTTCAATATATTTCTTGGCTGAATGTCATCACAAAAGTAATTGAAGAAATACCTTGAATCATAAAAATCCTTTCCAAAGGTTCAATGAAAGAACAATCTAATTAATCTCATTTTTGATTTTCCCCCATAACCTAACAACTCAAGTACTTATGCAATCCTTTTTGAAAATTATTAAATATGCATCCGCACTTTTGCAAAAAAGGTGTACTCTTGATTATAACATCTCACAGCATTAGAAAATAACTCGTTTCTCCTTTTGTGCCAATTATCATAAATATAAAACTTTCAGCTCGTAATCCGTTAGCTAGTTTCTTCCCATTTTACGGTAGCTGTATTGACCGATCGTGGGACCACATCTAAAATATTGTGGACAATTTTAGTCTCCATTTTTGATACCAAAACACAACTTTTTCAGAAGCAATTGACAAGAAGTTCACACATCTGATTCCCAGAATGAAGAGCTTGTATTATGAGAAAAGGGTGAACAGGTTAGGCCTGTGTCCAGTTAGTTTAAACAAACGTTTAGAAGGCAAGTGCAGAGAAAATAACACAAACTAGACACAGGAATGGCGGTGGGGTGAGAAGAATGTAATAAAAATGGAGGGCAGATGTCATGGGGGTCAGGCTTTGGTGTTGTGGCATTCAATATTGAAACTTCATGCCTATAAAGTGCCGAAGTGGAAAATGATGTGTTGTTACATTGTGTTCGATAGAACAGCCGGCCTAAAACAGAAATGTCAGCTTGACAGCAGGTTTATTGAAATAGCAAGCGACTGCAAGGTCAGTGGCACTTCTATGGACAGAGGGGAGGTATTCTGCAAAGTAGTCACCCAATCTTAGTTGGGGCAAACTGTCATGTCAGAAGCACTCAAGTGGCAGGTGACATCACTGGAAAAGATGCGACAGAGATAAAGAAACTGGGAAAATGGGAATAGAATCCTTGCAGGAAATGGGGTTGAGCAAGTGTAATCCAGTTGATTTAGAAATATCTAGAAGGAAGGATTGCTGGTTGCAAATTACCCACCCACAGACTAGAAGTGTTTAGCGTCCTGAAGATAAAACACAAATCAGCAGTGCTGTGGCCTGAAGATACAACGTCGGTGATGATCAAGGTGACTTGCTGAAGAACTGTTACGATCTGGCTCCTTCCAGCCCGGATACGGTAATATTTGTAGTATTTTACAGCTGGCCACTGGTTGTTAAGGGAGGTCACTGACGCACTCTTTTCTTTGAGAACTAATTACATTTCATTCTCCCTTGCCAGAAAGAAGCAAGGGAACAGACAAGATGCTTTTCAACTTCAGATGTGATTTATGCATGTGCACACAGCATGAATACAGTGGGAACCATGCTGACAACATAAAAGAAAGGGAAAATGGATGATGCAAAAACCATGATTTCACTGCCTGAACAACACTGCAGAAATCAGGAAAGTGGCGATCAAGATTCGTACTGGTTTGCTGCATACTGTACAATCTCACCCTTATGAAGCAACAGCGCTTGCCATCAACTCCATAATGAACAAGTTAGGGCTAAGATGATAAAGTCAGAAAACTTAAATGGTATCTGTCTGTCAGGACTATTGTAAAGAGATTATCAGAACACAACAAACACAATCACAATTCGTCATTCACCAACAGTCTCACACTATGGACAGAGCTTTCATTGCCAGGAAGAAGCAAGTGTCAGGCATGCAGGAAGGTATGAAAATCTGTGCCGCTAGCCAGTGTACTCAATTGCCAATATCATTCAACTCTGATGTCTTTGGTGTGGCAAGTGGGAGGTGACTGATCTTCACTGACATGAGACTGCAGACGATCGTGAAGATGATCTTAAGCAATTCTGAAAGTCCAAGCACAGAATGCATCATCATGGCATGGGCTATACAATGGCAGTGGTGGTACCATACAGGAACAGAAGAAAGAGGATTGTGAAGAGGCTCATACCACCCCTCATACAAGCTCCACTGTGAGCACAGCTCATTTACAATTTCATCTGTACTTTCCTGCTTAGTCCCCATATCATAGACTCCCATGGTTTCCAAGAACATATCACAATGTTGAATATACTCCATAACTGATCATTTACAGGTCATTTGCAAATCTCAGTGAAAATTCCAAAGATTCACGAAGAATGACAAAACTCTTCTTAATCAAAATTCTCAATGGCCATCTCTTTATTCCAAGATTAAATATTATTAGTTGTCGGCCCTCTAAGCATAGATACTGTCCCTGAATCAACACAGTCATGTTATACATTACAAGGAGATCATGTACCAAAATTTCTGGAAGATACGGGACTATTCTAATCTTCCTTTATAGGGCAGCCCTCTCATCCAAAGCATCTATTTAACATTTATAACACCCCTCTAAAGGCAAGTGTGTACTTAGTTTGCTACGAAGACCAAAACTGATTCAATACAGAATCACAGAAGTGTTACAGTGTTTTGTCTGATCATGTCTGTATAGGCTCTTTAAATGAGCAGCATTATCTAACTTTTCCCCCATAGCCTCACACATTGTTTGGATAAAAACAATCATCCAATGTCCTCCTGATTGCCTCAATTGAATGTACATTCATGACATACCATAACTACTCACTGTGTGAGAATGCTTTCCTTCACATTAGATTTGCTCCTTTTGAAACTTACTCAAAATGCATGCCCTCTTATTCCTTTTATGAGCAGGAACAGTAATAGTCTCACAGAAGATCTGTGCAATTGGAGCAAGAACCATTACTCTTTGATGACTGGGAAGGAATGGGAAAAAAATCAACATCACAGAGGTGGTAAGACTGAAAGTTTGAAATTTCCTCTCAAACAGGGCTCCGAATAGCTGGAAGATGATTGGTTTACATCTTGGTTGACAGCCCATATGCCCAGCCTGTGATGGTCAACATTGACAGGACTAGGGGGAAATCTGTATCTTGTGCCTTAGTATTTTCAGTGTCTCGGGCAGGTTTTGGAAATCTTTGGAAAACCAAATTGAGAGAGGGAGAGAGAGGGGATAGAGGGGGAAGAGGCTGATAACAGAATTCTATCCTGCAAAGTTAAGTTGATTATTAAATTCACCTGCATTGTGGATGCATTCATGGGCATTACAGTGCTTGAGAACTCCAGTGTAATGACCTGAAGTAACATAATTTGTACAGCACTGAAATATAGGAAACACTTCTGCAACAATTGGGGTACAAAGCAGTTACTATCTGTAAGAGTTAGCTGCCATCATGAGTTAAATTTCATCCATCAACATATCAGGGTCTGTTGCTGGGAGGTGCTAACCAGTATTCCAGTTTGGTGCAATTTGGTGTTAAGTCTATGGGTTAAGTCTAAGTTCTTAGGACCAAAGGGATTCAAAAGATACAAGTCGAAAGCAGGAAGACAGTACTTGGTAGTATATCAACCATGATCGTACCGAATGGTACAGCAGGCTTGAAGGGCTGAATGGCCTACTCCTGTACCTATTTTAGGTTTCTGACTAACAGTAAATGTATATTCACTCTTACGTCAAACCCGAGGTCTTAATAAGGACCGTCATGCAACTGTGGTGTAACATAACCAGCTATTAAGTACAATGTAATAAATTTTGTCGGTTCATCAAGACTGAGCCTCACTTCTACTGTAGGCTTTATTTGGGCATCGTATTATCAGTTGTTATCAGTAACATAATAATTATGAATAAAAAAATACTGCAGTCAATCTACCTAAGGTATCTCAGACCCTTCTAATGGACATGCTCAGAACAGATACCATGCTGGCAGAGCCAGTTTCCAAAAATATATCACAGCGATAACAGTATGGCTTTCACCACATGTATCATGGAGACAGCTGGTAGGCATCATTGGCTCATATAATATGCTAAATGGGATCTTTTGAAGAAATTTTCAGCTCTACAAAAACTATAACCATCCAAGAACAAGAAGAAGAAAGAAGAGAGGGATTCCAGCCAGAAAACCGTGCATCATTAAATATTCAGCAGCATGATAGCTCACAGAGCCAGTCAGTTTCTGTGAATGTAGCAGCCAGTAGTTAAAAAGGTTGCATAAACCTCCTGGTAGAAGCTCAAAGAAGCCAGGAATTGTTAGGACAACCGAATGAGCTTGCGCAGGCCCTGGAGAGTCTTACAAAAGCTACAAGGAGAAAATTATGAATCTTAAACCTAGGATAAAGTAATCAATACTAAAAATAATAAAATTCATCAGTCAAAGTGTAAAAATTCTTAGTAATAAGCATTTTTCCTTAATGCAAAGAAACAATCAAGATTGAAAAATAAAGAAAGAAAGCGTAACTCACTATATTTAGTAAACAGGCATTGTACTCGGTTAAAATTGTTGGAAAAAGCTGGTGAACAAAAGTTTAGTAGTAAACATTTGATCATTAAGAAAATCATTAAATCAGTGGTAAAATTTAACTAAAAACCGAAAGAACTGCAGATGCTGTAAATCAGGAACAAA
>JAHRHZ010000049.1:26178908-26217034 GCA_024137785.1 Ginglymostoma cirratum
AAAATTTAATTAATTAGGTCAGAAAATCAAAGGCGTAAGAAACGCTTATTAAAAATCACCATTTTGAATCAAAAACTATTTTTTTGTTCTATAACAAAGGAAAATCTTGGAAGCAGAAAAACAGCACAATGCCATTGGGCAGCTAGTATTGTGGTCAAGGTTCAGGAAGTACGAAGAGTTGTGAGGGACTCAAAAAGAAGCCTTTATACAATTATGAGTTCATTACAGCTTACAATTGGGTTTTAAAAACCCATAAGCAGTCTTCACAGGATTCAATTGCATGTAGTTTAAGGACAGAAAAATCCATGAATAGTACTGGATTGGTGAAGCTCACTATTTGTATAAAGCTGATGTGCCTGTGAGGGAGTAAAGTTTCCAGAGTACAGGGGAACATAGACCTGGCAAAGGAAGGCAAGTGACCAGAACAAGCAGAATCATTCATATAGTCCATGACAGAGTGGCTCGAGAGAACATTTCAAGGCCAAATCAGCAATAGAGACGAACAGTGTTTCTGTTGTGAAGTTTAATGTCATTAACCAAGCGACATTAACATTTGGCATAAATTGTTGAGAGAATTCCGTCTTGCATCCTTTTGTTATTTAATGTGCACTGTAGGGTGCTCAAGTCATAGCTTAGTTTATTACGCATATTTATCAAATATTATTCCTGGGTGTTACGGATTTTATTACTATTCTAACATTGCATAGTAAAGTTTATTGGTGTTTGTTTGAAACCGTGGAATTTATGACTTTTGTTTTCTTTGCAACTTCTCTGAATCTCACCCATTTTCTCATTTAAAATTTAAAGTCACTGTCCCTAGCCAGATCATAACCTATGTGTGTTTGTCTTGTCACGATTTTGTCTTGATCACGAAGCCATTACCATGTGAAACAGGTACATATCAAAAACAAAGACTTCTCATTTCTGAGCAGGAGAAACATGCTTTCTTCTTAAAATTCTACAGAATGTTGAAGAACCTCAATCATTTTATCCGCTAAATACCTAACTCCACTCAACAACTGGTACACACCATGGGTGCCAGAAGAATGAGTGCTGCATCAAGGAGGAAATACATATCATTCAATTTTAATTATGCTAAAGTACAACTCTTCAAGATGGAGATCAGAATATAGCACTGATTTTACATGTTTGCAGAAATTACTCAATCGTCTTCCAACCAGAAAACAAAACTACTAAAACTGATCATCAGACATTCTTGACAACACAACCACTGGGAGTAAGCCATAAGTAGGCTTCTAATACAGTTGTTTCAAATTTGCAGTCCTAAAACAGCAGTCACATACCACCCCACCAACCTCCACATCAACGTATCATCCTCTGCCACTTCCGTCACCTACAATCCGACCCCACAGCCAAAGATTTCCCGCCCTACCCCTATGTGCCTTCCGTAGGGACCACTCACTCTGCGACTTCCTCGTCCGCCCCACACTCCCTATCAACCCCACCACACCCGGCACCTTTCCCTGCGACCGCAGGCGGTGCTATACATGCCCCCATACCTCACCCTCTCACCTCCATCCAAGGCCACAGACAATCTTTCCAAAACCGACAGGGATTCACCTATACATCATCCAACCTGGTCTATCGTATCCATTGCTCCCAATGTGACCAAGCGCAGACTCAGTGACCGATTTGTAGCGCATCTGCATTGTACGCTATAGTCAACACCACCTTACAGTCACCAACCATTTTAACTTCTCCTCTTACTCCCTTGATGACAAGTCTATCCTGGGCCACCTCCAGTGTCACAATGACACCATCCACAAACTGGAGGAACAGCATTTCATATTCTGCCTCAGGAGCCCACAGCCCAATGGCCTAAACATGGAATTCAGCAGTTTTAAAATCTCCTCACCCCCAGCCTCATCCTACATCCAACTCTCCCTCTCATCCCTGCCTCCTTGACGTGATACAACCTGTCCATCTTCCTCCCCGCCTATCTGCTGCATCCTTCCCACTGACCGATCCGCACCATTCCCTACCTGCATCCAACTACACCATCCCACCTACCTTCCTCCAGCCCCACCCCTCCTCCTCTATTCCCCAGCTTCCATCCCCCTCCCTACTTCTGATGAAGGGTCCCAACCCGAAACATTGACTTTCCTGCTCCTCTGATGCTGCCTGGCCTGCTGTGTTCCTCCAGTTCCACACTGTGTTGACTCCGACTTCAGCATCTGCAGTTCTTGCTATCTCTGAGCAGTTGTCTTTACTGTTTATAACTGAACCTCAAAAAAAAGATATTATCCAAAGGCATATGAGAATGAAAAGATCACACATAAATCTTCCTCTTTACTACCTGAAAAAGATCACTTTCCTTTTCAGCAACACGCCATCTTCTTGAACATGATTTGAGGAAACAAAAAGATCCTCAAGGGAAAAGAAATGTTGAACAGAAACATCAAAACTTTGAAATCTTCCCTGCAAACCAAAGATCCAAACTTTCAGTGTGACAATGAACCAAACCTGTGATTTCCCTCCTCAAGCAGCAAACCTTCAACACAGCAAAGTCATCAGCCATTTACAAAGTGAGCAATCTCAGAGGAGATGGCTTGGTGATAAAGGTACTTCACTTATTTAAAAAAAATGAAGGAAGAATCTAATAGCCAAAGAATGGTTCGAGGAGAATGGTCACATAAAACAGTTCATATCTAAAAGGGTTAACTAGTATCATAAGACATATTCTGATGGGCAGAACTTAAGAGACTAAAAACCAAAGGAACTATGGATGCTGGCAATCAAAGGCAAAATCAGAAATTGCTGGAGAAATTCAGCAGATCTTCCAGAATCTGTGGAGAGAAAGCAGATTTAATGTTTCGGGTTCAATGACATGAAGTTCTGAAGAAGGGTCATTGGACCCAAAACATTAACTCTGCTTTCTCTCTACAGATGTGGCCAGACCTGCTGAGTTTCTCCAGCAGTTTTCAAATTTGTTTCAGAATATGAGAGGCTGTTGCTGTTGGAGTGAACTAGTGTTCTGGTTCGGTTCAGTTTTGACATTACATATACATAGCTAACGGTAATGTGCATTCACTCTTAAGTCTGGCCTGAAGCCTGAGTATGTAACTTACATGTAACATAATGAGCTATTAAGTACTATGTAATAAACCTAGTTCATTTAATCGAGACCAAGCCGAAGATTTGTGTATGTGCATCCTTCCCCAATTGACATCATTTAATTTATTCGAATACCAATAAGAAGGATTGGTGACAGTGAACCTACTCAAGGCATCTCAGATGGTTCCAATGGACAAGACCACAACAGATATCACACTGGCAGAGCTTGTATCCAAATAAAAATTCAGTGTTAACTTGGGGAAAAAAAGCCACTTGCTTCTGGATACTTTGAATGACAAGCCACCTACTATAACTTAGGAGAAAAATGATCTGTTCTTTCAGTTAAGATTTCATTGTCGGGGGTTGTTATAGTTCATTTTGACAACGAAGCTCATTACATATATTTGGCTGATGCGCAGAAGTTTCTGAAGCACCATTATGAGCTGAACTCAATTTGGTAGTTTCAAAAGAGTATAAAAGGGTATACAAAGAAATGAGTGAATGTGTGAAATGTGTTGAGTGTTCAGAATGAGGATGCATCAAAGGGGAAGGCACTGGCATAGTGGTAATGTTACTGGACTAGCAAACCCCATAACCCAGGCCAATGAGCTGTGGACACAGTTTTAAATCTCACTATGACAGATGGTGAAATTGAATTCAATAAAAATCTAGAATAAAGGGCTGGCCCAATGATGACTACAAAACTACTGCTGATTGTCCCAAACACCCTTCTGGTTTATTAATGTCCGTTAGGGAATGAACTCTGTCATCCTTACCTGCCCTGGTCTATATGTGATTCCAGATTCACAGCTATGTAGTTGACTCTCAGCTGTCCCATGGGCAATTATGTGTGGGCAATAAATGCTGGTCTGGCCACTGATGCCCTCATCCTGTGAACAAATAAATAAAAATTGACTGGGCTGGGAATTTCCTGTGTTTTGTGGACAGTACGTACCTGGGCAATTTCCCACATTGTTGGAAAGATGCTGGTGTTGGAGCTGGACTGGAACAGTTTGGCTACAGGTACAACTAATTTTGGAGCAGTAGTCTTCAGCAGGAATGCTGGATTGTTGTCAGGGCTTATCCAGCACCTTTAACTGTTTCTTTATATCATGCAAAGTGAATTAAATTGAAAGAAAAGCTAACAGCTGTGATGCTGAGGACCATAGGAGGAGGCCAAGATGGATCATCCAATTGGCATTTCTGGCTGAAGATGCATGCAAATACTTCAGTTTATCTTTTTGCATTGAAGTGCTGGGCTCCCTCACCTATTCAGTATGGGAATGTTTGTGAAGCCTTATCCTCTATTAATTGCCCACTATTCAAGACTGGATGTGGCAGGAATGCAGAGCTTTGATCTGATCTGTTAGCTGTGAAATCACTTATCCTGTCTATTGTATGCTACTTCAGCTGTTTGACATTCAGGAAGTGTTGTTGTAATGTTACAAAGTTACTGCTGCATTAATGCCGGGTGCTTTTCTTGCCATACCCTCCTGCACTCTTCACTGAACCAGGGTTGATCCCTGGCTACAGATAGATAGGTGAGGATGAGATCCATTATATTTCTTCTTTTGTTGATTCCCTCAGCCCCCTGTTACTGTAGCAACTTTTAAGACTTGGCCAGCTCCTCAGTATTGGTGGCACTGATAAAGGTCAATAAGGCTGTGTGCACCTTTGAAATTTGTGGTACATTGGACCACCCAACATCAACCAGTCAGTTTAATTTCATTTGTCAGATATGTGATGGTTTGATACAACTGAATGGCTTGTTAGGTTATTTCAGAGGGCACAGTGAAGTCAGATGCAGACGGACCAAGTAAAGAAAGCAGCTTTTCCTGCCCTAAATGACATGAGTGAACAATGGGTTTTTATGATGATCAAGAATGATTTTATGGTTATCATTAACGACTCATTTTTAATTCTGGAGTTTTGTAATCATCAAATTTAAATCCAACCTTCTGGCATGGTAGGTAGGATTCAAATCTACATGCCCAGAGAATTACCCTGATTCTCTGGATTACTTGTCCCCTGATACTATGACTAAATAAAAACCAAAAGAACTGCAGATGCTGTAGATCAGAAGCAAAAGCAGAAATTGCTGGAATAGCTCAGCGGGTCTGGCAGCATCTGTGAAGAAATTAGAGCTAATGTTTCGGGTCAACCCAAAATGTTTTCCTTGATTTCTTTCCACAGATGCTGCCAGATCTGCAGAGCTTCTCCAGTAATTTCTGTTTTTGATACTATCATAATGTCACCAGCTATGTCTGTCTCAGTTATGATCACTAATGTTCTGTGGCCTACAGTATCCACAATTGCCTTTTCACAGAAGGTGATTAGTATGCAGATATGCTGGCTGCTGTTTCCAGTCGTCCTTTTATTAATTGCCAGTTTATCTCATAAAAGTAAAAATTTTGAAAACACTTCCTCACTGGTGCATTTCAGAAGAGACTTTGCCAGCACTGTGCTCAGCCTACAGATTTCAAAGTTTGGGCCTCAGCCCACTTGGCACAGGATGCCCAATCTGGCAGAGAAAAATAATTTCCTCTTTGATGCAATAGCATGTGCATGAGGTGATCTCAGTACACATAACAAATTTGAACCTGTAGACTGCAAACTGGGCACAAATTAGATCCTCTGCAGTTTTTCAGTTCATTCTTGGTTAATTCACTTTCTTTTAATAAAGCAGACAAATTATTTTGTCCCACGTGTCCTTCAAAGCCAGCAGTGTAATCCTGAACTCCTGCCTGAATTTTGGTCCTAAACTAGCATACTGGGCAATTTCTACTTCTTCCATTGTTTCATAGATTCATAGAAGAAGTCCATTTGGCCTATCGTGTTTACATCTGCTCCTCAAATGAGCAACACACTCAGTGCCATTCTCCCACATTTTTCCCGTAACCCTGTTCATTCTTCTTTACCAACTAATAGTGTAATTCTGTTCTGAATGCTCGAATAAAGCTGCATGCCCAGACTCTCCAATGCATTCCTGACCTTAACCTGGTGCTGCATGACTAAGTTTTTTTTTTGTGTTGCTATTGCTCCTTTTACCAATTATTGTAAATCTCCATCCATTTGTTCGGTATCATTACAACAGTGGTAAGTTTCTCTCCATCGATTCTGTCCAGAACCTCATGATTTTGAATACATCTATCAAATCGCCTTTCAGCCTTTTCTCCAAGAAATTGTCTGAATCTCCCCAATCTATCTTCAGAGCCAATATTATGTTCCTCCCTGAACATTCTTGTAAATGTTCCTGCACTTTCCCCAATGCTTTCACATCCTCCCTAAAGTCTGGTATCCAGATGCATTACTCCAGTTGAGGCCAAACTAGTGACCTATACAAGCTAAGCATAACTTCCACATTTTTATACTCTATTAATAAAGCTGAGGATACTGTATTAGTTTATTTAATTATTTTATTAATCGCAATATTAACCTTTCCTGTAACCTTTAATGACCTTGCATGTCAAGTTAGGGCAGCAATACATGCATATTTCATGCTGAATACTACAATCCATAAACTGAACATTATTCCTCAGAATACTTGCTTCTCTTCCATATGCTACCTACCATCTGCCAACATTGCTTTTTACTGTTCTTTTCTTTCTATTTGATTTGAATTTGTTGTATCTCCTGGATGGTACCACTCATTACCCCTGCAGCTACAAGTACTGTTGTCTCTCAGTGTTACAGTAGTTATGCAAAAGCCTATCCATGAGTGTTTTTTTTTTTTAAATTCACTAAGGTGATGTGGGCATCATTGGTTGGACAAGTATTTATTCCCCATCCCTAGTTGCCCTTGAGAAGGTGGTGGTGAGCTGCCTTCTTGAACCGCTGCAGTCCTCCTGCTGTGGGTTGACCCACAATGCAATTAGGGAGGGAATTCCAGGATATTGACCCAGTGACAGCGAAGGAACGGCAATATATTTCCAATTCAGGAACGTGACTAGCTTGGAAGGGAACTTGCAGGTAGCAGTGCTCCCATATATCTGATATCCTTTGAGATGAAAGTGGTCATGGGTTTGGAAGATGCTGTCTGCAGAATCTTTGGCAAATTTCTGCAGTGCATCTGTAAACAGTACTGCTGCTACCACCAATCATCAGTGGTGTAATGAGCGGATGTTTGTGGATATAATTCCAATCAAGTCGTGGATGGTGTCAAACCTCTTGAGTGCTGTCAAATATGCACCCATCCACACCAGTGGAGAGTATTTCACCATACTCCTCACTTGTGCCTTCTGGATGACGGACAGGCTTTCAGGGGCGGTGGAGGTGTGTTACTCATCATAGTATTCCTAGCTTTGATCTGCTCTTGTAGCCAGTGTTTATGTGGCAAGTCCAGTTGAGTTTCTGGTCAATAGTAACCTCCACGATTTTGATAGTGGGGGAATTCAGTGATGGTACATGCTGTTGAATGTCAAGGGGTGGTGATTAGATTGTCTCTTATTGGTGATGGTCATAGCCTGGCATTTGTGTGGGGTGAATGTCACTTGTCCCTTGTCAGCCCAAGCCTGGATATTGTACAGATCTTGTTGCATTTGAACATAGACTGCTTCAGTATCTGCAGAGTCACAAATGGTGCTGAACATTGAGCAATCATCAGAGAACATCCCCACTTCTGACCTTATGATGAGGGAAAGTCATTGATGAAGCAGCTAAAGGTGGTTGGGCCTTGGATATACCCTGAGGAACCCCTGCAGAGATGTCCTGGAGCTGAGATAACTGGTTTTTCTTCACAGATGCTATCAGACCTGCTGAGCTTTTCCAGCAATCTGTGTTTGTTTTGGATCTGATCCATTGGTTATGGGATTGTTTAGCTCTCTCATGTTGCTGCTTATGCTGTTTGACAGCTTCACAGAGTTAACACTTTATTTTTAGGTATGCCTGGTGCCGCTCCTGGTATACCCTCCTGCACTCTCAATCGAGCCAGGGTTGATCCCCTGGCTTGATGGTAATGGTCGAGTGAGGGATATGCCAGATTGCAGATTGTGCTGGAGTACAACTCCAGCTAATTGCCGACAGCATCTCATGGATGCCCAGTCTTGAGTTGCTGCATCGGTGCAAAGTCTGTCCCTATTAGCACAGTGCCACACAACATGATGCAGCTTATTCTCAGTTTGAAGACAGGACATTCAGTCAAATGCAGCCTTGATGTCAAGCGCTGTCACTCTCACCTGTTCACTGGAATTCACCTCTTTTGTCTATGTTTGAACCAAGGCTGTTTTGAGGTCAGGAGCTGAGTACTCCTGGCAGAACTCAAACAGAGCATCAGAGAGCAGCTTAGTGCTGCGTACATTTGCCTGATAGAAAGTGTTAACAACTGTGCTATCACTTTACTGATCACCAAGGTGATTTGGACAAACACAACACACATTGTTACAGCAGACAACACTGAATTATAAGTCACAAAATCTCAGATGTAACTAACCAGGTAACTTAATTCAGTCAGAGGAATCACTTAAATGAGTCACCGCTTCAACCCAGACCTTCAAGCTAGGATCTAGCTCGCTCTGTTACCATTAAAAATAGTCAACTATTTGTTCCCAAGTTGTTTGAAGCTACTACTAGGTGAGATTCATAATATTAACTCAGTTGTCTATTTACAGATACATTAAAATCAACCACTCCTGCTTTCTTTGCCACCTGCAATCCATTTGTCATTTCCCATTTGGAAAGCAGGTCCCAGTATGTCTGCAAAGTGACTGGGTATCCAAGGATGGAGGATATTAAAAAAAAAACACAACACTGGAGCATATTTGGTTCAATAAAAGTTTTCATTTGATCAATTTGCAGGTAATTCAAGATCACCATAACCAAATAAAATTTGGAACCATGTTTCAACATTTCAATAGTTAACAGAGATGGAGCTCTTTGGACAGCAGAAGGGTTAGTTTGTTGCATTTAGCATGTAGAAGAGGGAAATCCATGAATCCAGAAGGCATCACCTTGCCTGCAGAGGATGAGGAAGATAAAAAGTCTCACCTCAATTACACAAAATTAATGCCAAAGGCTAAGTTGAGCAAATGTTTAAATCATGCCCAGATCACATTAAACTAATGGATCCTGACATTTTTTTTTGTTTAGTTTTGGTTCAGTGTAGTAACCATACATTGGAAACAACATTGAGATCATATAACAGCAATCCAGCAGTATTTGAGAAGTCCAAAAGATCCAAAATGCACCTAAAAGCTGAACCCATGTCCTCACCAGGTATATCGCAATTTAAGTACTAAGCTTTAAACAAAGAACTGTGGATGCTGGAAATCAAACAAAAATAAAATAGATTGCTGGGAGAAACTCAGCAGGGAGGACAGAACTGGACTCAAAACATTAACTCTGTTTTCTCCCCACAGATGCCACTAGACCTGCTTAGTTTCTCCAGCAATTTCTGTTTGTTTAAGAGCTGAGTACTTTGACTGCGCAGCAGCCACAATGCAGCAGAGGCTGCTGATTCATAACTCCAGGGTTTTTGTCTTAATGTTTTTGGAGATTATGCAAGTAAACTGAGATGCATTCATTAAATCATTAAAATCATTAATTACAAAATGGAAGACTCACAATATATTGTTTTTATTTGTAAATTTGGGTTCTAACATTGAGAAAACTATGTGCAGCTTTAAGTTCAATTTGTATATCTATAATGTGTATTAAGGAGAGGAGATTAGTTAGCTCAGTTGGCTGGTGTGCGATGCAGTGACACAAACAGCATTGGTTCAAATCCTATACTGGTTAAGGTTACTATGGAACTATGGCAACTTTACCTTCAAAGGGAGACTTAGGTTTAGCTTCACTTTAGATTTGTTCTGCGAGTAGTACCAGGGAATGTGAGGCGCGTTGACAAATACATTTTTAACGATAGTTGTTAAAATCATTTTTAATAATGCATAATTCAGTGTATTAGGTAAAAAGCTGGAGAGAGAAAACAACCAGGCCAGACAGTCTGAGCAGATTCAGTCAAAGCAAACAAAAAAAAAGTGCTTTAATTTAGTCTCCAAAAATTCTGGGCTGGGGAAAATAAAAGTGTCCCGAGTGGCTCGGAAGAAAATCCCAAAAGGCAGAAAACTTATCTTTTCCATCCCATCAGCTCCCATGTGTTTGCTCTGGAAGTGCTTAGAATTCAGTAAGAAGAAAGCTCCACAAACCAGTTACATCTATGCCAAGTGAAGGGAGAATTTTAAAGCGGAAACAGTGTAATCATTAATTGAGGTTTGAGTATTCATAAGGTCGCTAAGAAGAGTTGAATCTTTATTTATACTACAAACATGGAATATATGAGCTGGAGTGGATCATTTGGCCCATCAAGCCCTCTCCATCATGCAATATGCTTGATCATCCAACTCAGTACCTTGTTCCTGCTTTCCTTTTAACTAATTCACGGGATGAGGGCATTGCTGGCTGGGCAGCAATTATTGCCCATCCCTAATTGCCCAGAGGGCAGTTCAGAGTCAACCACATTGCTGTGGGTCTAGAGTCACACATATACCAGACCAGATAAGGATGGCAGTTTCCTTCCCTAAAGGACAATAGTGAACCAGATGGGTTTTTCCAACAATCGACAATGGATTCATGGTCATCATCGGACTCTTAGTTCCAGATATTTATTAAATTCAAATTCCACCATCTGCCGTGGTGGGATTCAAACCCAGGTCCCCAGAACATTCTGGGTCTCTGGATTAACAGTCCAGCGATAATACCACTAGGCCATTTCTTCCCCTCTTTCTCTCTGTAAACATTGATCCTTTCAGCCATCAAAACTATATCCAACTCAACCCTGAAAACATTTAATGTTTTGGCTTCAATCAATTTCTGTGGTAGAGAATTCCACAGGCTCACAGATCCTGGGTGACAAGACTCCTCACTTCAGTCCTATATAGCCTACCCCATATCCTTAGACTGTGATCCCTGATTCTGGTCTCCCTGGTCATTGGGAACATCTTTCCTGCATTTACCTTGTCTTGCCCTGTTAGAATTTTATAGGTTTGAGATTCCTTCCCCATCATTCTTCTAAACTCCAGTGAATACCAACCCAACTGATTCACCCTCTCTTCAAAAAGGGGAGTCCTGTCATCCCAGGAAATCAATCTGGTAAACTTTTGTTGCACTCCTTCCGTGGCCCGGACATCCCTCCTCAGATAAAGGTGACCAAAACTACATCCAATACTCCAGGTACGGTCTCACCAAGGCCTTGTATAACTGTAGCAAGTTATTCTCACTCCTGTATTCAAATCCTCTCACTAATGAAACTGCAACGTACTATTTGCCATCTTCACAGGCTTACTCTCAAAACACTGGTGTGCAAGAACACTTAGGGCTCATTGCATCTCCCCCTTTCCTAATCAATCACCATTCAGATAGAAATCTGCCTTCCTGTTTTTGTTCGCATTAATCCACATTATACTTCACCTACATTACAAATGCAGCAGTTAGATTTCAGCGACACTCTGCATTTCTGAAAGAGCCATGATTGTAATCTCCTAGCAGGAGAAGTGCGGAGCTATTTCTTAGCAGAAAAAAACTGGAGGGGAATGGAGGAAGGGCGTCTCTCGTGGACCAGACGGCATGGGGAGGCAAGGCCAAGTTTTGAACCCCGGTGTGGTCTGGAGACTTGGCCTGACGCTGTTTAGAGGCTAGGTGCTGACACGGACTGGGGCAAAACGTACTTTAAATATAGCATACTATTCTTCCCTCTTTATTCTTGTGTTGGATTTTTTATTAGTCTTTCAATTTTGTACCAAATACTTAAGTGTCTGTACCTCGGTATCTTGTACCTAAGATGGTGCTATAAACAGCAACATTGCAAACTTTTGCTGTACTCATTTGAGTGTACCTGAACAACGCTACTTCAATTCAAAACAAAATGGAGCCAACTGGCCCTCGGGATGATTTTCCGAGGAGTGGCAATCAGTCACAGTCAGTCAATCTTTCCAAGTGTACTTGTAGTGTGAAGAAACTGCAGTGTTGTGTTTTTTTTTTAAAATGAATTAATTAGTCTAATATTCACTAAATGATTACTTCTGTTGCTAATAGCAGAATGAACTGTGTTGGATTTTTTTCATTGCTAAATCCAGAGAATACAAATAATTCCATGAATCTCAGGAGTAACATAAAAAACAAGTTGAAACTACTAGTGACTCAGTACCTAGTAACTGAGTTTGCTGGAGGATGTAGGAACAGGACAAAGTACCACAGTTTATCTGCAAACAAAACCCACGTGCTAGCGTGCGCCTCAACCACCCAAACCACCAACTGTTTATGAAGCTTTAAAGCCTGATTTCAATTCAAAGTATTAGGTATTGCCTAAAGCAGTCAGACAGTGACATTATCTCGGAGTGTACGGCCCAAATCTCATCATGCAACGCTAGCACTGACTCCACCTGAAGCCAGAGGGAAGAGATCACTGTCAATGGGTAGAATGCAAACTGGTGGCAATGTTGAGCCACTGCTGAGGACTCAAATGATTCTGGAATGTTTGAGAAGGAATAAAGGCGGCACAGTCAGGAAAGTGTGCTCAGATGGGAGGTCTGGGACAGAGGAGACTCAAGCTTTCTTTGCGGGCCAAGAAAACCTGCCAGTTGACAGAATCCCACTGGTTGACAGTTCTGTAAGCAGTCTCAAAACTCCTCCGGTCTTGACTGGGGCTGCAGTTAAAACTGCATGCAGATGGCATCAACAAGCATATACAAACACATCAATTGGGCTATTCAGCCGAGAGCATGTGAACTAGGAGTGGACAATTCTGCCTATAAACATGACAACTAGGAGCAGACAATTCATCCCCGTGAGACTGCTCCGCCATTCAATACGATTATGGCTGATCTCAATTTGAGCTCAACTCCAGTTTCCTGCCTGCTCCAGTAACCTACAGAATCCTGCAGAGTAGAAAATGTGGTGGTTGGGATGTGGGAGGTATTATGTTTAAAATCTTACTACTACCCTTGGGACTTTACAGATGAGATGCTCCTTCCTGTTCTGGAGACAGTGAATGTGAACCAACCAAGCTTCATGATAAAAGCCTGATGGTCTGAAATACGGTTGACAACACTGTGACCCCCAGTCGATGGTAATACTGGACCAATCAGACTCCAGAGTAAAACCCAGCTCAATAGATCATGGTTTTTTTTTTTGCCATTTGATCACCACGGTGGTCACTGAACATAGCATGAGATTGCCAAAGTGCATTTAACCAAATAAAAATGTGTTTACACAAGGAAAGACTGATGAAATCTCATCATAAACAGGAAAAACAAACTCAACTTTTAAGAGACTGAATTCAAGTCCCACTCATCTTCATTCTTTAAATTTATTACTAAACTGATGAGGTTTGAAGCATTTTCTTTTGACAAATTTCTGCACATTTACCAATTGTAATTTCTCCACTACTGTCTGAGATACTCAGACACAAAATAACAAAAGCTCAGGGATTTTTCCAGCTGTGTAACTGAACTAAGGACAACTCAAGTCTTTGATCATGACCTGCTTGCAGTCCCTCTTTATTCATTTCTCTCTGGGTTCAAAAAGCTCAAATCAGCGAACACTTCAGTGAAAAAGGGCTAGGTAATTGCTGAAGCTACATGATTTCTTGGGAATTTGTTTTGACCCGCTGCTAAAATAAATGAGTTTCAGAAACTCAAAAGAAAGTCATCTTCGTAGAACTGAAAACAAAAGAACCTATTCACCTCAACTTTAGAGTTGAAATTCCCCATAATAATTATAAACATTAAAGTCACAATAAATGCTACTAGACCTGTTGAGTAGAACATTTCCTAGAGAACATTTTCCTGTCTTTATTCTTTTTTCCTGGCTGGCAGTGGTTGCCAGCCCTAAAGTTGGGAATGATGGGGGTACTAATTATGAAAATGGGAAGCGTGCAGGCTGTGAAAAAAAGTGACACTGGCCTTGATTTTCACTCTTGAGGCAAGTGTGCAGAGGTCGGGAATTTTTTTTAAACCCTAGGAGTTCTGAACATTGATTCTGGACCCTTGAAGTATAAGGGCATCAGATCAACCAAAAGGCAAGGAAGCCTCCGCAATGCCATGTACTTACCTCCCCTGACCCCCATTTACAGGTAGGATCCACAGATGAAGCCAAATCCAACAGGGGCATATGGATTCCAAGCCACGTTCTCTGGGGTGTGAGGTCCATTTCCCACACTATTCAACTTGAAAAGACATGAATCTTTATGAGTGGTGGATGATATCAATGGAGCCATTAAATAGTCAAATTAAATACCTTGCTGTTTAAAGTATTGAAAAAGCCCCACAAGCGATATCTCTGAATTGTAAATAAGTGTTTACATGTTCAATAGCTATTTATTAGCATAACCCAAAAGAGTAACAGTATAGTACAATTGCTGCTCGTCTGCTTCTGTTACCTGGCACTATGAGACATGAAGTTCATAATATTTCAACTTCTTGATGCAACACTAAGCGAATGCTACAATTCTCTCAAGGGCTTAAGTACTTGATGAGATTTAAATACACTGTGAACATTTATTAATGGGTATATTTTCATATATAGTGATATCTGTACTACATTCGTTTTAGATCATAGAATCCCTACAGTGTGGAAACAGGGCCTTCGGCCCAACAAGTCCACACCAAACCTCAGAGCCTCCCTCCCAGATACATCCCCCTATAACCCACCTAATATACACATCGCTTTCCTTGAACCAGATTTTGTTTCATTCCCTCATGGATCCTGACGATTTTGCATGATGGATAACTGGTGAGTCTGCATGGAGGGTGCAAAGGATTTAAAACAAAAGGGAGCTGTGGGTGGGGGTGGAATGAGTTTGCAATGAGCTAGAATGTAGACCATAAAAGGACCAGTGATACATGAATGGGGTGTCCTAAATGGCTTTTAAAAAGAAATTCTCTCATCCTTATCCAGCCTCGCCTACAAGTGTCTATAGACCCCTATATGGTGACTGACTCTTGTCTGACCTTCCAAAAGTGGCCCTAACAAATCACTCAATTCCAGGGAAATTACGAGTGGTGAAAAAATGCCAGCCCAGCCTGACCTGCCCACAAGCTACAGGTGAGTGATAAAAGATTAATGAAGGAATTTAATGGTCTGATTAGTAAGTTTACAGATGACATGAAGATTGGTGGGGCTGCTGATAGTGCTGACGATTGTGAAAGGATACAACAGAATATAGAAAGGTTGGGAACTTGGGCACAGAAATGACAGATTGAGTTTAATCCAGACAACTGCAAGGTGATGTATTTGGGAGGATCAAATTTAGGTGTGAATTATACCGTAAATGGCAGCACCCTTAGGAACATTAACATACAGATGGATCCGGGCTTGCAGGTCCACGGTTCCCTAAAAGTAGCAACTCAGGTGACCAAGGTGATTGAGAAGGCATATGACATGCTTGTACTCTATGCCTGGCTGATGAAGACAAGAGATGGCAAACCATATTGCAGCTATATAAAAAACTCTTAATACTCCAAATGTGGCCTAACATGTGCAGTTTTGGTCACCCCTCTACCAGAAGGATGTGGAAGCTTTGGAGACAGTGCAGATAAAGTTCACCAGGATATCGATCTGCCTCAAGGGCATTGGTTATGAGGAAAGATTAAAAAGACTAGGATTGTTTTCACTGGAAAAGACAGCAGCTGAGAGGAGACTTGTTAGATGTCTACAAAATTATGAGGCATAGATTGTGTGGATAGTCAGAGGCTTTCTTCCCAGGGTTGAAGTTTCAATTACAACGGGGTGGGGTACAGGTTCAAGGTGAGAGGGCAAAAGTTTAAAGGCAGATGGGAGAGAAAGTTTTTCCACTCAGTGGCAGGAGCCTGGAATGCACTGCCAGAGGTGCTGGTAAGAAGCAGGTACGTTGGCGACATTTAAGAGGCATCTGGATGGTTACATGAATAGGGAGGGAATAGAGGGATACAGACCAAATAAGAGTAGGTTTGTTTTTTTAGTTTAGGCAGGGCACAGCGATTGGCACAGGACTGGAGGGAGCGTTCCTGTGCTGTAATTATAAGCAGGAACTGGAATACCTTCAGGTATGCAAACACACTAAAAAGTTAACAATTGTCCGTTCGTATTGATTTGGAATCTGCAGCTGTGTCCAAAACTTTTAGTAATAACTCACTGAAGCACTTTGCCTGTCCATTGTGAAGCCTGCACGATTATTGCTCAAAAGTCCTTCTCCTCAGCCAGAATACCACTATAAAATGAAGTTTAAATGAATTGTCCCAGGGCTATGGCATTTCAAAAAACCTCTTTTTGATTCCAATATAAATAATCAGTCCAATAGTGCAGGTCCTCAGAATGTTAAGAGATACTGAAGTTGGAGAACAAAGCACTGCTCATCTACAATGAGATGACATATACACAAGGTAAGAGCCACTCCAGCCAGGCCAATCCCAACACGGAGATAAGTAAGCAGTTGTTTCACTTTCTGACAGCAGGCAGTCCCCTGTGTTGCAATGACACATCAAGCTCAAAATGAAACATTTTATAGCCTGTGGGTGGCTGAATTACTCGAAGCCACTTTCCATTGCAGCCATGAAGTAAAGAGCTTCTCTCACTTGGTTAACAATCACAAATCTGGACACACTTCTGCTCGACTTGTAAAATACTTAAAATAATCACCTAAAAAGCAGCTGGCAAGAATTTCAACATGTATTTTAAACAGGCAATACTTCATTGCTAGAGCAGTAAGTCTGTGTAAATATCCTAACTTTTTGCACTCAATTATTGTGATTCACTTGACTATAGACTCAATAATGTAACTTACTGATTTAAACTTGGGTTAGCCTGCGACAACCGATAAGGCTTGCTAATTGTGTGTGTGTGTGTGTGTGTGTGTGTGTGTGTGTGTTGGTGTCTGAAAAGGATAGATTATCTTCAGCAGGTTAATTTTTTCCAGCAATAGAACCAGATATTAACATGCTTTGCACTGCTCCTGTAAAACTCACTTCACTTGTCAGCCTTTAAAATGGATTTGTGGTTGGGAATTCCATTATTAAGCTATAGAAGTTTGGCAGAAGCCCTGACTAACCCATTGACTCCATTATTTCCCTGACAGTGGGGCTTTGCCATGCAGGGAAGGCTTCGACCCAATGGGAATGCCTCACCCCTATGGAGGCTTCTCCTGGGCCTGTCTGCTTAGGAAGATGGATGGCCTTGCAGTTGGGATACCAAATCTAGCGTCATTTCCCAGTGCTCCTGGGCCCAGTGCTGGGAGCTGACAGGAACACAACAGATAAGGAAACCAGTTTCTCGTGCTCACCAGCATTTACATTCTGCAGCTGGAAGGGTAGTAGTTCCAGCACAGGCCAAGGAAAAAAGGTTAAGGACATGGAAGGCAGGAGAATTTGGAGGGACCCAGTGCCCAAATTTACCTCCTTTCGGAGAAAAAGTCCAGCTTCACGCTTCCAGCTTTATTTAAACAGTATAAGGCCATTCGGCCCATCGAGTCCACTCCGCCATTTAATCATTGCTGATGGGCATTTTAACTCCACTTACCCGCACTCTCCCCGTAGCCCTTGATTCCTTGCGAGATCAAGAATTTACCAATCTCTGACTTGAAGACATTGGGACTTCCCGGCCTCCACTGCACTCCGTGGCATTGAATTCCACAGGCCCACCACTCTCTGGATGATGAAATATCTCCTCATTTCCGTTCTAAATTGACCCCCTCTAATTCTAAGGCTGTGCCCACGGGTCCTAGTATCCCCACCTAACGGAAACAACTTCCCAGCGTCCACCCTTTCTAAGCCATGCATTATCTTGCAAGTTTCTATTAAATCTCCCCTCAACCTTCTAAACTCTAATGAATACAATCCCAGGATCCTCAGCCGTTCATCGTATGTTAGGCCTACCATTCCAGGGATCATCCGTATGAAAAAGTATTGAGAAAGATTTGTGTGGGGACATCATAGCATTGACTAAAAACTGGTTAACTTCCTGATGGGAGTAAGCATAGTGAAAAACCGTTCCAGATTTAGATTTAGATTTTTATTGTCACATGCACAGGTATACATGAGTACAGTGGAAAGAGTACAGAGTCACCCTTCTCCAGCGCCATCTTAATATACAAAAGACAAAAGCTGAAATAAAGAAACAGCCAAAAAGAAAGGAAGTGTCCAGATCCCTCTCCCCCGCCTCTGACAGGAGTCCTGGCTGCCAGGAAAAAAGCCACGAGTGCCATCCCTCAGTTGCAAACACTCAAGTGGCCCAGATACCCAAATGCCACCTTAGCCAGAACACCACTGCCTCCACCATCAGGTATCCAGGCTCAGCCACGTCCTACAGCCACACCACTGGGCCCACATCACCATTCATCAGCACCATCTTGCCTCCACTGACATTGTCACCATTAGTCCACGTTGGGCTGCTCACAGGAAGGATGTGATTGCATGGGATGGGGTGAGGAGATTCACCAGGATATTGCCAGGAAAGGAGGCGTTATGAAGCAAGGCTGGATAAGCTCAGGCTGTTTTCCTTTGAGCAGAGAAAATGGAGGTGGGTATGATTGAGGTACATAAGATGGAGGGGCATGGACATGGAGAGGAAGCTGCTATTCCCTTTTACTTGAAGGGTCTATAACAAAGGGCATCATTTTTAAAAAGTATAAAGTGCAGGTGGTTTAGAAGGGGTGAGGAAAGATCGTTTCACTCAAACAATGGTGGGAATCTGGAATGCACTGCCTGAAGACAGAGCAGTAGCTGTGGGAAACCTGAACCTTTAAAACAGGCTATGGATGAGCACTTGAAATGTCATACATTCAAGGCCATGGACCAATTGCTGGGTAGGATAAAAGTCAGCGCAGACCTGATGGGCAGGAAGGACTACGGATTTGATTCAATTTATTATTGTCACATGTGCCAATATAGAGAGAAGTACTGTTTTGCATAACCAGCCAATTCATGGCTTACCTAAGTATATCAGGGTAATAGAACAGAATGCAGAAGAGTGTTACAGCTACAAAAAGAAGGTGCAGTGATAGATCAACTCTATATTAGAGGTCCATTCATAATTCTGATTGCAGCAGGGAAACGGTTCTTAAATCTGTTGGGGCATGTTTTCGTGGGTTTTTGTACCTTCTACCCAATGGAGGTGGAAGTGTATATAAGGCAGGGTGGGAGGGGTCTTGATTAGGTCTGCTGCTTTCCTGAGGCAGCAGGAAGCGCACAGAGTCAGAGTCAACAAAAAGAAAAGGCTGGTTTTTGTGATGGATTGGGGGCTGTGTTGCGTTCACAACTCTAAGTTCTTGCAACCTTGGGTAGAGCAGATGCCATACCAAGCATGGGATGCTTTCAATGGTGCATCTACAAAAATTGTGGAGAGTCATTACGGACATGCTGGTTTTCTGTAGCCTGCTGAGGGGATCGAGACATTGGCGTGCTTTGACTGCAGTGTTGACGTGGACGGACCAGGATAGATCAATGATATTTACTCCTAGAAACTTGACGATCTCAACCACCTCCACCTCAGCACCTTTGATCCAGACAGGGGCATGTACTTCACGCCACTTCCTGAAGTTGATGACCAGCTCCTTTGTTTTGCCGACAGCGAGGGAGAGAGTGTTGTCTTTACACCATGCCACTAAGCTGTCTCCTGTACTGTCTTGTTTGCAGTCCTACCCACTACTGTGGTATCATCAGCAAATTTGTAAATGGAACTGGGGCTGAACTTGGCCAGACACAGTCATGTATGTATAAAGAGTGTTGTAAGAGCTGACTATGCAGCCTAGCAGGGTACTGGTGTTGAGGATTATCATGGAGGTGTTGTTGCTGATCCTTACTGACTGTAGTCTGCAGGTCAGGAGAGTTGAAGATCCAGTTGCAGAAGGGGAGAAGCAGAGTCCTAGAGTTTGTTTGGAATTATATGATGTTGAATGCAAAGCTACAGTCAGTAAATAGGAGAACTGATTCATTTACAGGCAAATAATCTCTTGTGCGTCTTCATTCAAGAGGGATAACTGTCTTCATGCTGGTTGCTCATGCCCTTTTAACATTCTCACGCTTTCCCTCTAATGCGAGAATCATTTGGTGAGAATGTAGGAAGGAAAGGAGGGAGAACTACAAAAGGATCTGTTTTCCAAGTACAAAAAGCTGCTGCTCAGGGTAAATGTCTTGATGAGTAACAAATTTAACAATTGTTCAAAAATCTTGAGCAAGTTATTTTATATTTAATGATCAAGGATTTATAGTACAGAAGAGCAGTTTGAGAGCCTATTTGAATGCAGATAGCAAGGAGGAAGAGAGATATACTTCGAAAACCCCATTTCCTGTACATCATTAAAACAGGTAAGTTAGTGTTTGTGAATCACTGTACCTCAAACTGCCCACCCATATCCTGAATATGGGAGTTGATACGTCATCAGTTGCACTATTGGCATCTTCAAATTTATTATATAAAAGGAATTTGGTGAAACTGTACTTTGACATGGAAAACAGTGGCCATCTTTGCACCGTTGTTTGAGGGTATCTTGGTTCGGAAGAAGAGGTCCTCATTCATTAAAACCTCTGAACAATAAAGTTGTGAAGTTTAATATTTTTAATGTTGGGTAAATATTAATTTGGCATTAATTTTTCTGCATTCCAACAGTCTGTGCCTGTTGGAGCTTGAAGAACTGGTTTGCTTTCAAAGATTACCTATCACAATTTACACTGACAAACAGGGCACCATCATACAAATGAAGACTCCACTTGCCAAAAATATACATACTAGGGGGTAGCAGACTTTTTAAAAGCTCATTGCCATTTGATATGTTCATGGCTGAATTTGATTAATCAAGGATATAAAAGGTACAAGGATAGGTGGAAAATGCGAAACAAGCGAGGGAACCAATCCAACTCTGCCTTCATAAGGAGGTAGAATAATCCTGGTTGCCCTACTCCAAGAAATGATTTTGTGGAACTCTGACCCTTTGCAAGAAAATCCTCATTTCGATCTTAAGAACAATCAGTCACCAGTGAAACTGAATCTTCAGTCATGTTCCTTTTGATCAACTTGCACTTGCTAGATGCTACAAATATTCATATGCATAGCTCACTCCTCTGTAGGAAAAAACCAAGGCAGTTTTGAAAAAGTACAATGCAACAGGAATAGTTATCCTAAAAGAACAAAGAAAGTGACAGCACAGGAACAGGCCCTTCAGCCCTCCAAGCCTGAAATGCTGCCAGTCATAACTAAAACCCCCTACCCTTCAGGGGACCATATCCCTCTATTCCCACCCTATTCATGTATGTCAAGATGCCATTAAAAGTCACTATAGTATCTGCTTCCACTAACCCCCCCAGTAGCAAGTTCCAGGGACCTACCACCCTCAAAAAAACTGGCCTCATACATCACCTTTAAACCTTGCCCCTTGCACCTTAAACCAATGACCCCTGGTAACTGACTCTTCCACCATGGGAAAAAGCTTCTGACTGTCCACTCTGTCCATACCCTTTATAATCTTGTAGATTACTATCAGGTTGCCCCTTAACTTCCATCATTCCAGTGAGAACAATCCAAGTTTCTCCAACCTATTCTTAGAGAATACGCTCAATACCAGGCAACATCCTGGTTAGTCTTTTCTGTACCCTCTCCAAAGCCACCACATCCTTCTGGTAGTGTGGTGACCATAATTGAACACAATATTCCAAATTCAGCCTAACTAAGTAATTGGCAACATTACTTGTCAATTCTTAAACTTAATGCCCTGGCCGATGAAGGCAAGCATACCAGATGCCTTGATGACGACTTTTTCCACTTGCGTTGCCACTTTCCGTGACCTGTATAGCTATACACCCAGATCCCTCTGCTTATCAGTGCGCTTAAGGGTTCTGCCATTTACTGTATATCTTCCATCTGGATTAGACCTACCAAAATGCATTACCTCAGTTTTCTGGATTAAACTCCAACTGCCATCTCTCTGCCCAAGTCACCAACCGATCCATATCCTGCTGTATACTTTGACAGTCCTCATCGCTCTCCGCAATTCCACCAATCTTTGTCTCATCAGCAAACTTCCCAATCAGACCCAGGTACATATTACAAATAGCAAAGGTCCCAATACTGATCCCCAAGGAATGCCACTAGACACAGCCCTCCATTCAGAACCGCACCCTTCCACCGCTACCCTCTGTCTTCTACAACCGAGCTAGTTTTTTTTTTAAAAAATCCATCTTGCAAGCTCACCTCTGACCCCCCCGCGACTTTGCTTTCTGTATCAGCCTACCATGAGGGACCTTGTCAAAGGCCTTACTGAAGTCGGTGTAGACAACATCCACTGCTCTAACCCTCATCGATCATCTTCGTCACTTCCTCAAAAAACCTCAATCAAGTTAGTGAGACACAACCTCCCCTTCACAAAACCATGTTGCCTCTTGCTAATACTCCCAGTGATTTCCAGGTGGGAGTAAATCCTGTGGAATAATTCTCTCCAATAATTTCCCTGCCGCTGACATAAGGCTCACTGGCCTGTAATTAGCTAGGTTATCTTTGCCACCTTTCTTAAAGTAATAACATTGGCTATTCTCCAATCCTCAGGGACCTCCCCTTTAGCCAGTGAGGATACAAAGATTTCCCTCAAGGCCTCAGCAATTTCCTCCCTTGCCTCTCAGTATTCTGGGGTATATCCCATCTGGCCCTGGGGACTTATCAACCTTAATTTTTTTTTGAAGACCCCTAATACCTCCTCTCTTTTGATCAAGATCACCCAAACAATCTACACTCTTCCCCAGACTCATCATCCACCAAGTCCTTCTCGATGTGAATACTTTGCATCAGTACTCATTTAATACCTCACCCATTTCCTCTGGCTCCACACAAATTCCCTTCCCTGTCCTGTCCTTGAGTGGGCCAACCCTCTTGCTCTTTATACATGTATAAAAAGCCTTGGGATTTTCCTTAATCCAGTTGGCCAATAACTTATGATTCCTTTTGGCCCTCCAGACTCCTTGCTTAAGTTTCTTCCGACTTGCCTTTTATTCCACCCTTTGTGTGCTCCCAGCCTCCTAGCCTTGATAAATGCTTTTCTTCTTTTTGAAGAGGTTCACGATATCACTCATTATCCAAGGTTCGCCAAACTTGCCATTCTTCTCTTTTATCCTTAAAAAACACGAACTTTTCAGTCCCGAGTTCCCAGCAACTTACACTTGAAAGACTCCCACAGACCAGATGTTGATTTGCCCTCAAACATCTGCCTCCAAATCTACATTCTTCAGTTCCTGCCTATTGTTGTAATTAGCCTTCCCCCAATTTAGCACCTTCACCTGACAACTACATCGATCTTTATCCATCAGTATCTTAAAGCTTACTGAATTGTGCTTACTGTTCCTGAACTGCTCCCCTACTGAGACAGTGACTACCTGGCCAGGCTTATTCCCCAATATTAGGTCCTATACAGCCCCTTTCCTAGTTGGGCTATCTACATACTGTTTCAAAGAAGCCCTCCTGGATGCTCCTTACAAACTCTGCCCTATCTGAGCCCCAAGCACTAAGTGAGTCCCAGTCAATGTAGGGGAAGTTAAAATCACCCACAACAA
Source organism: Ginglymostoma cirratum (assembly GCA_024137785.1). NCBI lineage: Eukaryota > Metazoa > Chordata > Chondrichthyes > Orectolobiformes > Ginglymostomatidae > Ginglymostoma > Ginglymostoma cirratum. The sequence continues at coordinate 26,202,482 of JAHRHZ010000049.1, forward strand.
CAACCCTGTTACTTTTACATCTTGCCAAAATCTGCCTCCATATCGGTTCTTCTATCTCCTGCTGGCAGTTGGAAGACCTATAGCAAACCTTAAACATGGAGATTGCACCCTTCCTATTCCTGTGCTCCACCCATTATTTCCTCGCTGTATGAGCCATCCAAGGTGTCCTCCCACAGTACAGCTGTGATATTCTCCTTAAGTAGCACAACTCCCCCAACCCTTTTATATCCCCCTCTGTCCTGCCTGGAATCAGTACCCTGGAATATCAAGCTGCCAATCCTGTCCCTCCCTTAACCAAGTCTCTGTGATAGCAACATCATAGGTTTCAAGTACTAATTCAAGCTTTAAGTTCATCTGCCTTACCTGTTATACTTCCCGCATTGAATCAGATGCACTTCAGTCCACCAGACCCACTGTTTCACAACCACACTGACAACATTTGACAACAGCCCCTCCGCAAACCACCTTCTGGAAAGAAGTGACTGCACTGATGCAGATCATCCTCATGTCAGCCAATCAGCGTCACCAATCTGCTGCCCTCTTCCGGGTCAAAAGCTTTTGATTAATTTGTCCAGGTACTCTCAATGGCAGGAACTGGATTTGAAAATTGGTCCATTTACCCCGACAAGTGCAAGAAAGCCTTGATATCATGTCTGAATAACAATCAAGTTTGGACTACCAAGTAATTATGTAAGGAACTCACTGCAAGGTTCCTATAGTGGGTGAGTGTCTACCATAAAAAAACACTGGCCAAAGCTTATGGTCAGTGTTGTCAGGGAGACAGTGTCCATGCTCAGGAGAACTGTATTACTTTGTCTCTTTAATGGTGGTGAAGCAACAACTGGTATAGTATTTGACATCAATGTCAGCTCCAATGACAAATTGCTGGCCTTAATCTAAAAATTTATAGCTCTGACTCCAGTAACCATTTGCTAACATTTCTAACAGTCTTCAAAAACTACAGGTCGAGTCTCTCCTAGCTTCTGGCAATCTTCACAGCAACTTCACAAACGTTGGAAGTCAGCTTCAGGTTTCCCAACTGGAGTAACTGTACCAACTTGAATTGTAATGCAGCAGGAGCCAAAAAACCAATTAGTTAAGAACAAGGGGAAAAATGTCACCAAAATATGCTTAATGCAGTAATTTCATATTCCAAGAAGTTTTGCATAGTATCATAGGATTGTTAAAGCAAAGAACATTTAGCCCAACAAGGGTATGGTAAACCTCTGACAAGAGGAAGCCTGTTGTCCCGTTCCCCAACTTCTCACCAGTCCATTAGCTTTATTCCATAATCATACTCTAGTTATCTAGCCAACTGAATTAACCAGAGGCCCACCCCCTCAAATATTAATCATTCAATTAACACCACCTTTATGGCACCTGATTTTTATGTAAGTGCTTACTATTTTAGGAGGTGCTGTGAATTTCTTAAAGCACAGGCTACAGAGCTTCAGAACCAAAGTGCTAAGAACCCCTACAATACTGTTTAGTTGAATTCTGCAGTCAAAAAAATGACCATTTCTCAAAATTATTCTTACATCCATGGGAAGTATGAACAACTGCCACGGTCAGTCAGTTCAGGTGTCTGTTGTACACTGTCCAACAACGAACAGAGTCAGAGCTTTACCAACTGTGAAGATAACTGCTGTGGTGGTCAGCTGCCAATGTCTCATTTGTGGTCTAAATATCTGACTTTCTGCCAACAAGAGCCAATGTCAATGACAAACACCAAAGGTATGAGGGATATTTAAACTTTTTTTGCATTGACTGTTGTTGCTAAGTTGCCAAAGCTCTACAGCAAGTAAATATTTTGTTTAAAATCTTCCAAACTCTTTCAAGATGTTCTTGGAAACCTTTCCTTTCAAATGGAAGCATTTGGTCATGTGCACGTGGGTCAGTTAAGTTTTTTTATTAAAATACGCTCCTACAAAATGCACCTTGGGACTTGGTGTGTCTAAGAGCTTTATTAAACAAAAAAATGCCAATGTTTGTTGTCACAGACTCCAGCCTGAACACTGGCTAAGAGAATGGGGTTTCAGGCAGCTGACACCAGGGACCCAAAAGGAATGCTAAAGATTGCCAGGAAAGATAAGAAGAGGAACATTGGCAGAATTGCTGAAAATTGACCTAACACTATGCCCTGTTACAAGTGAAAGCATACAGTTCCCCAAAGAGAAACATGCTTTTAGAAATGCAATATTTTCCCATAATTATCTGCAATCACCAATTACTCTGATAATGGAATTGGACATTTTCCTTACCTGGTGCTTAAAGTCTATTACAGTCAGCAAAGTCAGTATTGGCTGTTTTGCCAAAAAAATTAACCAGACTGTACCAAAACGACAAACAGGCACTGTCCATAGGCAAGCACAGAAGAAAAAGTCTGAAAAATCAGAGTGAAGCAACAGTTTAAATTCATTTATCAGATGTGGGTGTCTTTTATTGCATATCTTCAATTACCCATCGAATGGATTGGCTTGCCGGCACCTTTTCAGGGGCAATCATGAGTAAACTATGTTGAAGTGGGTCTGGAGTCTTGCATCGGTTAGACCAGTTTGAGATGACAGATTTTTCCTCAAAAATGAGTAAATAAGATGGGTTTTACGATCTACAAACATACAAAATAGGAGAAGCAGACCATTCAGCTCCTCTAGGCAATTCCACCATTCAATAAGATCATGGCTGATCTATTGGTGTTCAAAATTCCACATTCTGCTATCTCGAACATTTGAAACCCTCAGCTACCTACCTAATTGACTCTGTCCTAAATATTTAATAACCCCATTTCCACAGCCTATGGAATGAGATTTACAAAGCTACACAACATGTGGGTGGGGAAAAGCTCATCTGTCCTAAAATAACACCTAAATTTAAAAACAGTGTCCCTTAGTTCTGACTCACCTTCAAAAAGGAAACTATTCTGTACTTGTCCAACTTGTCAAGACCACCTAGGATTTAAGTCAGGTCACCCCTTACTCTTAAAAGAGCGGAAACAAGTCTAGTCTGTCCAACCTATGCCCAGAACAGCCCGTTCCAGGTACCAATCCAGTAAACCTCTACTGAATGATCTCCATTGTATTTAAAACACTTCCATGAATTAATTCTGACCAAAACTGCACACTATTTGAAATGTGGTTTCACCAATGGCCTGTTTGAAACTGAAGCACAACTACCTTTCATGCTCAATTTCTCAAAAGCATTCCATTAGACTTCCTGATTATGTGCTGTGCCTGTTCAATAGCTTTGACTAGTGCTCTCCCAAGTCCCGTGCACAGAGAATTCTGCATCCAATTCTCCATTTAACTAAAAAAAAACTTTGCTTTTTCATTCTTCCTGCTAAAGTGGAGTATAATGTGAAGCTCTTCATCTGCCAGACTTTTCCCTACTTCCTCAACCTATTAATTTGTCTGCAAACTCTTACAGCTTTCTCACCTCATACCTACCTTTCTTGGTATCATCTAAAAGCACATTAGCTCATGTCGCATTCTCATCTAAGTAACTGATGTAGATGGTACAAAGGATGAGGCCCCAGAAGAGAGGCGAAAGGGCTCCAATTGTCAGTTATACAGTATGGCATAGATGTTCTTCTGCCTTCCTGTATGCACCAGTCAAGCACCAATCTATTCTAGTTCTATTTTCCTTCACTTACCTTATATGCTACAGCATTTGAAGTGCTCATCCAAATACTTAAAATTGTATAGCTTCCTGCCTCCCCCACTTTGCCTGCAAGGGAACATAAAAATTGAATCCCCCCAAAACATCTATGTCCACTGGTCATAGACCACCCCAAGAGGGAAGTTTCTTTCCATCAACATCCCATAATCAGTCCTCTTCCCAGTTTTTTTCTGTTGAAAGAAATCCAACCAGTCCTGATTCTCTTCAGAGCAGACACACTCCAACCCAGGCAATATCCTGGTGAATCTCCTCTGCGTCCTCAAACAAACAAATCATACTTCTAGGCAATCAGGTCTGCAATGGCCCAACAAATCTTATACAGCTCCATCATAATCTCCCTACTCTTATTCAACACCTTGACTAATAAAAGGCAAAGATCCAATGCCTTTGTAACCACCTTCTCCATCCTATTGCCTTCCAGGGTCTGTGGACACGGACATCAAGAACCCCATGATCCTATAATTCCATTGTATTCCCTTACTCATGTACCACATACTCCTTACCTTGTTAATTTTCAAGTGTGATACTTCAGATTTCAGGATTTAAAAAGTGTAATCATTTACCACAATTCTACCCATCTCACCAAGATGTTGTAGATGGTCTAGAGTCTAAAGCTGTCCTTCTTACTATTTATTGTGCCAATGTCCCATCCTTCCAATTATACAAATACCAATTTATATTTGCTAACGTTTCTACCAAGGCTAATAGAATATCAATCAATTGTGTTTTTATTTTTCCACAATAACATTTGCTGCAGCAATCTGTTCTTAACTTTTCAGAAGGCATCTGAAAGCTTGCCAGGCACCCCTTTATTCACACTAAATGTTACTCCTTTAACAATAAAATTAAGCAAACTTTCCTTGGAATTTTAAAAACAAAAATGGCTCTTTCCAATTACCTGGAATTTTTCCTAAGTATACAGTTAGAATATCTAGAGAGTCTAACACCTTACCCATGCCATGTGTCAAGTTAAGTGACCAATAATTTCCAGTTTTTTGCCTCCTACCCTCCTTGTATTTTCTCATGAGGTATTTTTGCAAAGTGAGCAATGCACCTAGCAGCTCATTATTCCAAGTCTTAGAGGAGCCAGTTTAAATTTTGACAAACTGGTCAGCCTACAGCTCATTGTTTGCTTAGTAAATGCTTCCTTTAAGACGTTACAATGGAGTTTCCCTTCCACCTAAATTACAATTATTTCTGGAATCTTGGTCTTCTCTAAATGAAGACAGAAGTAAATATTTGTTCTTTTCATCGATCCATCAATTAACTTCCCATTCTCAGTCTAGGGGACTACAATTTATTTACATTTTTCATGTTTATGTTTAGAAAGATGCAGATATTTGATTTGGTTTTATCATTGACACTTGTCCTGAGATACAGAGAAGAGTATTGTTGTGTGTGCCATCCAGACAAATCGTACCTCAGACAATTACATCAGGATACCTGAACAGGACACAATATAGGTGTTACAGCTACAGAGAAGGTGCAGAGAAAGGTCAACTGCACTAAGACCCATTCAAAAGCCTGACAAAACGGCAGGGATGAAGCTGTTCTTGATTCTGTTGACACATGATATTCTTGCTAACGACTGAAAAATTCCCAGCTAGCTTTGAGAAATTTCTTCTTAATCTTTTAGTGATTTGTCATTCGTCATGTTCCGACCAATCAGCTGACTTGCCACTTGTCTTTGTGCAGTTATGATTCTTCCCCTCAGTATTGTTGAAGCTTTGCAATTCTTCAGATGCCGCATTTGGGAATTCTTTACGAAAGGAAGATACTTATTTTGAAGTGTCCTTTAAAATGTCTGCCACTGCATCTTTGATTCATCTTAAATCCTGCACGATTGCACTGATTTTCAATTGGCAGTAGGCTTGCTTTAGTTCTAGATATTATTGGATTGAATTCACCATCTACCATAGCAGGATTCAAACTCAAGTCCCTGTTCCATGGGTCTCTCGATTACTCATCCATCACCTGATTATTGGTCGACAGCAAGTAAACTGTCGGCATCATCTTGCATAACTAAAAACAGCATTGAGAAAGGAGGAAGAAAGTGCACCTGGTCAAAGAAATGCAGACAATTTTAAATGCTACTTTGAAACTTCAGAGAACGTGAAAATGACTCAATTTTGAGGTATAATGACACTGAACATTAAAGTAAATAGAAATCGGTACATGTTAGCCAAGCAGAAACACCAGAGGACACAAGACACCTATATTTCTGAATTTGACACCAAACAAGACAACTTGGAAAAGTTAGAACAAACTCAAATGTAATTAGCATTCAAGTAGACATTTAAAAAGCAAGCAACACTGTTTCACTTGGCTTCAAATCAGTTTGTCAGATGCTTCAGTGTGATCAGACTTGTTAAATGATCATTTTCAAAAGGCGATTGTTATAGAGAGGTTGATTGAGTCACTTCACCCAACTGGAAAGACGCAGCTAATAACCCAAAAATAATTGTGCAGTGCTTACAGTCCTTTTCTCACTACACCAGTTTGTAAGTGTACCAGAGCCAGCCTGAAGCAGGCAGAATGCAGTTTAGTGTAAAGCAGTTGCCCAAACTGGTCCTGTTGATTTTCTGACTTGGAGAGAGATTGGAATTATCTTCCATGTTCAAGTAAAGATTGAACACTCATTCCAGACTCAAGGAATGTGGCTGATTGGCCTCCAACTCTTATTTTCCTATCAGCTCCTCAAGCCTTCATCTAGAAGGTAAGGAACTACTCAATTCTTGCAAAAGGACACCATTCCATCCTCCTGGTTTCATTGGAGGACATGCATTGGACAACAACGTTGCTAGCTTAGAAGTAATGCCCACTGTTGTTGACGGGACCCTTGGTTGTGCTTCTGCCCTCATCCATCTCATGAAATTGACAGAATAAAATCCTTTCCTTCCTTCCCCGAAGGATAGGGATCCCCTTGTCCTCACTTTTCACCCCAGTCTCCATATTCAAAAAAGGATCATGCTCCACCAGTTCAAGCATCTTCCCTTCACAATTCTATTCAGCAGAGATTGTTCCCTCCTTGTCATCCTGATTCATTCCATCATTCCTAACATCCCTTAGTTTCTCAGGGCACATTTCTATTGCCATTGTGTAGAGTGTAACTTGTCCTTTCATCGCCTCCCTGTCAAAGGCCAAAAACACCTTCCAAGTGAAAGAGTGTTTTACTCGTATTTCTTTCAATCTTGTCTACTATACCTGCTGGGTCACAATGCAGCCTCCTTTACAGAGGAGGGATAGAAACCCAAACCGCATTGAAGAATACCTCTGCTCCAAGAACAAATGACCTTCCAAATTGCATGTCACTTCAATAAATCATCTTGCTCTCACACTAACGTTTCTTGATCTGGCTGCAATGTTCTAATAAAGCTCAACACAAGCTGAGGAACAACACCCCCTTTCCACTTTTAAAGCCTTCAGAACTCAGTTCAACAGCTTCACAGCATTACCATGGTCGTCCATTTTAACGGTACTCCCTTGGCCCCTTCCTGCCGTCCCCAGTGTTTTGTTTAGCTGGGTTTGCTCTAATCAAAGCTGACTAATTTTCCAGTATTCACACCAATCCTTCCTTTTCTAATAAGAAAGGTCCTTGCTTTTTACTCCAGGCAGCTTCACCAGTCCCACTTCTTTCTCCTGCTTTGTCAACAGGATTAAAAAAATTAGAGTAACCGCACTTGAAACATTAACACTCCAGGCCTGGGACTGGAGTTTCTCCACCATTCTAGACCATGACTGATCATCTCTCAAAACCATATATTCCTATGTTATTCCTGCTCGGCCTGCTGTGTTCATCCAGCTCCACACCTTGTTATCTCGGATTCTCCAGCATCTGCAGTACCTTTTATCTCTATTCCTATGCTATCGTCATTCCTGATGACGAATGTCATTAAGTAGAAATCTCTCCATCTTGAAGAAGTGATTGATCTTACACAGCCCTCTGGGATAAGAGATTTTCAAAGATTCACCACTCAGGAAGTTCTCACTTCAGTCCTACATTTATTTTGAGTGCTTGTTCCCTGGTTCTAGACTTGAGCCAGGGTCAACATCCTTTCTGCATCTACCGGTTTCTAAGAAACTTTCAGGTTTCAGGAGTTAAAACTCGAAAGCACATACTCATTTTCTCAAAACTCTCAACAGGATAGCCCACTATTTACAGGTATTGGTTTAGTAATTCTCTGCTGCACTCCCTCTATTGCAATCTCATTAGCATCCTATTTGCCATCTGAATGGCTTGCTACATCAGCATGCTCACTTTCAGTGATGAACTAACAAGCAGACTCAGGTCCCTTTGGACGTCACTTTCCAATCAATTACTCTCCATTCAAGAAAAACTTTGCACCTTCATTCTCCTACCGAAAAGTGAATAAATTTACACTTAGTCACATTATATTCCATCTGCCAAGCTCTTGCCCACTCAGTCATCATGCTAAATCCCCTTGAAGTCCTTTCGTGTCCTCAAATCACATTCCAGCCAGACTTCAACTGTAAACTTGGAAATATTACATCTCCCAAGTACTGATTCTGGTGATATCCCACAGGTTACAGCTTGCCAACTTGAAAATCTCCCAGTTATTCTTCTTCCTACCCATTAACCAATCCGCAAACCAGGCTAGTATATTAGTCTAACCGATACACTTTAATTACTAGTTGTGCAGGGCTTGAGCCTGCAGATTGGAAGATTGAGTTTGTAGAATATAGTCATGATAGTGCACATTAGTGATCTCTTAGCTGAAGGTCCTTGGGTCTCTGAGTTAACAACTTTAGTCCCATGTTAACTCAGATGGCTGCACAGCTGGTTTGTATACCAGCAGCATGGGCTCAATTCCTGCACCATCTGAGGTTACCATGAAGGACTCTTTCAACCTTTCCGCTTGCCCAAGGCATGAAGACCCTGAAGTTAAACCACCAGTCATACCTTTAGCGAGAGCAGTCCCATGATCTGGGCAGATTATGGTGACATTACTTGCACTACAAAACTGAAATCTTCTAGTTCAATATTAACCTTAAATTTTGGGAGATTGTCTTTTTCTGAAGACAGCTAGAAAATTCTCTTGCTTATGCGCCATTGCAATTTCTCAAATTTCCATCTCTGCCTGTGAAGGAGGATTTGAAGTTAAAATCTGTACAAATTATGAGCACAATGTCTTCATATTTCTTGCTATTTTACAGTGAACAAATAGAATGTCATCAATTCCTTGGATTTCCTTTGCTAAATGCCAAAGTTTATTCCAATCCCAGGATGAAAAGCTCCTCCTTTACTCTTTAAAAAAGAGGGAAGTTTAGTTTCTTCTAGTATTCATAGCTCTCACTTTACTGTCATACACATCTCTCGTCTATATCTCATCTCCACATCCAGTTAACACACAGTATTAAAGATGACGATCAAAAGTAGACTAGCCAAAATGCCTCAAGTGGTAGAATTCACTGTCAATACTGCATCAATAGTCACTCTATAATCTTGACTAAGTTGGGTCAGGAATCAGGCAGGAGATGTACAAATGTGGAGCAAGCCTTGACATTAGAATTGTGAAACCCGAATGATTTACCCATTTAGGTGCCTGCTTGAAGCCATCCATTGCAGAGTAAAAAAATCAGACAGCATGAATAAGCTTCCCTTTGGAACCACAAAAGGGAAAATAAAATTATCTTTTGGGATTTTATTCTTTCCTTCAAATTCCTTTTCATCTGAAGCAATTGTGTGACCTGTATCCTAAATAAAGATAGAGTAGATTTATAACTCTGGTTGTGGATGCTGTGGTCAGTTCGCTCGTCGAGCTGGTTTGTTAGTTCACAGATGTTTCATTACCCCGCTGGGTAACATCATCATCATTCTATCCTGTATCCTATATGCATGCCTCAAAAATCATCCCTGATTTGACTGGAAAATTTAAACCACTGACACAGACAAGCAAATCAAAGTTGAAAACTGGGGCAAGAGAGAGTCATCAGCAAGTCTCCTGGTGGATTTTAACTGCCTGACCATCCAGTGGCAAAGAATTTAGAGAAAAAGAATAATCACTATTTATCTGCAGAGATGACTCAGCATTCACCCTCTTCCTTATTGACTGGAGGCTCTTCAATGAGTTCAGAATTCCCAACGGAGTATGACCAGATCAAGAAAGTCTTCCTGACTCCCAAGTCTCACAGGCTTCTGAATTCTGTATATATATATTCCACTTCATGTTGAAGAAAGCTGTCGCACTATGAGTGTTCCCACAAGGCAGCCAAACTAATGGGGAAAATTTAAAAACCACAAAAGCACTTGTCAGAATAAAAGCTTAAAAATTAATGGGTTTTGCTAATTTTTCCATTTAAATAGCTTTATGCTTACTTTGTCAATGATTGGGTAAAAAAATGCAAATTCAGTAAAACAAAACCAGAAGTACTGTGTGAGAGACTGTTTGATACAGCATGTGTCTTTAAGGGAAAAGTGTGACTAAATTCCAGTGGCAGATACTTCCACAAGCTAGGTCTCCATTATACTCTGCAAAAACTTTGGGGTATGCTTACAAGGGTGTTTTCTAAAAAAATAGACTAATACAACTGCATTAAAACGGGCCATTCCATCTACCTAACATTTGAGCTCCTTTCATGTCACTCCACACAAAAATAAAAGTCTTTATAGATGTTAGCACAGTTTCAAAATCAACTTGATTTCACATTTCATTCAATGGAATTACACTAAACACTATTTTTACTAGTGGCCATTTCACAACTCAAGGGGCTGTTAACATGCATGTTATATTGCTTCATTTCCAACGGATTCTTTCTGCTTTAAAACCATTTGAAATTTATATGGAGGTCTGGGACAATTGGTCATTGAGTAAGCACAAGTAGGATGATCTGAAACGCTTGGGTGACTGAGTGGCAATCTGCATGTGATTGCAATCTCCTCAAACATGGAAAGACAATCCAGCCCCTTTGGAAATGTGGTGTCACCCTTCCATTCCCTCAGATAAAAGGTAAAATAAAACAACGCCCCCTTCTCAGAGTTCAGTTAGTGTAAAGGATCCAGCATCATAGCTAGTTTGAAAACTCCGAAGTCCACAAGACAAGTGAGAGGGGTTAGAGAGTGCCATGAGTGTAGACTACTGGGGGAAGAAGGGCTAATTCCAGGGTAGCTATCACTTAAATTGCCATAAAACCCCAAAGTATCAACAAAAGTGGAGAATTCTGAGGGATTCCAGGTGTAAAAGAACTGTCTACTAGAATTTACAATTGTCTAAATTTCACATACAGTCTGCCATGTAAACTGCTTTCATTTTGTTTCATTCAAATTAAACAAGTTAGTGCTATGCTCCACCCCAGAAGACCACAAAACACATTTAACTTAACGCAGAATTAACTAAAAAAAGTATGCCTTACTGTTAAGATAAAAACCAATAAAGCTGTCCAATGGACAAAATAGCTACGCTATTGACTGGCACTCTTTCCCCTGACCTCAGTGAAATTTTTTGGTAAGCAGATCAATTATGGTCCACAAGAGGCCATAGACCAACTTGTTATTATCAGAAGGACTCCATACCAAACCAAAAATGGTCAGGTGGGGAGACAGATTTCAAACCAACTACATCCAGAGTTAGAATGGTATCCAAACTCTTGTGGGAGACTCTGAACCTGACAGTAGTCCATCCTTACTAATTCAGCTAACCGGTCCCTGGCAACACAGTTTGGACATCCCTATTATTTAGGCTCATGAGTTCTGTTCTGAGGAAGAGTCACCAGACCCGAAACGTTAACTGTTTTCTCCTCCACAGATGCTGCCAGACCCGCTGAGCTTTCTCAGCAACTTCTGTTTTTGGTACTGACTTACAGCATCTGCAGTTCTTTTCGTTTTTATTTAGGCTTATGTTGTGACAGTTTTCAACACAGCTACACTCAAACTTAGTTTACAGTGTATCGGTTTACAGTGTTGGTAATGATTTCAAGTGGAGACAAGCCATTAATGTACATATTAAATGAGAACTTAAAATCGTGAAAATTGAAGATAAATAGCAATGCAGTAGCAGGTTACATTGTTGTGATTTTTGCTAGCCAGTGCTTTAAAAAAGAAAGCACAAAACCAAACAGTTGAATGAATGATTCCATGACTTTATCGGGGAGTGTTTGTTTGTGTCATCAAGGATTAATTATTAAAGCCATTTCTTACAAATCAAGCAACACATGGAATACTTCAATACATAGTGAGGATGTCCAATTTTGCTACTAAATTATTCAAATCTACAGAGCAGCCAAACACCAGTAGTACCAGTCAGTCACACTAGAACACAACATTGCAAATGTTTGTCATTTGCACTCATCTGCAGCTAGAACACAGTATGATTTATTTCAAGATCTTCCTAATCCCCCAACACAAACATTGGCTGAAGGCCAATGTAATTCATGATACCACAGAGAGCTAAATGCACTGGATATGGCAAAGGCCACCGAACAGACAACATCCTTAAAATGTGCCATATTGAAAAAATGTTTGCTCCAGAACTTGCTGTGCCTCCAGCCATGCAGTTAAAGTACAGCTACAACACTGGCATCTACTGGAATGTGGAAAATTGCCCACGTATATCCTGTATACAACTCCTACCCAGTCTATTACAACTCCAGTCTATTCTAGATCAGTAAAGCGATGGAAGGTGTCAGAGCTATCAAGCAGTACCTGCTCACTGACTCAGTTTGTGTTCTGACAGGGCCACTCAGCTCATGATCTCATTAGAGACTTAGTTTAAACAGACAAAAAAAAACAACATGAATTCCAGATTTGAGGAATGAGAGTGATAGCCCTTGACATCAAGGGTGCATCTGACAGCGTGGCAAACAACTCAAGCAAAACTGAAGTCAGGGTGTAGATTTGCTCGCCGGGGCCAGTGTTTGATTGTCGACATTTTGTCACCCTGCTAGGTAGCACTGGTGCACCTCCAGTGAAGCGTTGGTGTTCTATCACACTTGTTATTTACATGCGTTGGTTCATTGGGGTGGTTGGCATCACATCTGGTCATTTTTCAGAACTCCAACACTTCACCGGAGGCACAGTGTTGATGTTAACTAGCAAGGTGACAAAATGACTGCAATCAAACATGCTGGCTCAATGAGTATGTCTACAATTTCATCCACAACCCGAGCTACAAATCTTATCAAAAAACTTTAAACTGAAGTCAGTGGAAATTAGGGACAACTCCGTTAGCTGGAATCATACTAGACCAAAAAGGAAGATGTTTATGGCTGAAGGTCAGTCATGTCAGCTACAGGACAACTCTATAGGCATTTCTCAAAGGTAGTGCCCCAGTGCTAACCATCATCAGCTGCTTCAAATGACCTTCCCGGAGTTAGAAGTGGGGCTGTTTCCACAATGTTCAGCACAAATTTCAATGACTCAGATAGTGAAGTGGTCAGTGATTACAGTGCTGTTTTCCTGGACAGCGTGCTAAAATTCTGGAGTGTTGTCGGAGCTGCATTCAAATAATTCAAATTGACAGCATGGCATTATACTCCTGATTTATACCCTGTAGATGCTGGACAAGTACTGATGGAGATGCTTTACTCATTACCAACTTTTGGCTTACTTCTACGTCCACAACATTTATATTGGTTCCAAATTAATAATAATTCTCAAAGTTCTGAAAGTTTTAGTGAGGGAATATCATTTAATACCAAGAGGAGATTAAATTCAGAGATGATCATGTGAGATGCAGTGTTGCTCGCTAATCATCTATTCAGTTTTTAAGGCTGGTTAGTGATTTTCATGTGACTTTGCAGGCTCAGTACCAGATGTCTTGCTTTATTGGCATAAATCTAATGATTTAATCTTGAATATAGGAGTGTATGTATTAAATTGAGTGATCAAGTAGCCAAAAACTATAAAGTAGTAAATGGAATTCACTCTGGAGAACTGACCGATTAAATTCAAGAGGGCAAACTGGACAAGAAGTAGACATTAAAAACCAATCTGAGAAGTACCATGAACAATGTCCTTGAAAAGTACATGCAACTTCCTGAAGTTAGTCAATAGATAAAAGAATGTCATTAAGCTGCACAGAACACTCACCTGAATTCGGCATAGCATTGGACACTGGACGTTATTGCTTAAAAAAACTGGTCATGTCTTCCCCAAAGTTTGGGCTGGCTTTTCATGGAGTCAATGAGACATCTGATGTGTAAAAGTGGCACCCAGGACCCACACCCCAAACTCCCAACTTAGCTAGTGCTATTGCAGAGAAAGTCCTCTGCAATTGTAATGGAGGCACAGCCCAAGAGATGTTATGATGAAAGGCAAGTTCTTTTAAAAAAAAAAAAAAAAAAAAAAAAAAAAAAAAAAAAAGTTTTTCCATGTCAATAACCCGACAATGTATTCCTATTCCACATACCTCAAATGGCACCTCATACCCCCAATTCCTGGAATGCTTGTCTTGCCTTAATTGATGTCCCAATGCAGGAGAATAAAATCCATTTTCTACAGTTCCTGCTTCATGTAAAGTTTGAAAGCAAGTTTGTGACAATAATCTGTCTTACCACATTTAATGGTCCACAACCATCAGCCATTTCTGCACTTCCCCACCCCTATCTCACTAGGGTGGATCCTGGAGCAATGAGGTGCTTACCATTGTCAGTGCAAGCCTCAGTTCTACACTGTGCTTGGGCTCACAGGAGAGCAGCAAAGAGAAATCACCGGTAGTCAGGTGATCTACATCAATTCCCATTGAAGTAAACTCTTACGTACATTAAAGTGTACTGGTTCATTACATTTAATGGCTTCACTAATAAAGTGATGCTTTCCTTCAAGGTAAAAACACTCAATTCTACAAACAAAACACATTCTTTGCCCCCTCCCCAATCCTCCAAATAAAGGATTCCTCCCAATTAAAAACAACTTAAGGTATT
>JAHRHZ010000049.1:26217434-26238260 GCA_024137785.1 Ginglymostoma cirratum
ATCATCGGAGCAGGAAAGCTTGACGTTTCAGGCCTAGACCCTTCATCTTCTGATGAAGGGCCTAGGCCCGAAACGTCAAGCTTTCCTGCTCCTATGATGCTGCTTGGCCTGCTGTGTTCATCCAGCTCCACACCTTGTTATCTCTTGAGAAGCCTTGGGGTCTTTTTTTTTTTTTAAAAAAAAAAAACGTTGGAACAATAGAAGCAGCCTGAATGAGTGTTGTCAAACTCTCACCCACAGAACCCAGGTTTGTTTTCTCTTCGGTGGCAGAAGCTGCTGAGGTTGTGAAAAGCTGCCGCATCTCTTTGCTACAACGGAAAGCTGGTGTTCTTGCTCTCAGAATTAGCTTTCCTCCTGGAAAGTCTCATATGCAAACCTCCAATCGGTTTTCTGAAATTGCCCTTTGCCCAAGCTGTGTATATGGGATATTGGAACAGTTACTGTTTAGTGGTAAAATAATCTATTATTCTGTGAAGTTTTCCAATGGCACTTAGTTACTCCAATTTCCTTTGGTCTTTTGTTGACTTTTAACTATACTGTCTGAAAAGTGTTTTGCTTTAATTCAAGTAGTTTGAACAATCGAATTGCATCTGGAATAGACCTTTACATTTGCCTTTAAAAGGAGGACTCCGGGCATAAGCTACTTTTTAAACTTTATTTTGAGGGGCTCTGGTCTGGTCCATGACCTTTAAGGACCAAATATATGGTTCTACAAATCAAGTAATCCCAGCAGCACTAGAGCTCAGTAGGTAATGCAAACAGTTCCTAAAAAGAATGGATCCCAGGCTATAAAAGGCAACTCACAGGCTTCAGTGATTGGCAGCAGGCACCAGCAGGTTTTGAAAACAAAATAGGAAGAATAAGCTGGCGAGGCAGAGAAAGGGATTGCTCTCGGTATGCACAGGGAACCCCCTAAGCAATGTTTTCCGTCCCACTTGTCCCCGTTTAAAGAAAACGTTCAACTCCCATCTGCCTGCCCTTGCCAAATATCTGATGGGGCTGCGTTACTGGCAGAACAGACGCCAGGATACTTGTACACTTGCCAAATTTATAGAGTAGCCTGCTGATCTGGTTAGATTATGGCAACTTTACCTTTACATAGCCGAGTATGTTTCCAAATCGCCAAGTAGATGCGAATGTTATAGCTGCACTGGAACAGCTCAGAGAGTGGAGTGGCAAGCTTGAAGCAAATGTTGTCAGTCCTAATGCTGGAATGTTGTTTATGCCCACAGCCATTTCTGATATTGCATGAAGTGAACTGAGTTGGCTGAAGACCAACATCTGTAATGCTAGAGACCCCAGGAGGAGATTGAGATGGATCACCCACTGATCACTGCTGGCTGAAGATCACTGTAAATGTTAGTGTTACCCTACAAACAGGATATCCAGGACTGATATTCAAAGCCGTAATCAGCCATTTAAATACCCCGAAGATACATGGAACTAATGGATTCTTCAAATGGTGTTATCTAGCCCTGAAATAGGAGATATGCCACTTGCACATTGCAATAGCATGACTGAACACTAGAAGGTCCATTGACAGATAGCAATTGCTCTTCATGACTTTAAAAATATAAAAATCATGCTCAGGAAGGTCTAGAAATTTGAACTCAGGAATTTTTATGTTTAGACTTCCTGTTTAAGATGCCTTTTTGAACTAAAGAAGTCTACCGTTAAATGATTCTTCAAATACACAGTGGAAACAAGAACATAGCTTTGAACGGTAGCAAAAGCATCATATAGAGCCTATCAGGATCTTAAATTGCACAATGCGTGCGTTCTGTCTGTCCTGTAAATTCCGTGAGCAGCGATGCAGAAATATCTGCCCCGTCCGCTGTGGTGTCACAGCTCACGGTGAGCTTTGCCCGTCGCTAAAGGACACACACACACACACACACACACACACACACCCTTCCATACCTAAACTGAAGCAGCGTCCAAACGGCCCCCTTCCAATGTCAAAGTGTTGTGACTCAAGGGTGAACTGTAATGAGGGTCTGGGATGCAATATGAATCCTTCATCAGTTTAATTCCAAGGCTTAATTAACTTTTAAGGATCGACTGCCCTCGCCATTGCCGGTAGAACTGAGCAGTCCATTGGCATGATCCATTTAAACTTCCAGTGTTTCCTGATACAATCTTAAAAACACAACTTTTAATTCACTTAAGGGTAGACGGTTAGTTCACTCCTCTAGCACCACACCTCCTCACCTCACCACAATAAAGGAATTACAAAATCATGAAACCACATTAAAAACCTCATTTGGAAGGCTTCTTAGCCTAGCAGAATGTAATGATCCAAGTAAGTGTCAAACAACTTCTATTCTTTCCTCACGTTAACAAAAACAAATGACAGAGGGATGTAACCAGCTTCACTTCTTGTCCAGTTAATCTCCACAGCGTTCCTTGAACTGAGCCATCCTATTCACAGGAGAGCAATGATGCAGATGGTAGGGCTTGAGGTTCTGGGAGCATTATGCTTGGTTTTTGGTGAAGTGGGATCTGGTCTAGACAGTATTTGCAGCTCAGGAGGGTCAAGCCAATGTATTTGCAGGATGTTTTGTTGGCGCTGCAGGAAGGGATTTAAATTAGCCTGGCAGTGGGAAAAGAACAAGGGCATAGATTGAGTAGGGAGAGAAGCAAAATTGGAAGCAAGAGGCAGAAAATTAGTTTAACTGGTCAACCAAAAACAAAAAAAGTATTTGGTGGTGCTTAAATGGCATAAATACCAATGCAAGAAGTCTAGTGAAGAGGTAGTTGAGCTGTGAATGCAAATAGCTTGAATGGTGATATCTACCCTATACTGGAACATGGCTTGAAAAGGCATAAATGACTGCTCAACATTCCTAGTTGGATTCTGCGGGTGTGAAATGGAGCAGACAGATCACAATATGAATTTGATTTATTGTAACATATACCCAGGTACAGTGAAAAGTTTTACTTTGCATGCAGTACAGGCAAATCATACCAAAGTGCCTAAGGGTATGAGAACATGGTGAGGAATGCAATGTTACAGCTACATAGAGAAGGTGCACAAAAGGCAAGATCAACATTAGATTTGGAATTGGAGGTCCATTCAGAAGCAGCTGTTCTTGAGCCTGTTGGTATGTGTAGTTAAGCTTTTGTATCTTCTGCCTGACAGAAAAAGGTCGGAAGAGATTATAACCAGAGTGGGAAGGGACTTTGATGATGTTGGCTGTCTTTCTGAGGCAGCAAAGAGTAGATGGCGTCAACTGAAGGAAGCTTGGCTTGTGTGATGGACTAGTCTGTGTTCACAACTTTAGTTTTACAGTCCTGGGCACAGCAGTTGCCATACCAAGCTGAGAAATAGCTGGATAGAATGCTTTTTATGGTGCATCTGTGGTAAGAATCCTTATGGACATGTCCACTTCCTTTAACTTCTGGAGTAATTGGAGGCATTGCTGTGCCTTCTTAGCCATTGCATCAATGTGGGTGTTCTAGGACAGATTGTTGATAGTCACTCTCAACCATCTCCAGCTCAGCTTTGTTGATCTGGACAGCAGCCTGTCCTGCACATTGCTTCCTGAAGTCAAATGACTAGCTCTTTTATTTTGCTGACATTGAGGGAAAGAGATTGTTATCTTTACACCGCATCACCAAGCACTCTTTCCTGTAGTCTGTCTCCATTATTTGACATCCAGCCTACAAAAGATGGTATCATCAAACATGTAGATGGAATTCAGATGAAATTTGATCACAGATGAGTGTACAGGGAATAGAGTAAGGACTGAGTATGAAGCACGCAGGTGGTCTTCAGTAGGCAATGGATTGTGGTTCATCCATGGTTTCTGCTGGGGGAACATATGAATTGATTTCTTTGGCACACAGTCCTCTACATATTGCTAATAAGCCAGTGATGGTAGTGGCATACTCATCCAGGATGGCTGCTGAATTCTTGAATATGGTCCAGTCCACTGGTTCCAAGCAGTCCTGCAGAAACTCTTCCACTGCCTCAGGCCAGCACTATACTACTTTCCATATGGTGTCCTCATGTTTCAACTTCTGCATGAAAGCTGGAGGAGGAACACAGCATTGTGATCAGAATTTCTAAAAATGCTGACAGGATATGGAGCTGTAGGTATCTTTGATGGTTGTGTAGCATTTGCCAAGGGTGTTCAGCCCCCAGATGGGGGCAGGAGACATGTTGACAATACTTTGGCAGCACCTGAGGTTGGCCTGGTTGAAGTCACTAGCTACAAGGCCTCAGAGCATTCTGTCTCAAGTCCATTTGTAGCAGTACAGATTTCACCAAGAGCACTCTTCACTTCTGCATGTGGTGGGATGTAGACTGCTGTCAGGATGGTAGAACTGAACTCATGCGGCAGGTAGGAGGGACAGCACTTCACTGTTAGTGGTTCTAGGTCTGAGGAGCAATAACACAATGTTGCCATGTCTGTGCACCAGGTGGTTTTGACTAGGAGGAAGATCCCACTGCCCTTGCCTTACCCAAGGATACTGTGCGGTCCATGCAGTGTATAAAGAACTACATTTGTATTAGTTGGAGGGCATGTTATGCTTAAAAACAATGATCAAGAGAGGCAATCTGGACTGATGAAGGGAAAAGTGGGGTGGTCATTTTGCTGGAATAGCATTCTTAAAATCTTAACACCCACAAAAGCAGCCACAAGGAAGAGAAGATGTAAGCAAACTTGAAAAGGTGTTTTTAAAAATCAGTAGCAATATTGGTGTTTCTCCACTTCCTTTGCAGGAGTACATAGCAAGCCTAAAACAGGTAGCTTTGGCCTGTGTCCAGGGAATAATCTTGTTACATGACAAGTTAAATGTTAGAGAAACAGCAGTTTGATGGTAACAGTCAAACATAAGATCAAGAAAAAAGGAGGATGGTAGGCTAGAAGAAAAAAAGTTCTTAATATGGGTGTGGGAGGGGAGTGGAGGAGTCCAATTTCACCAAGTTGAATGATTTAGCAAAATTTAAAAGAAAATAGCTACTTGAAGTTAAGTCATGTCAGCAATAAAAACAGGGTTCAGAACATATGCTCCCACAAATGAGAAAAGGTTTTCTTTTCCAAAATCTATACCCACCTTGGATGTACAGCAACATCTGGAGTATGACAGGGCAAAAATGAATCTCTAGGCAAATACCAAGAACTCAATTTAGCAGAAGGCCTTTAATACTAGTGTTTAGAAGCAGTCAAGGAAAATAGTCAAAAAGTAAATGCAACATAAAAACTATAGGCAAGCTGTTGTAAGGAAACCCAAGATATTCTTTATATATTTACCTTGATAACAAAGGGCTTCTACTCTTCCCTTAGTCATCCTCTTAGGAAACGAAAAGAGCAACATGTCTTCCACTCCACAAACAAGAGCATGACTTTTGAGTACTCTGCATCCTCACTGAAGACAGTATGATGCAGAAGAGGGAGTGTGAAATGTTGCATGCAATAGAACACTGAAGCAATATTATAGATGGGCTTTAGGGTCAAAAAGGTGCTAAGCTGATCTGCAGCAGCTGGTGAGGGAAACTAACAACAGCAAAACAACAGGACCTCATCCTGACCAATCTACCTGGCATAGATGCATCAGCCCATGACTATATTGGTGGGAGTGACCATCACCCAGTCACTGGAGACACTGGATTCACAAGGCTTTGATAGACAGATTTTAATTAAAGGAATAAGGGTTATGGGGTGGGGTAACTGCAGGAGAGTGCAATTGAGGATTCAGATCAGCCCTAATCTCATTTGAAATGGAGTGAGCCAAACAGCTCACTTCTGTTTCTGATTTCACTTCGATTTCTGAAGGGTTTAGGCCCGAAACGTCAAGTTTTCCTGCTCTTATGATGCTGCTTGACCTGCTGTGTTCATCCAGCCCCACACCTTGTTATCTCGGATTCTCCAGCATCTGCAGTACCTTTTTATCTCTGATCCAATTAAAAACTCATGGCCTACTGTATCCCTCACTATCACGTGTGATGGGTATTTTTTTGTGGGGGGGTGGTGTGGGGAAGGGGAGGCAGAAGTCAGCTTTGGGTTGAAGATTGCAGGAAGGCATGCCAGGCACACACAATGAGCCATCAAGCTGGTGAACTGAAAACACTGCACTACTAGGTAGTGGCCTGGTATGATTGCTAGAACACACTAATCCAGGGACTCAGCTAATATTCAGGGACCTGGGTTCAAAAAATCTTACCCCAGCAGATGGTGAAATTTGTATTCAATAAAATAATCTGAAATTAACAAATCTACCAATGACCAAGAACTATTGTTGAGAACATCTGGTTTGATGATGAACTTCAAGGAAGGAAGTTTGCCAACTTCTGTCTGGCCCAAATGAGACGCTAACAACAGCAAACCGCCCTCTGAAATCACCCAGCAAACCACTCTGTTGTATCAATCACTACACAGAGTCTCAAAGAAATGAAACTGTATAGTCGACCAGGCATTGACCAGAAATAAGAACTAAACTGGAGAGCAGTTACAGACTCAGGCAGTAGTCAGACAGTCACACTTGTGGAATCATACCTTACAGACAATGTCCTAGACACGACCACCACCCTCCCTGAATATGTTCTGTGCCACAGGCAGGACAGATTGAGGTGGCAGCACAATGACAGAATGTGCCCCAGGAGTCCTCAGACCTCATTAAGTCTCATGGCATCAGGAATAACATGGGCAAGGAAACATCCCACTGATTATCACATGCCATACTCCCCTCAGCTGAGGAGTCAGCACTCCATGTTGAACATTTGGACGAAGCATTAAGGGATGGCGAGGTTGAAGAATACATCCTGGGTGGGGGATTTTAGTACTGACCTTGTCAAGTCCTAAAGGACATCATTGCCAGATGGTCTGCAGCAGGTGGTGAGGGAACCAAGAAGGGAATTAAAAAGAAACAATTAGCTTGTCCTTACCAATCTACCTGCTGCAGTTGCATCTGTTTATGACAGCAAATCAGTAAGAGTGACCACCACACAAGTCCTTGTACAAACAAAGTCCTGCCTTAATATTAAGAATAACTTCTAGTGTGTCAGGTGGCACTATCACATGCTAAATGGGACAGACAGCAAACACACCCAGAAACAGAGAACTGGATATCCATGAGACACTGTTGATGGTTCACACCAGCATAATTGGTCACGTATATCTTCCACTCTACCGTAACCACAGCCAGGGGCCAACCAAGTCAATGGAGATTGCAGGAGGGCATGCCAGAAGCAGCACCATGCAGATCTCAGAAAGGCGTCAACCTGGTGAAGCTATTAGACAGGACCATTTGCATGCCAAACAGCTCGAGCAACAAGCGATCGAACTAAGCAGTCCCACAATCAAATCAGATCTGAGCTCTGCTGTCCTGCTACATGCAGCTGTGAATTAAACAATGTGAACAATTAAACAACTCACTGTAGGAGGCTTCACAAATTTCATCATCTTCAATGATGGGGAAGCCCAGCATATCAATACAAAAGATAAGCCAGAAGTGCAAAGTGGATGATTCATCTCCACCTCCTCCACATGCTCAGTAGCTTTGTCACGTATACTCAAATGGATTCAGTGAAAAGGTCACTGGACCTGAAATATGAACTCTGCTTTCTCTCGACAGATGCTGCCAGACCTGCTGGGCTTCTCAGCAATTTTGTTTTTTCAAATTTCTAAAGCAAAAAAACAAATGTGCCAAGAGACTGAAGGCATTCATTAAAAATTGTCCAAGAAACCAAAATCCATAGAGAACAAGCATTTTAGAACAAAGTTTAATGAGCCCAAGTGATCTTGAAAAATCAGGACAGAAACAGAAATTAATCTTGATTTGATCTGGAATAATAGCAACAAAAAAAATTATCCCAAGAGCAATCTGACCTTGCAGTAAAAAAGTTTGGATCTGCTTCACAGGTTGAGAATGAAAGAAGTGCTGGATCAGTTTACCACCAGAAAGTTAAAAGATGCATTACTGAGTGCCACATTTCAAAAAGGTTTATCTAGAACATGCATTTGAACCAAATAGCAATGATCAGAGTAGAAGGAATCAAGTGTTAAGTGAAGGGAGGACAATGATAAGGCTACATACTGTTGACAAAATGATTAAATCTGCACAATATACATTTCGAATTTTAATACTTCAATGACAGTAATTGGAGGCAAGATTAAAATTGCAGTACATCGTTGGCAGCATTTGCAGAATCAGTAGACAGTATATGGAGGAGTATGAATAAAACAAAACCAATGGCAATTAGAAAGAATACACAAGAGTAGAAATTGAAGTGGTGGTATCACACTGTAAAAGAATAGCTCGGTTTGTTCATGTAGGGACAGAGAAGATGGCAGACGTGATGCAGAAGTTAGAACAACAGACCCAGAATAAATCTTACAAAAAAGATGAAAAATGTCTTAAAGAAATTCACATTTTAAAAACTTGAGATACTATTTTCTATCTACTTTCCTGTATATCTCAGGAACCTGGCCAATAAGGGAAGATCTGGAGAGACAAAACAAAAAAGCCTTTGAAGTGTGGATACCAAAACACATGCTTAAAATTCTGTATACAGACTGGGAGGCAAAAAGTGGTACTTGAAACTGCAAGAGGAAGCTAGAACTGTGCAAGAGACACTTAGAAACAAAAAAACTCAGTATTTTGGTTGTTCTACCAGAGAGATCTCCCCGTGGTGGGGGGAGGGCAACAGAGAGAGGTGTCAAAGGCACAGCAGGATGCCAATTTGGTTTTAAACGAGTTACAGTGGACATGTGAGCACAAAAAATGTTTAGCACGATGGCAGACCTGATAGCTTCTTGTAGCTACTCCTGCAATAACCTCATGGTTTATTGCACCAAAGCATTTTTCAATCCGTTGGAGTTGACATAAGTTGTTACAAATGTTTGGTGACTTCTTCAGAAGAAAGCCCAGACTGGTCAGAAACAAGTAGCTGGAGTCTAGAAATTTCAACTGTTTGAATTCCAGTGCTGTAATAGTGACTTTAGTTACCTTCAGGGTGTTAAGGTATGTCATGGTTAGCAGTACATCAAAATAAAAGATATTTCATTCATTGTGCTAAATGATCATTTCCAGACAGTGAATAGCAAATGAGCAGCAAGCCATTAGCACAGGATACTGCTCCCACTGCATTGCCACATTCCATTAAGAATATGTAATTGGGCCCACACCTGCATTGGGCACAACAGCAATTTTGTAAGGCATCTTCAATGCAATTAAAAACAAAACATGCTCTTGAAGCATTTTGGCATTATAAACATTGCATGACACCAAGCCATAAGATGGTATTTAGGTCAGGTAACCAAAATCACACCCAAAAAAGGTAGGTTTTGAGGAATATCTCAAGGGCAAGGCAAAAAGAGGTCTAGGGAGGGGGTTCCAGAGGTTAGCTAAAATTACAGCATCTGGTTTTAATTCTTGATGCATTTATCAAAAAACATTGATGGGAATTTTAAAAATCAAGACCATGCTTTACTCAGAACCAAAAGCAAGTCAATCTGTTTGATGACAAGTGAGCAGAAATTGGTTCAGGCACAAGCAGCAGGGTTTTGTGACCTCAACTTTAGTAAGGGGTGAATGAGAATGATCAGCAATAATTTGTAATATTCAAATCTAAGACAATAACGGGTCCAATCATACTTTGAAATAGACGAGGCAATAGTACAGTGGTGATGTCACTGGACTAGTAACCCAGCCCCTAATGAATGTTATGTGGGACATAACCACAGTGGTCATAAAAACCATTAGTGAACCAATGTCCTTTAGGGAAGGAAATATGTCATTAATACCTGGTCTGTCTTCTATGCAACTCCAGACCCACAGCATGCCTTATTCCACTGCACTCTGAAGTGGCACTAGGAAGCAACTCAATAGGCAATAAGGGATTGCAACACCCATATTCAATTACTAAATGGAGTTATTGTGCTCAGCATGCAACTTCAATATTGATCACTGTGCATCCTACATAGATGATAACTAAGGACTTTCTAGAGACAGATGGAGATTCCGCAACCAAGTCTAAAAAATTTTTTTAGCTCCAAAGAGAAGGCACCACGGCCAGAAGCTGTCCTTGGTTTCCTGCCCAGTCTTCATGCAAAGCTCAGTCAAATTTGACTGAAAATGCCCTGAGGCTTTGTAAATGGCCCAAGGTAGAATAGATGCAAGCAGCTGCTCCCGCCTACTGTAGTGAATAGCACTGTACATGCCAGATGCCGAGTGTATAACAGGAAATCTTACCCAAATAAAACTGAATTATACAACATGCACTTATATTGCTGTGCTACCATATCTGGACAACCAACTTGTGAAAAATATCACTCAACTGATCAGACAATGGAGGAGTTGAATTTGTTGAATGGTAAACATTGGAGACAAAGTACCAAAGACAATATCTACCTACATTACTTTTGCATTTAGTCCATCTATTTATTTTCAATTCATAGACAGCTGTTCTGAACTCAATTACTTGCAACCAAACACTTAGTAACAAGCAAGTTTAGATTTGGTGTATGCAGCTGCAGTCTTTTGAAATACGCATCATATGCAATATTTCTTGGTCAAGGCAAACAAGTTTATAGTATAGCTGGTGGTGCGCTGGTGTGAAGGTAGGTAATTTTACCCACATTATTTGCTATCCTAGTTCATTGGCATAGCTGAACTGATTTCTTAGAAAAGCAGAAACAGAAAATGATCTTTTCAGTCTCTTGAGCACATTGAGCTGACAATTTCATAATGTCTCAAATTAGTCTCCTGCCACTGTTTCAACGGAATGCTAAATTATTTACTTGTTCACCGTGATAGTAAAGTGCTAGAAGTGTTTAAAAATATAAGAGGTGTCCAAGTTAGTGTGCTCTGAGACTGTTGAACTTAATGTTTTTAAAAAAGGGGAGTAGTGACCTCCCAACCAGATTAAGAAGCCTGGGTAACTTTGTTTCTGTGGGAACAGTGAGGCCCAGGTTGATTAATTGTAGAGGTAGTGTAAAATGTTCACATCTGTGGATTATGACAAGAGCATCTGACAACTCTGGGGAGATCAAAATCTACCTACTGATTGTGAAGCATTCACAGTTTACTACAATAAGTATCAAAACCCATTTGGGATAAACACTTTTCACGAATGGGAAAAAAATGGGCTGGTGTGACTCTTTCCTGAGAAAACCAAACTCAGTAGAAGCATTGGAGATAACAAGCATGGGGCTGGATGAACACAGCAGGTCAAGCAGCATCATAGGAGCAGGAAAACTTGACGTTTCGGGCCTAAACCCTTCATCAGAAATGGGGGTGTGGCTTGAGGTGAGAGGAAAAACAGGTTAGGGAGGTGGAAGCATTAACTCACTGAATTAAAAACAAGCCTCATTTGTACTGGATTGAGGGTCTTATCCAGTGAGCAGTTTACAACTTTCAAGGTAGATACAAGACCTCAAAAAGTCTACGAAACTGACAACCTATCAAGTTACTCAAGTGGCCTTATTTTAGAAGTTGAAAACAAAGGCAGCCTGCCTATGCACCAGCTGAAAAGAGCTTGCAGTTTCAGGAGCTGTTTGTTGACATAGCCCTCAAGTGCTACCAAGTAGCATCAGGGCTTCACAGCTTCTACATGTCATTATTACAAGGGTGGGAGCTGCAAGAGATCAGTGTGGAGCTGGAGGAATACAGCAGGTCAAGCAGCATCAGAAGAGCAGGAAAGTTGACATTTCATGTCAGGACCCTTCAGAAAAGAATGGGAGCTACAAGTTCAGTTTGACTGACAGATTCCAGGAGTTCTGAAATGATTAGCTGCCTTGGATGCCAATGTTAGTTTTCTTTTAATGGGAAAAAAAAGTTTTTAAAAAAAAATCACTAAATACATAGGGGATCCTTTTAATAGATATTTAAAATAGAAATTATACTTCAGTGGCCTGAGGATGTCAAGGAGGCTGGATGATTTGCTTAGCTTCAACAAAAGAAGAAATCTCCAGGACAACCTTCAACATGGAAGTCAGTTTGGAGAAGTTATGCAATTGAAGCAGTGAATCGTTGGAAGCTAAGAATCACTGACTGATTCCTTCTCTAGGAACCAGTCACATAAGTGCCAAGTACATGGGACTTTAGATGTATAACCAGAAAGTGAATTAGTTTAAATAAAAGGCTGCCTACAAAAATGTGATTTGTCAAAGATGCTCTCAGGTTTATATTATTTATAGTCAAGTTTACAGCTTATGTAATTCTTTTAGTCAGTCACTGGAAGTTTAGTTTTTTTTAAAAAGGGACCAGTGTCTACTGGGATCACAAAAAACCAACTAAACAGCCATCTGATCTGGAATTTTTGGAATAAAGCCTGACCTGGAAAGGGTAGAGAGAAATAAAATCTTTAGCAATGTTTAGCAGAACCCTTGGTAGTTGGCATCCAATACAACAATAGACTCTAATAGGTAAATAATCAAGTTTGGGAAAAAGGGCACTCTACTATTCAATCCAAATATTAATTTCTTAAAATATCACCTTTACTGTAAAAAACATTTTTCATTCATACTAATAATTACCCCTGGCACTTAATTTAAAAAGTTATTAAGGGGGATTGGATTGGCAGGAGGTGGCCATTGCAATGTAGAAACACAAGTGTTAATTTAATTATGGAATTGGGTATTGCTTGCAGATCCATAAACAAAGTACACCTTCATTCAAAGTAGAGTTCAAACCCTAGCAGCATTGTCTCCATTGATGGATAGAGGCAAGTGCCAAATCCACTTCAGTCCGAAGAGAAGGTTGGGGTGCAGGTGGAGCTGAAGTGAAATCCCATACTGTTTGCATCAATCTGACAAACACTGGCCATCAAGCCAGTTTCCTTAGGAGTCCAACTTGCTGTGACAATATAGGCTTTTAAACATCCCACAGCTATAGAATAAAATAGAACCACTAATTGTTTTCTCCCCCACAAGCACATAGCTAACTAGAAATGTCTAGCCTTTATTGTGCTGG
Source organism: Ginglymostoma cirratum (assembly GCA_024137785.1). Lineage (NCBI taxonomy): Eukaryota > Metazoa > Chordata > Chondrichthyes > Orectolobiformes > Ginglymostomatidae > Ginglymostoma > Ginglymostoma cirratum. The sequence continues at coordinate 26,230,356 of JAHRHZ010000049.1, forward strand.
AAGGATTTATAGACTCATGCAAGCTGTTTGGCAACTTTTGAATCCATTTTCCTTGGCCAGCATGCCCAGGAGTAAGTTTCTAACTTAGAGAACAAGTTAGATTCTAAGAGAGAGTTTCCCACTATGTCACAAAGCCTAAAGAAGCTATACCAGTCTGATTTTCAAAAGGTGAATCCTCAGCTGCATTCAGGAGTCTCTAGCTAGCTCTTCTGGCCAGTTACACACGCACCAGTAACTCTATTAGAGCAGCCAACTCAGCTAAAGAACGTGCGACACTATTTAACTGCCTTGAGAACATTGGAGCTGAAGGATCACAATGAGGAAGATTTGCAAATCAAAGCAAGGTAACCTGCAGCAGCCAGAAGTTCTCAGCTCTCCTTCTGTAAAGGAGAACTGTGATTCAAGCAATTGATAATGGAACCATTCCATCATCCTCACCAAAAAAAGTAATAAGCTCCCCCAACAACAGCATTGGTAGCTTCCCAATGTATTAAAAATGAGGCACGAGCCCCAATTTGGCTTATGTTTCTTGCCAACGTTATCAGACATAACCTCTACACCCATTTGGTTCCCACAATCTACAACTACAGATTCTATGCCAAGTGACAGTCACTTGCGCATAACTAGGCCACTCCATTTATAGCGGTTTATATTACATACGACCTTCAGTATTGAAAAATACCTGAAGATACTTCACCAATTTGTAGTATGAACACTAAACTAAGGAAAGGCATTAGAAGGAGCAAGTAAACTTTCACCAACGTTTAAAGTAGTAAAGAAAGTTCCAGAGAAGTTAAAGATGAGCTGAAGGTGAAACTGCCAAGTGGAAAAAAGGTCAAAAACTAAAATACACAAGTGGTTAGAGTCAAAGTGAGGAGTATGGGGGGGGGGGGGAAACTGCAGAGGTAGAAAAGTTTATAGAAATGGGGATTACATGATCATGAAGGGAATGGAACAGTGTGAATTTTAAATTTGAGGTTTTGTGGGGTCTTAAGCCTATGCAGCTCAGCTGCAAGTGGGTCTTGATGCAGGAGAGAAAATACTGGCAAATTTTTAAATAAGCTGATGCCTAGACAGCAGAGGATGGAGTTTGACCAAAAGAACATTGGAATAAGTGAACTCTTGAGGTGACAAAAGTACAAATGCGGAGGGCGGAATTGGGGAGGGGGGGGGGTGGTAATATTAGTAGATCAGCAGAGACAAGGTGGTAAATGTTAGGAAATGGACAGTTTCTACAGAAAAGCTTTGCTCAGGGTCAAAGGATCTCAATGTTGCAAAAAGTCTGGTATAACCATAATCACTAAGTGATAAGCTGTGGGGAGCAGCAATTGTAACTGTTTGTAAACAGTCAAAAATCTATTAGGAGGGTAAAATGTAACAAAACTTGACATGAAATTGCTGCCATTTAAAGGTGGTGGCTTAAGATTTTAACAAAACAGGAGGTTTTGATGGCAGACATCAGAAGAATGGCACCCATCAACCATAAGACCTGCATACATGAACTGATAATATTTTAAAGTTTAATTTTCAGGATGGCTGTCTAAAGCAGATGTGAGGCACTATTTAACATATACAAACAAAACATTCAATTCCTTGGCACATAACTCAAAGTGAGCAATATGTTGGGATCACAACTTGTTTGGCTTCTCGACTGAAGTTAAAAAAAAATAATTCTAGTAAACCAACAGCAAGGAACCCTTGAAACTACTTCAGAACAGACAGATTAACAGTTTCTTACACATCACTTACAATAGGAGTGAATATCATCCAGTGAAACAAAATTTAAACACCTGCATAAAAACACTGCAATGGAATAATACACCAAATAATCTCATCATAGCAATTTTGAAGTTAATTTCTATAACATGTCAAAATTTGTTTAAATTTACAACACTGTACAGCAATTAAGTCCCAATCCTATAGTGTATTGTTTTATAAAGACCAGAATTGACCAAATCATGGTAGCATTTAGCCATCAGATTAGCAAAAAGTTAAAAATACACATGTTCAGGTAATTAACAGATGACAACCCAGTTATTGTATAAATATGCATTACAGCATGTTATACTGGGTAAATTAGCAGCACATTGAGAATTTAAATAAATAAACATTGTGGAATATACAACCACAGCAGTTTTTGCTTAACTTGCATGTTGAGGTAACATATAAAATGTATACTGAATAGGTTACAGCAGTTATCCTGAAACAGCTTTCAAGGACACTGCTGCATACATTTCTGTAGAAGATTGAATTGATGTGCAAGCAGTGTACCAAGCAGGAAAAAAAAGCCAAGCTCCCTTTGTCAGGCGCAATTGCAACATTTTTTTTTTGACCAGGCACTTACCAGGCTCTCAAAACAAACACCACCAAAATAGAAAGATACAATTTGAAGGAAAAAGAAGAAGGTGCATAAAGCAAAAATGTGAAAAAACAATGTTTCTCTGAACCCATCGTAGACACAGTATTGATAGGAAAACCCTGACTCTGCTGCTGTATAAGAATCCAAACCAGCCTGCAACCGGAACTGTACCGACAAATGCTAACAGACAGGGAAAACAACCACAGAGCTTCGCGAACCCGTCTATAAATTATAGCAATAAGCTTTCCTGCAAATCAGAATGGAGTGGGGTGGGACTTGCAAGCTCAGTTGTGATTCACAATCAATTGCATAGAAAATTTGTTGTGTTTCTGTTAAAGGTGTACTATTTGCAAAATACTGCGTGAAATCCTTCTTAACAATATGTAATTCTGATCATACAGCGTTTGTCTAGCATGAGTCCAAGCGGATGTGTTAAGAATTTGAGATAGTATATGTATCTCTGTCTTAAAGGAGTAAATAAGTGTTGACAATAAATTGTACAATTATTCTAATGCAACTGTATTCACCAAAAATGTACAATGGAGCTGGGTATGGTGGCCAATTAGCCCAGATGGTTAAAAACGTGTCAATGAAAAACAAATCAGAGTTAATGCTTCGAGTCTGGTGACTCTTCCTCTGAACCCTTCCTCAGGCATTAGAGGGAGTGTCAATCAAAAGAGCTATTTTCTCCTGGATGGTGTCGAGGTTCATGAGTGTTGCTGAAGCTGCACTCATCCTGTTCTGAGGAAGGGTCACTGGACCTGAAAGGTCAACTCTGATTTTTCTTCACAGATGCTGCCAGATCTGCTGAGCTTTTTTCAGCAACTTCTGTTTTTGATCCTGATTTACAGCATCCGCAGTTCTTTTGGTTTTTGAAGTGTGTCAGTCACTGATTCAATCCCAATATGAACCAAAATCACTGGTTTCTCCGACAGGACTCAGTTCTTTACAGAGGGTCTTGTGGCACAGTGGTAGTGCACCTGTATGCAGGCCAGGAGGTCTGGGTTCAGGTCCTACCTGCGTTTGAGGTCTGTTATAATAAATCTGAATATGTTCCTATAAAACTAAATCCAATACCTTGCTAAGCGGATCCTGTGGTACTTCTGGACTAGGAGGCTAAGTTTCTAGTCCCACCTGCTCCAGAGGTGTGTAATAACATCACTGAACAGGCTGACTAGAAAATATTTATAAAGTATGTACTGGTTTGACGATGCTGTCACTTTGAAAAGGTTATTTTGTCCTGGGTTTTTCTGAAGAGAGGTCATAAAGGCAGAGGTACCAAAGTGGCCACGGGAGATGCCTTAAGTCAACAATCAGGGAGGCTTTTACGTTGTTTTTCTGAAACAGTTGTAACAATGGAAGGGAAGTGGCCAGTTCTCACAGATCAAGCGTTCTAGTTTTTAGCTGTAGCAGACAGAAGCTGTTGAGGTCCCAGAAGAATTGGAGTCTCAATAAAATAATTCCTACGTGCTACATTCTCTGAAATGTCTCTTGACGTTGTTTCCTCCTGGAGTGGAGAATTGCCTGTAAGAATCTGTGCCTGAATTTACCTTTTTGCTAAGGGGTATGTTTATGGAATGTTCCTACACTAAAACAGTTAATTAGCAATAAGTACTTTTTCTATTATTCAGTTGTATTTTCCAATAGTTAAGATATTCTAAATTCCTCTTTCTTTTGTTTGTATTTTAACTATGGTATTTAAATAAATTGTGTTTTGCTTAAAATCGAGTGGTTTGACCAATTACATCATATCTGGAACACACATGTCACATCTACCTTTAAAATAAGAAAAAGTTAGGGTCTAGGCTACCTTCTTAAAATATTTTGAGGGGGCCTGGTCTAGTCCATAACACTAGACTGAGTCAACCTTCAAAATGTTGACTAAATAAATACTATCTTTGATCAGTATAAATGCATTGGTTGCATAGAATTAATCAGTCAATTCATATTAACTGGTTTTCCAGAAATAACACTTACTTTTCAAAAATTTCTTTCATGGAATGTGGGTGTCGCCAGTTGGGCCAGTTTTATTACTCAGTCAATACAGTGTGGAGTGGAGGAACACAGCAGGAGTCCTGATGAAGGGTTCCAACCTGAAACATTGACTTTCTTGCTCCTCTGATGCTTCCTGACCTGCTGAGTTCCTCCAGCTCCACACTGTATTAACGTTGACTCCAGCATCTGCAGTTCTTGCTATCTCCCAGTTTTATTACTCATCCTTAAATGCCTTTGAGAAGGTGGTGGTGAGCTGCCTTTTCAAACCAATGATGTCCATATGATGTAGGTACACCCTGGATTTTAGTCCAGTGACAGTGAATGAACAGCAATATATTTTCAAATCAAGAGGCTGTGTGGCTTCTTTGGCAAACTGCAGGTGACAGTGTTCCCCTGTATCTACTTCCATCGTCTTTCTAGATGCTGGGAAGTATTATCTAAGAAGCCTTGGTGTATTTCTTTAGTGTGTCTTGTCAATGATACACACTGCTGTCACTGTGTGTTGATGGTGAAGGGAGTGAATGTTAAAGGTGTTAGATGGAGTGTCAATCAAGAGGGCCATTTTCTCCTGGATAGTGTTGAGGTTCTTGAGCGTTATTGAAGCTGCACACATCCAGGCAAGTGGAGAGTATTCTATTATACTCATGAAAACAAAATTTGAGCTCTCTCTATCTGAGCTAGCTCTAATACAATAGCAATAAATGTGGCTGCTGGACATAGACGGGAGGTCACTGGAAATTGTAGCATTATTTCAAAACTTGAGGGATCTTTAGGAAAATCAGTGGGAAATGCAGTGAACTAAGTATACTTGAAAGCATTCAAACCTGCAATTCATAGCCACAAATCGTGGAGCACTTGAAAGAAGGCATTTCTGCCAGCAGATGATATTAAGAGTGAAAGTGCCAAGAAACAAGACAGTTTAATCATTTAACAGTCAGATATGTTGAGCACTTTATTTTGATAAGGCAATGGAATAGTTATTGCACAATGCAAAGAGATGAAGGAGTACTTTTGTTTCCTTTCATTGAAGGAAAGGGATTTGTAGCATTATTGCATGTATGGATGATCAGGTAAACATGTACTTTTGAAAGAATTAGGTGATGCCATCAGTGTAACATCATGCATTGTGATATTCTTGTGTAAAGGTATCAGTTCCATCTTAAATAGCTACCACTGAACTTTGTAATTCTTAAGGGAAGTTAGTCAGTCAATCAGTACAGATTATCCCCATGTTTGTGCGAGAGTTCTAAAATATTTTGTTATTCTATGAATAAATCTTCTTCTGATATTTGTTCTCTGCAAGACCTCAGTCTTGTAGTGTTGTCAGAGTTCACGTAATATCACAAGAGAGCACATCATCATAGCAGCTAATGCGCAGTACTGGTAGGGTATTTCAGAATATTGCAATGTCTAGTGCTCCGAGCAGACCTCTTTAGTGAACTCCGGAAAATAATTATCATTGTGATAGTTAAATCATTAAGTCCAGGATTGAAGTCTGCAAGTGAACAGTAATTAATTCAGAGTGCTTCAACTCACTCTGCAGCACAGAGCATCTCCTGTTTGGGAGGAGGAGATGGCTACACTATATTTGATAGAAGTACAATCATTAGCTTCCCAGTTAATGTGCTTTTGTGGAATGGACCTAATGGTTAAAAAATTTTTTAAAAGTACATGAATCTAAAACTAATGATGAAAAATCCGTAGCATTTTATCAACAGTGTAACCTATCTCTACTGAGATAGCAGTTCTAAACCAAAGAGCTTGTGAAACAGCTGGTTTTGTTGTCAGTGCTTTTCAAGGCTTTCCACTGTTGAATTTAACTCCATTTCACACTTTTGATTTTCAGGAAGAGGGTGGTAAAAACGTAGAATTCACCAGCACAGGGAGTGTTTGAAGCAAATAGTATAAATGATTTTAATAATACGCTCAATAAGCATATTATGGTGATATTAATAACAAGTTATGTTTATACAGATAGATGAGAAAAGACAAGAATGACTGAGTGGAGCAAAATCACCAGTTTGGACTGTTTCTGTGCAGAATCTCTTAGAACACAGAACATAGAACATGTACAGCACAGTATAGGCCCTTTGGCCCACAATGTTATGCCGAACTATTATCCTACTTTAAGATCAAAACTAACCTGCATACCTGCGTAATGAACCTACCTCTGACATCTCCCCTATACCTTCCTCCAATCAACTTAAAATTGTGCCCCCTCGTGATAGTCATTTCCGCCCTGGGGAAAATGTCTCTGGCTATCCACTCTATCTGTGCCTCTCATCATCTTGTACACCTCTATCAAGACACCTCCCATCCTTTATCGTTCCAATGGGAAAAGCCCTAGTTCCCTCAAGCTTTCCTCATAAGACCTGCCTTCATTCAAGGCAGCACCCTGGTAAATCTCCTCTGCACTTTCTCTAAAGCTTCCACATCCTTCCTATAATGAGGCAACCAGAACTGAACACAATATTCCAGGGTCTAACCAGGGTTTTATAGAGATGCAGCATAACCTCGTGGCTCTTAAACTCAATCCCCCTGCCAATGAAAGCCAACACACCATACGCCTCTTAACAACCATATCAACTTGGGTGGCAACTTTGAGGGATCTATGGATGTGACCCCCAAGATCCCTCTGTTCCTCCACACTGCCAAGAATCCTGCCATTAAACCTATATTCTGCATTCAAATTCGACCTTCCAAAATGAATCACTTCACACTTTTCTGGGTTGAATGCCATCTGCCACTTCTTTGCCCAGATCTGCATTGTGCGAATTACTCCTATGTAGTTTCACAAGGAATGTTCAAGAGGTAATTTGGTGAGAAAATCTATTGAATATCATTTTTGAAGTGAAATGGCCATCTAGATTGACAAAAATGTTTCCTTTCATGATCCTGTGTAATGCTGTATTCCTAAATGCAATCTTTCAAAAAAATGTTTAAAATTTTTAAACTTGGCTTAGACAATTATCATATTTATATCAAACACCTTATTTTGACTTCTGTTACTGCAATTTGGAAGGAAATGTCTTCACTATCGAAAACTTGAAGGCAATAATAGTCTAGTATATGAAGTACCTAAGTTCACTTCAAGTTTCAATTTTATTTGTATCTTTACTGGATCTCATTTCTTTTCTGACAGTCCACTACCTATTAAAGTGTGTGGGAAAAACACTTCAGTTTACTTGTGCTGTTGTGCTTTTACCAAGTCACTCTTTGTACCACTTTCTACTATTTTTCAGACCATTTCTAAAGTAATCAAAGCCCTTCCAAGATAACAAGCATGGGGCTGGATGAACACAGCAGGTCAAGCAGCATCATAGGAGCAGGAAAACTTGACGTTTCGGGCCTAAACCCTTCATCAGAAATGGGGGAGGGGAAGAGGGTTCTGAAATAAATAGGGAGAGAGGGGGAGGCGGATAGAGGATGGATAGAGGAGAGGATAGGTGGAGAGGAGGCAGACAAGTCGAAGAGGCGGGGATGGAGCCAGTAAAGGTGAGTGTAGGTAGGGGGGTAGGGAGGAGATAGGTCAGTCCAGGGAGGACGGACAG
>JAHRHZ010000049.1:26243751-26256772 GCA_024137785.1 Ginglymostoma cirratum
CAGAGGTTCACCTGCACATCTGCCAATGTGGTATACTGCATCCGCTGTACCCGTTGTGGCTTCCTCTACATCGGGGAAACCAAGCGGAGGCTTGGGGACCGCTTTGCAGAACACCTGCGCTCAGTTCGCAACAAACAACTGCACCTCCCAGTCGCGAACCATTTCAACTCCCCCTCCCATTCCTCAGATGACATGTCCATCCTTGGCCTCCTACAATGCCACAGTGATGCCACCCGAAGGCTGCAGGAACAGCAAATCATATTCAGCCTGGGAACCCTGCAGCCCAATGGCATCAATGTGGATTTCACAAGCTTCAAAATCTCCTCCCTACCCCCCTACCTACACTCACCTTTACTGGCTCCATCCCCGCCTCTTCGACTTGTCTGCCTCCTCTCCACCTATCCTCTCCTCTATCCATCCTCTATCCGCCTCCCCCTCTCTCCCTATTTATTTCAGAACCCTCTTCCCCTCCCCCATTTCTGATGAAGGGTCTCGGCCCGAAACGTCAAGTTTTCCTGCTCCTATGATGCTGCTTGACCTGCTGTGTTCATCCAGCCCCATGCTTGTTATCTCGGATTCTCCAGCATCTGCAGTACCTTTTATCTCTGATACAAAGCCCTTCCAATTCTTTTTCATATTGTCCAACATGGAAACGCTGTAATCCTGCCAATGAATTAATGTTAGAATGAAGATTTCCTAGCCAGGTGTTACCTAAATTTCTGACTGCTTAATGTATGTTAACAGCAAAATAGACGGGCGGAGAAGCTTGTTCCCATATGTGTCTGATTTTTGTAAACACAACATATGGGGTCAGGAAAGAGGTAGGATCTAATTTTCAGGCATGATGCCTCACTCCTAAAATTTACACTGGCTCCCAAAGTGTAAGCTAATGACTAGAAAGTGACACAATGCTACAATCCTTGAGAAAGTGAATAAGTAACTTTATTACGTAATGCTTGCTTTAGGACAATGATAAATTTAAAATAAATACACAGATAGTGCAACTTCATTTCTGTTTTCTGGCTGTAATGTGACCTAAACAATGGTTCTCAAAGGCACTGGAACAGATATATTTTTCTTTCTTCAATTATATTAATGTATAACCACAAAGAGTAGAAGTTCTCCTCATATCTAGTTTCAAAGCAATGCTATTGGTTCCTGCTGGCCTAGCCTCACTTCTTCCCATTCACATCCCAGAGCTTATGAAAAGACCAACTCATTCCACTATTATTGGCAAGGAGTTAACCAGCGCATTAGAAGTTAAATACCATCTATAGTGGGAACAAGGTTTATATACTACCGTGTGCCTACACTTCCACAACAGCTTCAGCTGTGCAGTTCAAACAGTGTAGGAAACTCAATTTATCCCTTACATTTATAAAGCCTCAAATTTGACCGAAGCATCAAGAGGCTTTCTGCAGAGAATTCATGACTGTCCAAATGTTTCACTTTGCAAACCACTCTCCTGTTGTGACATGTGAGATTTATTTCATACTTCTAAATCTCACCAATATGCAATTACTGTAGAAGTGTGTCCAAACCCACCCATCTTGGGAAAGTGTCATTAATTTGATGTCTGAAAGTGTTATAAATCTATATCTTATGAATAATGTGTTGTATGATTTAAGAGAGCAGGCTTTGTATCCACGTGGAAACATTAAGCTGAATTTTACAAGGCACAGTTTCGTCCCCCTTCCCATCGCCTCAGAATATAGGAGCCAGGAGGATCCTGCCTGTGGATTGTGCTGCTGCCCCACAGCCATTTATTTCTGGCAGCAACACTAATTTCTTCGAGGTGACACTCCACTCTATCAGCCTTATAAAGCTGCTGGCCAAATAGCTGTCTAGTGCTAAATGGAAAATAGTGACTCCCAGCTGATTCATAGGCAGTTTGACACTGAGGAGCCCTTGTAAGGCTCAAGTGAGTGGTCTCAGCAAGGGGATAGGGAGCTAGTTCAAGAGGCCCTGAGGAGACCTAACGTTGGGACAAGACCTAAGCAGGTGCTGAGGGAAAGAGATGAGGTGCCTTTGCTTTGCCTTTTAGGCCTCCAAAAAAGGAATCATGACCTCCTCTGCCCTTTACCAGATATCAGCTACAGTAACCAGTGCTCCCATTAAGTGTGGGCCTCCCCCTACCTCAGATCAATTGCAATGGGATAAGGCCCTTAAATGACCCTTAATTAGCCACTAATTAACCCTTAATATGGCCAAGAAAGAGGTCAGGCTGCCTGACACCTCTCACCCCCTCTGCAAAAGTTCACATGGGTGGAGGGTTAGCAGATTACCCATTGGATCTTCCAGATCCCTTGTCTTCAAAGCCATTTTTAAGAAAACATTAAATCCAAATCTCAACCCTACTTGACCTTTTGAATGACAAGTAATGCAATCTATGTGCTCTGAATAAAATCAATCCACAACTGCAGGGAGATGGCTTGCTGAATGCATTCAAATAGCGGAACTTTAATTCATAAGTTACACAATTAAGTTTAAAAAATTGTTTTAAATTTTTACAAAGTAGTGATGGCTCAAGGAAGACACGGCAAAATAATTTAATGAATCGAGCAAGTCCAAAGTATTGCTTCAAACTGGTTCCCACTCAGCACCCCACACTGGAGCTAGAAATGTGTCATCAGTTTGAACACATTTCCATATTGACTTATTCGGTCATAAATTCAGATCAAGCCGAAAGAAGTTATATATTGGCCTCATCTCTCCTTGTCTGCACTTGCTCAAGTTTATGAAAGAGATTTCAGCTAGCAATTTATCCATGCTCTATTTATCAACACTAAGGGAGTAACTCCTTTTAGTTGGTATAATAAGAAATTCCTTACTGTTCTTGACAAAGACATTTTAAATAACATTATTCACAGGTAAATAAGTTTTATGCTAGTTCTTCCACTGATGGTATGTTGACCCAAATTTATACCTGACTGCCTAATGGTAAGTAGACATGGTTTCCAATGATTCATCTAGTAAATTACTTATTCACTACTTTAGTGCATTGCCATGCTTTTGAACCATGTTTAAATGTAAATAATATTATTGTGATGACAGCTAGCAGCCAGGAAAAAAAGAATCCCCATTTGGAATAATAATGCTATTTTAAGTGAATGAATTTATCGGTAATCCTACTGCCTTGACAGGAAGTAAACTGATCTCATGTCTTCTCATCTGATTGATTGATTTGTTATCATGTGTACTGAAATACAGTGAAAAGCTTTGTTTACAAGCAGTACAGGGAGATCATAGCAAACAAAGGATGTATGGATCAAAGAGACTTAGACAGAGGCATACAGGTTACACTGCACAGGGCATGTGCTAGGCGAGACCAACGTTAGCAAGATCAATCCTTATTTGAGGCTAGAAAACCCATTCATCAATCTGATAACAGCCGGGAAGAAGCTGTTCCTGAACCATCTTGTGTGTGTGTTCAGGCTTCTGTATCTTCTGCCTGACAGAAGAGATTGTAGGAGATCATTACTGGGGTGCAATGGGTCTTTGATGATGTTGGCAGCCTTTCTGCGGCAGCGAACCATGTAAATTAAGTCCATAGATGGAAGGTTGGCTTCCGTGATGGTCTGGGCTGTGCACACCATCTTCTGTAGTTTCTTACGGTCCTGGGCAGAGCAGTTGCCAAACCAGGACATGATGCACCCGGACAGTATGCTATCAACATTTACATCTATACTCATGATCTCATTTCTTGCATGTTGTTCCAAATTATTTGAAGACCAAGCTGAGCTGCCCTTTGATCAAAGATGTTAGGGTTTCCTAAGAAATAAAAATAGGATTAGGCCACACATACCTCGGGAAGGCATTAAATCCAAATCACAGCTGTACTTGACCTTCAGATGGATAGGTATTGTATTCTAGAGATAGTGAGAACTGCCAAAGCTGGAGTCTGATATAACACAGAGTGGAACTGGCGGAACACAGCAGGCCAGGCAGCATCAGAGGAACAGGAAAGCTGACGTTTTGGATTGGGACTCTTCTTCAGAAATGGGGGAGGGACAAAGGGGGCTCTGAAATAAATAGAGAGAGGAGGGGTGGGGCTGGGGAAAGTAGGTGGAATGGTGATAGGTGAGTGCAGTTAGGCAGTGGTAAGGATTGGTCAGAGAGGTGGGAGGAGCTATGTGCTTTGAACGAAATTAATCCACAAATGAAATCTGCTGTACCATTTAATAAGATCATGGTTACCTTTCATCTCAACCCTACTTTCCTGCATTATCTCCTTCTCCTTTAATTCCTCAAGTATCTATGGATCTCTGTCTTGAATATATTCAAGTTCTGAGCATTCAGAGGTCTTTCGCGTAGAGGTGGATTGGCCATGCTAAATTGCCCGTAGTGTCCAGGGTTACGGTAAGGGTTTGGGTCTGGGTGAAATGCTCTTGGTAAGAAATGCTACTTCACAAGTCTTTGAGTGAAGAAATAACTCCTCATCTCAATCCTAAATGGTCACTCCTGAGATTCATTCTAAATGACCCAGTCAGGGGAAACACCTTCTCAGCTTTACATGAAACCCCTTAAGAACTGTACATCTTTGAAATAGATCACCTCTCATTCATCTCTCATTCTTCAAAACTCCAGACAGCATAAGCTTAGTCCACTCAAAATCATGTGACAGTCCCTTCATTCTAGAAAACAATCTAGTAAACCAATGATGTTGCACTTCTCCAACAAGTATATCCACAATAAATAATTGGATACTGAGAGGTCTATAGAGGAAGTGGGAGGCTTTGGAGTGCATCTCCACAGGTCCCTGAAAGTAGCATAATAGATTGAAAAGGTACTTAAGAAGGCAGATGGAATATCAATTGCTGGAAAAATCCATCTGATCACTTATGTCCTTTGGAGAAGGAAACTGTCATCCTTATCTGGCCTGGCCTACATGGGACTCCAGACCAATAGCAATGTGGCTGACTCTTAACTGTCTTCTGGGCAATTAAAAATGATCAATAAATGCTGGCCAGTGATACCCACATCCCATGAATGAATTAAAAAAAATCTTTCCCTTTATTAGCAAGGCATAAAAGATAAGAAGAAGAAAGGTTATGTTGGGTCTCTATTGAACATATGTTAGGCTATAACTTGACAGCTAATTCTGGTCATCTGACAGGATGTGTAACTGCACCAGTGAAAAAACAGAGGGGAAACATGAGGATGTTGCCAAATCTGGAAAATTGCCACTATCAGAGAATACTGGACTAATTCTGGTTGTTTTCTTTGGAACAGAGGAGGATAAAGAGAGATTAGAATGTGCGAGCAAAACAAAGATGTTGGAAAGGTTCAGCAGGTCTGGCAGCATCTGTGAAGGAAAAAACAGAGGTAACATTTTGAGTCCGGTGACCCTTCCTCAGAACATAGCTTGTGCGAGACCTGGATATTCTAGTAGGTCCTATTTCCCTTAACAGTAGGGTCAGTGAATAAAGGCATAGATTTAAAATGATTCATAGAAAAATTAGAGAGAAGGTCACCTGCGGGCATAAAGTGACTTCAATATTCTTTCACCTTTCTCTTTTGACCACTACATCCGAGTGCTACATCAGCTGCCGTACCTGAGCTGGTAGAAACTTGCTAACGACTATACCACCTTGCATAGATGAGCTTGCTGGGTGGGCTCTGGTGGTCGGGATCTAGTGGTTTGCAGACTGCTGGGGATCTGCCGGGATCTTCAGCCTGAGCTAATGGAGTCATTGAGGTCTTCAGCAGAGGGGGAATGGATTCGCAAGAGAATCCTGAGAGGACATTTCCTGAATGTCTAGCTGTCATTCCCTCTTATTGTTTTACAGTTTGAGGGAATGGAGGCAGTTCAGAGGAGGGTCACCCAATTGATTCCAGGGATGAAAGGGCTGTTGTACAAGGGGCGGTTGAATAGTTTGGGCGTGTACTCACTGGAGTTCGGAAGAATGATGAAGGGGTCTGATTGAGTTATATAAAATGCTAAAGGGGATTCATCAGGTGGACTTTGAACAGACGTTTCTCCCTTGTGGAACAATCTCTAATAAGAGGTCATAGTGTCATAGTCATAGAGTTATACAGCACAGAAACAGCCCCTTCGGTCCAACTCGTCCATGCCGAGCAGCTATCCTAAACTGAACTAGTCTTATTTGCCTGCATTTGGCCCATATCCTTCTAAAACTTTCTTATTCATGTATAGGTCCAAATGTCATGAAAATGTCACAATTATACCAATCTCTAACAGTTACTTTGGCAGCTTGTACCATACATGCACCAACCTCTATATGATAAATTATTCCTCAGATCCCTTTTAAATCTTACCCCTCTCACCTTAAACATATGCCCTCTAGTTCTAGACTCCCCTACCCTAGGGAAAACACCTTGGTTATTCACCTTATCTGTGCCTCTTATGGTTTTATAGAGCTCAATTAGGTCATCCCTCAGCCCCTGATGCTCCAGGGAAAAAAGCCTCAGACGATCCAGCCTCTCCTTATAACTCAAACCCTCAAGTCCTGGCAACATCCTCGTAATTTTTTTTCTGTACCCCTTCCAGTTTATCAAAATCCTTTCTATAACAGGGCAACCAGAATTGTATGCAATATTCTAAAAGTGGCCTTACCAATGTCTTGGACATGACATCCCAACTCTTGTATTCAATACTCAGACTGATGAAGGTAAGTGTGCCAAACACCTTCATCACCACCCTGTCTACCTGTGACACCACTTTCAAGGATCTATGTACCTGCACCCCTTGGTCTCTCTGTTCGACAACAGTTCCCAGGGACCTACCATTAACTCTGTAGGTCCTGCTTTGGTTTGTCTTCCCAAAATGCAACACCTTTATCTAAATTAAACCCGATCTGCTACTCTTTGGCCCACTGGCCCAGTTGATCAAGCTCCCATTGTACTCTTAGATAACCTTCTTCACTGTCGGCTATACCACCAATATTGGTGTCGTCCACAGACTTACTAACAATGCCTCTTATATTCTTATCCAAATCATTTGTATAAGTGACAAACAACAGTGGACCCAACACTGATCCCTGTGGCACACGACTGATCACAGGTCTCCAGTCCAAATGACAACTCCCTACCACAACTTTCTGTCTCCTACTGTCAAGCCAAATTTTTTATCCGATTGGCTAGCTTTCCCTGGATCCCATGTAATCTAACCTTACTAATCAGTTGACCATGCAGAACCTTATCGAAGGCCTCACTAAAGTCTGCTACTCTGCCTTCATTTTTCTTCTTGGCATAGATACAGGTATAGAGTGAGAGGAGGTAGGTTCAAAACAAATGAGGAGAAACTACTTCTCTCAGAGGATTGTGAATCTGTGGAACTCACTGCCTTAGAGTGCAGTGGAGGCAGAATCAATCAACAGATTTAAAAAAGAAATAGTTATGTTTCTGATAAAAAGTGGGATAAAGGAAGCAGGAAAGTGGAGTCGAAACCAGGATAAGATCAGCCATGATCATATTAAATGGCGGAGCAGGTCCAAAGGGCTGAATTTCCAACTCCTGCTCCTAACTCCTATGTTCCAAGCCCTCTTGGCCCCCTCTCGCTAAACCAATGAATAAAAGCTTCTGTGGTTCGAGTGAAGGTCTGAGTGCTGACTCTTCAGTTTTACCTGATTCTCCATGATAGCTGCCCCTGGTCCATGGAGGAAGTTACCCATGCACCTGTTTTGCCTCTCTGAGTACTCAGAATGTGAGGACTTTCAAGGTCCAATTGTATTAACTATGCACTTTCCAGGAGAGTGCAGGCTGGAAGATTATGATACTTTTAAAGATCAAGAAATAGTTACTAAAAAGGTGATTAAAAAAAAACCAAATATAAATTATGAAATAAAACTGGCGCAAAATATAAAGGTGGATAGCAAATTTTCTACAAGGATATTGTTACAAAGTTGTGTAGAGTAATCATGGATTGGAAGGCAGGAAGCTAGAATTTGTTTGTTAAAAGATAATAAGGGAGAATAGCGTGTACCTGCTTTAAGAGTTAAAGTGCTTTTCTAAGCTTACAGGTTTATACAGGAATAAAAAAATGTGTATGTGGCTGAAGATGTACAACCAGTTCTGAAATTGAAACATGTATCAATTGGCCATGTGATTAGAAACATTAAGCTTGTTTTGATGTTTTGGCAACTAGTTGGAATCAACCAATTAATTTAACCCAAGCACTTATTGATTGAAAGCCAATTGAATTTAAATCTGATGGTTTTGACAACCTCAGATCAAAGCTATTATAAGAAAGTTGATATGTCATCCAAGGTATATAAGCAGAGGGTTTTTGAACATCGGTCTGACAGCAAACTGCCAGCTAAGAAATAAGCATTTATTTCTTACAAGAAATCGCTAAGCTCTTTAAGAAAGCATCACCTATCCACAAATGGTACCATGGCACTTCCAGTTAAGAGTCCTCACAGAAGATTTCACGGAGAAAACATTCCTGACAGACAGATCATCAGAATTTATGACTTCAGAACAACTGAAGAGAGACGTGTAGACTTTGAGAGACTCTGTTTTAATTTATTTTCTTATTACTTGGGTTTATATGTGTGGGACTTATGTTTATTGGAACAGTGTGCCAGTAGAATTTAGTTCAGTTAGGGAAAAGTTAGTAGTTAAGGGAGAACTGCTTGGTTTGTTAGTAATTCTGTTAGTTTGTTTACTGTTAGGGTTAAATAAATAAATTGTTACTTGTTACTTATAAAGTGAATATCAGGGATTTTCTGTCACTTAACCTCCCCTTCTCTGTAACAGGTTAACAGATTAGATGAGTTGAGACAAGCTTTTCTGTGTGTTTTGGGTTTAATTATTAGAAGGGGACCTCTGCCATACCAGATTTGGTGCTTGTGTTTCGATTTTAATTAACAGAGAGGTTTGATTTTCCCTTCCTAACAACATAAAAGGAAAGAGAGTAGTTAAAGTGAATGTTGGGCCATTGGAGAATGAGACTGGGCCATTAAGAGTGGGGAACATAGAAATGGTGGAGTCACTCAATCAATATTTTGCTTCAGCTTTCACTGTGCAGGACTCCCAGTAGTAACAGGTAATGCAGAGGCAATAGAAAGGGAGAAGCTTAGAATAATCACCATCACTAGGGACAAACTAATGAGTGAACTATTTGGATTGAAGGCAGACAAGTCCCCATGGCCTGATGGCCTATAACCTAGGGTCTTAAAAGTATTATCCACAGTGATAGTGGATCCACTGGTTACAATCTTCCAAAATTCCTTAGATGTGGGCAAGGTTCCAGTGGATTGGAAGAATGACAATGTAAAGCTCTTATTCAAAAAAGGAGGGAGGCAGAAAATAGGAAACTATAGACTAGTTAATTCATTACGTGTCACTGGGAAATTGTTAGAATCTATTATTAAGGAAGAACTAACATGCCATTTGGAAAACACAAAACACAATCCATCAGAGTCAGCATGGTTTTATGAAAGATAAATCACTTTTGACTAATTTGATAGAGTTCTCCAATGATGTAACAAGCAATAAGGATAATGGGATCCTCTAGATTTAGTACATCTGGACTTTTAGAATGCATTTGATATGACATCACAAAAAAGGTTAATATACATGGTAAGATCACATGGCATTAGGGGTAATTTATTATCTTGGGTAGAGGTAGACGCCAAACAACAGAAGGCAGAGAGCTAGATACATGGGCCTTTTCTGGCTGGCAAGATATAACTTGTAGGGTGCCACAGGGCTCAGTCCTCATGCTTCAACTACATACAATCTTTTCCATTAACTCGGGCGCAGGGTGGAAAGTACTATAGCCAGGTTTGCATGTGACATAAAATAGGTGGAAAAGTAAATTGCAATGAAGAGATTTGAAATCTACAAATGAATGTGAATAGGTTAGCCAAATTAGCCAAAATTTGGCAGATGAAGTTTGATGTGGATCAGAATGAGGTTATTCACTTTGGTCAGAGGAATGGAAAAGCAACTTATTATCTAAATGGAGTGAACCCTCAGAGTACCCTGGTGCAGACCGATCAGGGTGTCCTCATGCGTGAATCACTGAAAACTAATATGTAGGTACAGCAGGTAATAAAGGAGGCAAGTGGAAGTTTGGCAGTTATTGCTAAAGGAATAGAGGATAAAGGTACTAAAGTATCGCTGCAATTATACAAGGCATTAGTGAGACTGCACCTGGAGTACTACATACAACTTCAGTTCCCTTGAGAAGGGATGTAGTTCCATTGGACGCAGTTCAGAGGAGATTTATTTGATTGATTCCAGAGATGAGGGATTTGCCTTCTGAAGAGCGATTGAGCAGTTTAGACCTATAATCTCTGGAGTTTAGAAGAATAAGAAGAATTCTAGTTCAGGCACATAAGATGCTAAAGGGGATTGACAATATTGTTGTGGAGAAGATACGTAGAAACAATCTATAATGTGAGATCATAGTTTTAGGAAAAGGGGCAGCAGCAATGAGGACAAATTACTTCTCTCAAAGTATTATGAATCTTTGGAATTCAATATCCGAGTGTGTGGTGTCTGCTGGGACATTGAATACATTTAAGAAGGACATACACAGATTTTAATATTAACAGGTTGAAGGTTTATAGAGAGCAGGCAGGAAGGTGAATTTGAGGCCAAGATAACATCATATCAAATGGCGGAGTAGGCCTGAGGGGCTGAATTGCCTGTTCCTGCTCCCAGTTCCTATATTCTTACAAAGTGCAAGATAATGATATGTGTAACCGTAGAATTTCACATGTGAAAAGCGTACAATGATTAATCTATGGGATACAAACCCTGACTACAATTCATCTTCACTATGCCATTGACTATTAATGATTTTGATCGTAGTCATCTCTGTGAACCAGAGGCACAGGAAATCTTAAAAGTGTCACCATGGGCTATAATTCATAGAAACAATCCAAGGACTCGTGGGCTATGAAATGGTGTGGTGCTGATTTCCTCTCACCTTGAACTGTAAGTATTTACCCACCTGCTCTTATAAGCAACGCTGCCTTTCTTGAATGAGGTGGGGAATGGGTGGCGGGGTAGGCAGTTTCAATAATCTTACAGCATTTACTATCCTTACTATATTTGCACACTGTGTCTTGAGCTGCATACATATGAATAAGATCCACTATGTCAAAAGTCCAGTCATTCACATCCAGGTATACTGAGGACTATGCTCAACTGACATTTGAGTGTGATGCATGTAATAGCTGCTCACGTTACTGAGGTTCTGTTCTCTATCTGATGTTCTCCACGCAGGTTCACTGGAACCGTGACCAACGGATTCAGCTACAGCAGGATCTGTCACTGTGGCTGATGTGGAACAAAGCCATGAGAAACTGAAGTATACAAATGTGAAGGCAAGCTCAAGACCCGCAGCAGTTGCCACTGTTCTGCCACAGAAAGTAATCAGTACTGAATCTTCCCTTATGATGACATGGGGATTCAGGAGGCCCAGGTTCTATCATCCTCGATGTCATTTCCTCCAGATGAGCAAGGCACAATATAATCGAAGATTGAATCTACCCCAGCATGTTGTCACAAGGATATACTGTCTGTTGGAATGGGTCCTACAACCTGAATGACCACTCTATGCAAGTGGCTGCTTCCATGGCTTTACTGGGAAACTCTATGGGAACACTTCACCCTTAGTCACAAATGTATCAAAACTGTTTCCAATGTAATTTGTATCAGATTACACCACTTCATCTTGTTTCCCTATGATGAGGTCAGTGCTGCAGCCAAAGAATAGGCTTTGCCACAATCGTAGCTTCCCCCCACATGCAGGGGCGTGATAGACTGTACACACTTCACACTGGGAGGCCCTCATCATAATGCAGCTGACTTCATCAATAGACAAGGGTTCCCTTCTATCAATGTACAATTCATCTTGACCACTAATGCCACATCTTAAAGTTTTGTGCTGGGTACCCTAGAAGCTGCCATAACAGTTATATCCTTGACAACTCTCATGTTCTACTTTGTTTCAGTGCCCTACAAGGAAGTTACTGGGAGACAAGGATTATTTCGTAGAACCATGGTTGGTGACTCCTTTATGCAAGCCCTGACTATAACCAAATATGCAATGTAGCTCATTTTTCCACCAAAGTCATTGTAAAGCAAAAGATAGGTCTTCCGAAGATGAGGTTCTAATCGTAGGGTCATTCCGTCAGGGGGCTTTAAGTAAGATACAGGCAAAACCTTCTGCATAATCCTTGCATGTGGTCCCCTCCATAGCTGGAGCAGACAAAGAGGGGATTTGATAGATGCTGAACAAATGGGAGAGCAGGAGCAGTCTTCAGATGTGGAAGATGAGAACATAGTGCAGAAGGAATATCACCTTCACCATAATAGAATGGTACAGCATCAAGTACAATAAGCCAGAGAGGACATAATTGACACGCACTTCCAACAGATCTGAATTGGCTGAAGAGATCGTTATTGACTGAATTTATTTTGTTCGAAATGCAAGCAGCCCTGTTAGTTCCCAGAAGCAAAGTCTGTTTTCATTGTTTGTTTTTTTCCTTTGCTTTCTGTGTTGTTCAATAAAAGTTAATGCTTTAAGTCTGATATAGTTTGACCGATGTTTTTGCTTGGTAGTCTACTGTCCAGTTGAGCTAATCACACTATTACAACCTGATGAGATTTACCAGGTAAGATCTAGCCATGATAGTTTGCTTGCTGAATGAAAAATACAATATCGCTTCTTGGCACTTCACCACTCACACAGACATTTTGCTAATCCTGAACTAAACTTAGCGGCCATGCTGTGAAAGTTTTGCTAAAAATAGAAAGCAAAGTTAATTGATATATTAATTGATCAATTCATGACAACTCAGTTCTGTGGTACTACAATTCTAAAAAGAAAACCTAATCTCACAGTGTAGGATCCTTCGTACTGCTTATAATTCCAAGATATGGATAACAGATTTTTAATCCTAAATCATCCCAATCATTATTATCAACAGTATATTTGAACCCAGGGTTACCTTGGTCTTCGAGATAACAAGGTGTAGAGCTGGATGAACACAGCAGGCCAAGCAGCATCAGAGGAGCAGGAAGGCTGACGTTTCGGGCC
>JAHRHZ010000049.1:26257172-26313694 GCA_024137785.1 Ginglymostoma cirratum
ATGGGCCCGAAACGTCAGCCTTCCTGCTCCTCTGATGCTGCTTGGCCTGCTGTGTTCATCCAGCTCTACACCTTGTTATCTCAGATTCTCCAGCATCTGCTGTTCCTAATATCTCTTACCTCCATCTTCAGTCACCACCAGTTTACATGATACCACCTTTCATACACTCTAGCTCCTTTTTGTTATTTGTAAATTTTTAGCTGATTTATAATAGAATTAATATTCTATTTTTCCCTGTACTGTTTTAATACTTGTAAATACATCCAATAATTTTTGTCTTTGAATACAATTTTGACCTCATCTGTTGTTGCAATATCTCTTTCTTTCACACTATTATTCAAAGTAACCAACATAATTTAATATCAGCAGAGGTATCCTAGCAACTAAATTTCTGCTACCTTTTTTTGAGTCTAAGCTCCTATTATCATGCTAAAGGGATTTAACTAAATCTCTCAGTTAGGATCTTACCTGGAGAGCCTATTACACACACACACATGCAGATTTTTTTAAAATAATAAAACATTAGGTAATAAAAATGTTGATTGTCAATGTACTTTATCTGTTAAAGCACATCAAAAGACAGCAATCTGGACTGATTAGTATGAAATCAGAATAGAAGAGATGGACCCTGCATTGTTACAACAGCTCGGAGTGACGTGATTTGACAGCTGGTGTGTGGAAATCTGTTCAGATGATTAGACACTTAAGATTTCGATTTGAAGTGGAAGACATGGGTCTGGTTAGAAGAGATACAGAATAGTGCCAAAATATTCAGGGATTCAGGGAGTTAGAATTGAACATTTCCAATTGGGAAATACTTAATCAAGAAGCCTGGAAAAGATCAGGGCGTCAAAATATAAAGGTAAATAACAACGAAATGGAAGTAAGCGATTAAGAAATTTTTAATTAAAACTAAAAACAAGACAAATGCACAGCGCTTATCTGAATGATTTATCATTACAAAAAACACATTAGACACAGATCCTGATCTCTGATGTTTGATCTCCTCAAACTCTTTTGCTGGAAAAGCATTTAGATTTCCTTCTGGAGAGCTCAATGAAAGCCAAACTGTTTGTACTTACGACAAGTGGAAATTTGACATTGGTTGAAGGATTACATGCAACATGCATGACTTAGAATACCCATTTCTCTGACCAAAAGGTTTTGGAAATCATGAGTATGTTATCCATAACTTACTATTTATTGATTTTCTCTTATGTATTGAATTTTGCAAATTCAAGCATTATTGGCAGGGGCTGCACAAAACTCAAACTATATTAGAGAGGGAAGCAATATAAGACTTTAAAATTTGCAGCTGATACTTCTTGCCTACGAGAATGCCATAGAATATTTAAATAGGATGAGAAAGAAACTCAGGACACAGCTACTGTAATAGGAATTTCTAAAACGTTGAAGAGAAAAGATTAATTTATCACAGCACAACAATCACAAACTGGAAATTGAAGGCTATATCTGTAAAGGCACATAAGTGGCCGTGGAGTCACGTTAGACATGAGTTTTAGATAGTTGATCTTAACTAGTAAAAAGAACTAGAGATTAGTGGCAATGTTTTAAAAATACAGGAAAATAGAAAGAATTAGACTTCACTTTTCCTCATGAGTTCATATTGATTTTTCCTCTTTCTCGCTCTGTCACAAACACACACATATGGACACACACACACCTGCACCTCTCCTATGTGTTTCTCTCTGGGAATGTACATGCATGGTAAAAACAATCTTAAGCTTATAATATGAGTCATGTATAGATCACAAAGATAACTCAATCACAGAACAGTTAATAAAATATTTGAGACATTATTCATCAAGTTCCTTCATTAGTCGTAACTTTCTTGACTATGAAGTACTGAACTGGCTTAGTTTGTAAGATATGGACCACGTCTCTGGCACTTGGAACAGAGTTGGTTAATAAATTCACTGGACCATTATGGTGATGAAAACTAGCACATATAATGTAAAATTTAGCTACAGTCACAGTGATAACTTGATAGAGCAAAGAAAATTTTACATGTGATGCTGCAAATTTTCTTAAGAGATGACAATCTAAAGACATTCTGTTGAAAATACTTATACAATTCTTGCCATTAAAATTATGACGCATCTGGATTCTTCATGTCATTGTGTAGTCTTATACTGGCTTTTATTGTTTCACTGCTGAAGATGAGAATATTTCTTCAATTAAAACACTTATTTAGAAACATTCAGAAGCAAAATTTTAAAAGGGTCATTATTACAGTTTGTCGCAATTGGCTATTTTCTTCTGGCTTCTATTAAGTTCTAGATTTGTCAATTTGACTGCAGTAAAATTGCTTCCAGCACCGATTCAGAATTGTGGGATGCAAGTCTACTTAAAGTTGCGTGAGACTAAAAGACGAAAATGCAGTCCATAGTTTCAGCATTATATGACTCATACCCATTTCAAATGTTATCTTTTTGATATGTGCTTATGAAATGGTTGTTGCCAAGGAGACAGGCATTATTCAAGATTACACCATTACAGCAGCAAACTGAACGAATTCTTATTGTGAATTAACAGGAAGAAAACAAATGCTTGAGCAATCTAGCCACTTTAACTAAGCTGTAAGGTTTTCAAATCACGGTATGGTGCCACAAAAAAGCATTGATCAGCACAATTTTGCCACTTCATTTATTTTCCATCCATATCTACATTTCATTTCATTTGCCATGCATGGTCAGTGCCTAGTATGTGAGAGTTTTGGATGAGTCAGTGCTCTAGTGTCTTGCTGCTGCGATGTAATATATCACAAAGTAACCACGTTCAATCTCCCACACAGACATTGGAACACATCAACTCAATTGCCTTCAACTTTCCAACACAGAACAATAGATACCTCACCTACCAATATGAAAAATGACAGCATTTGTGAGCATTGAGTTCAGCACAAGACCCACCATACATGCAGTTAACTAAATTATATTCAGACCCAGGACAGGATTTTCCTTGTAGGCTTCCAAACACAACATCGAACACAAATGTGGGTTAGAATGCCACACTCATTGTGACTTTCCGTGTAGCAGCCAATTAATGGCCAGTAGGAAGGCTCACTTTCCAAAGATGGATTTTTGAAGCTGGAGGGCCTATTGGAGGTCTTCCTGCTCCCAAGTAGCAGCGTGCTGCAAAGGCAGGTAACTCAGCCAGAGAGGACTTTAAATTAGATGCAACTTTTTCATAATGGGAAAATGGAATGGGAGTGGGATAAATCTGAAGAATTGTCAAGCCTGTTGGTGAAACTGTTTTTAGTATCTGTCAGCCTGACTCCACTCCCTGGCAGTAGCTAAAATACAGCCTCAAGTTGATTGTATCCACAGCAAAATAAATGATCAAATCCACCATTGTGTTAATATCACAGATGATTGCCAGGTACAAACTGAATGTCACTATATCTGTAATAAATATTATAGATGAAGGCTCAAAACGCATGTGTATAGTGATCAAAAATCTTCCTGAGATGACAATGGCAATTATCTGTCTATCAGTTGAAAATGGTTGGCCCAATTATTACTAATTACTGTAACAAGAAGCTAAACTACCTTGTGACTTTCAGAAGCTCCACGGAAGAGACAAGTTTTTCAAACCATACAATCATAAAGGGTGCATATTCAGAAGATTACACGTAGGACAGACTGAGCTTGCAGTGAATTAGGTTCATGTGGGAATTCAATGCATTGGAGAAAGAGGTGTTTTGAGTATTAATCATTGGAATTAGTGGTGTGTTAATTATTCATCAGATTTGCATGTAAAGTATATCAATTTTCTTCTGAAGGGGTGAAGACCAATGCAATACATTGTTGTTAGTATATAGGATGAGAAACAAGAACAAACTAAAAGAAATGTTCAAAGCTTTTGAGAAGATTTGTAGCTCGAGTTGTGGATGAGGTTGTAGTCTTGCCCGCCAAGCCGGTGAGTTTAATTGCAGATGTTTTGTCACCCTGTTAGTTAACATCGTTAATGCACCTTCAGTGAAGCGTTGGTGATCTGTCCTGCTTGTTATTTATATGCCTCGGTTTGCTGGTGTGGTTCTGCTTTTCAGTGGTTTGTATATCAGGTGCAGTTCAATGTATTTGTTGATGGAATTCTAGTTGGAATGCGAGGCCTCCAGGAATTCCCTGACATGTCTCTGTTTGGCTCGTGCTATTATGGATGTGTTGTCCTAGTCAAATTCATGTCCTTCTTCGTCTGTGTGTACTGAAACCAGTGAGAACTAGTTGTGTCTTTTCATAGCTAATTGGTGTTCGTGTATCCTTATTTTTCTTCCCGTTTGGCCTATGTAATATTTCTCCCCCTACCGCACTTCACAGACATAACAGAGATGACCACAACACTACTCAGACCCCTAGCTATCAGGGTAGACCACAAACCTACAACCACCCTGCAACAGCTACTGATGAATATAAAGGATCCCATATCCACAACCAATAAAACTAACATAATATACAAAATAACATGCAAGAACTGTGAGAAACATAAACATGAAAAGGTGGAAAATAGGAGTGAAAGGGTGACAAGTAGCCAAGATAAGGAATGAATACTGGGAATGTCCCAAGGTCTTCTCCTCAAATCAGAACGGAAAGTATTGAGAATGGAGGTAAGAACTGAAGGCGAAAATGTTTCCATTATTACAAAGTGGAATATACTTATTCAGAGAGTTGGAAATTGAGAAGAAACATGAGACTTATTGGAGTTTATAAGAATTAGTCCAAAATGTCAACTCAAAAGAATAATACCATGGTCAGATCATAGCTTTAACTATAACTAATAGTACAGAGTAGAACATTGCTGTAAGCCCAGGAGTACCCAGGGTAGCTAAGAGATATAATAGGTTTATGTTGGAAGGGAAAGTACTCCTCTTTTGGTGCTACTCAAACTCTTTTGCTGGAAAAGCATTTAGATTTCCTTCTGGAGAGCTCAATGAAAGCCAAACTGTTTGTATTTAGGACAAGTGGAAAGTAACATTCGTTCTATGCTGTGCTTCAATACATGTGTGCAGCTGCTCCAAGGCTTCCCGTACAGCAATTGCCACCAGCAGACCAATCATAATATTGACTTCTGGTTTCTGATTTCACTGCTGCACACAGGCCTTGGAGGGCAGAACTTTAGAGGGAATGCTGGTGAATGTATATCCCAGTCCCACTGTTCAGTGTCCAATTGGAGTGATTTACAATCTAAGACTAGTAGTAGTCTTGGCAGTTAACTGTGGATGGAGTTTACTCTTGGGCAATGATTTAGCAGGAGTGACAGTTCTACATTAGGTAATACTTCTACACACAAAGGGTGATTTGGAACTCTCTTTCACAAATGGCAGTGGATGCAGGATCAGTTGTCAATTTTAAATATGAGATAGATCATTCTTTGTTAAGCACAAGCATTAAGTGATATGGGCAGGTATATGGAATTAGGCCACAGATCAGCCATGATCTCATTGAATGGTGGAACCAGCTTGAAGGGTTGAAAGTCCAACTGCTGTCCCTATGTTTTAGTTTCACCTAAAATGACAGAAAATCCAGTTGAGGCTGAAGAGACAGAACAGTAACATGAACAAGTTCCAAGTGTTTGTCCTTCATATGCAGTGACCTGAGAAATCACGAAGTAAAGTTCACCACCAAAGTTCAAGCAGATGTTAGGGTAGCTGGAATTCCATTTAAGAGCAAGAATAAATCAAACGAAGTGGCATGCCTTCATTAATTGAGGCTCAGGAGGCAGATCCAGAGTTAAATAAGTTAGCACAGAGAGTTCGCACTGAATCTGCAACTGAGGGAGTTCCAGAATGCTATTATATCAGAAGCAGAGTTTTGATGGAGAAGTGGAGACATCCTCACAGACCTGTGGATGGGGAGCGAACAGTTGTTCATCTAATAGCGGTTGATTGATTGATTGATTTATTGTCACGTGTACCTAAGCACAGTGAAAAGCTTTGTTTACAAGCAGAACAGGCAGATCATAGTAAGCAAGCACAAACAGAACATAGAGTGAAAAAAATCTAGACAGGCACCCAAGTTACATTGCACAGGGCATGCACGAGGCAAGATCAACGTTGGCAAGATCAGCATTATTTGAAGTTACAGAGTCCATTCATCAGTTTAATAATGGCAGGGAAGAAGCTGTTCCTGAACCTGCTGGTGTGTGTTTCCAAGCTTCTGTATCTTCTGCCTGATGGAAGAGGTTTTAGGAGAGCATTACATGGGTGTGATGGGTCTTTGATGATCTTGGCAGCCTTTCTGCCAAAATGGACTGTGTAAATGGAATATATGGATGGGAGGATGGCTTCCGTGATGGTCTGAGCTTTGCACACAACCTTCTGTAGTTTCTTACTGTCCTGGGCAGATCAGTTGCCATCTAGTGCTACCATCTAGATTTTGTTTGGAGATGTTGCAAGTAGCACTTGAAATCCCTGTTTTTGGATATGTAGGAATACAGGAAACACAAGCGTTGATGAACAGGTGTTTTCCACGGACATGACTTTGTAAAGACTTCGTACAGTACTGTAATACCTGTCATACGTATCAGGTCGTGGGAAAACCTCAACATGTCATTTAACCAGCAGCTTTGATACCTATAAAGAACCATTCAGTTAGGTATTATTATATTGCGTGGGATCTTTACTGAAATTGAAACCAGGACATTTCAATATTGTTACATTTATGGAAATGGCAACCCAATTCCCAGAAGGTATTCCTTTAAGGATTATACAGCATCATAGTGGAAAGTTAACTCGATATTTTTTACTCATTATGGACCACTAATCAACATACAATCTGATCAGCATTCTAACCTTATGTCTAAAGTATTCCAGGACAAAATCAGTGCTTTGGGTATTAAACAGTTGAAGTCAACAGCGTTACATCCAGAAAAACAGGGATCTTTAGAGAGATATAATTAAACTCTCAAAACCATGACTAAGGCATATTGTCATGAATATCTACAGGATTGGGACAAAGATTAGATTTCTAACTGTTTACAACCAGAGATTCCCCAAATGAATTGGTGGGTTTAGTCCATTTGAATTTGTTTATGGCCAGGAGATCAGATTAAATTTGGTTAGTGAAAGTTGGTGAAGCAAAAAAGATGAATCCTCAATGTTGGATTACCTGTCCATATTTCTAGAAAGAGTGATAGGAGCATGTAATGTTGCTCAAGAACATTTGAAAGTTTAACAGGCAAAAATGAAAGAATGACAGAAAAATGTTCAGCAACTGGAGTGTTTCGAATGGAAGATGAAATATTGTTAATGTTGCTTTTGTAAGGTGAATCTCTGACAGCAAATTCAGTGGTCCATGCAAGGTACATACTCTTGATCATAGGTAAAATAATTAGTTATGTCATGTAAACATGCTAAAAAGGTGTCATCTCAGGGAAGAGGATGGCAGGAGCAAAAGTTTCAGGTGGTAAGAATTGAGGAGGATGACAGAGACAATAAGTGTGAGGTAGAAGGAGAGGTAAACAGTTCTCAAAGCAATCCTTCTACAATTTGATTCACTGTCATGGAACTATTAGGACAGCTGGACATTTTATCCTCATAGTTAGATGAAGGACAATGGGATGCTCTTATCAGGCTACGTAGGAAATGTAGGGTAAGCTGTAAAGATACACCTGGATGTAAGCTGTTAGGTAGACATGATGTGGATGTGGGAGAGTCAGGGCTGATAAAACAATTCCTTATCAGTTCAGCCCAGACAAATGAATTCAAGTGGAAACAGAGTTTTAGTACATGTTGGAAAGTCACTTGATTGAGCCTAGCTGGAGTTCACGAATAGTGTTGGTTACTAAAACTAAATGAGAAATATTTATGATTTTTAGGAATACATTAGTTTCACTGGCATTCATTGAAAAGTTTAAAACTCAAAATGCAAGGCCACGCAGATAGAATATTTCGCTTCAACTATTTAACATAAAGATTATTCACCTTGCTGGAAATTATAATGTCATTGCAGTTGTATTGTCTAGTGTCTAAACTGATGAAATAAGTAAAAGGTTTAAGAAATGGTAAGACTATACAAGATTTTCTACCTGGGAGAATGAGGACTGAATGTAACTCTCATATTTTGTGATTTGTGTATCAAATACCTTATGATAAAACACGTTTTTTAAAATGGCGTTTCATCTTTTAAGGGCAGAGACATGTAAATATCATAGCTTTTTATCTTTCTACAAGCATTTGTTTTTGATTGTGGATTGAAACTGGAAAAGGACTGTCTAACATCAAAGTCATGATAAGTAACAAAAACTGAAATGACTGGAACAGCACAGCAATTCTGGCAGCATCTGTGAAGAAAGGAACAGAGATTACTTTTTGGGTCCAGTGACCCTTCTTCAGAACAGTTCTGAAGAAGGTTTTCTGGACCTGAACGTTGGCTTTGCTTTCTCTTTGTTTGTGTTACCTTTTGTTTCAGATTACCAGCAGTTCTTTGATTGTTTTTGTCTGAAAAGTAAGCCCTTTTTTCAGTTTTTAATATCCAATGGGAATTCTTCTAGCAAAATATTTTATTTATTTTTACTCCTTCTAGGAAGTATCATCAAAGAGAAATTATATTCTAATAATTAACAACTGCTTTCTGTAGTTTTCATGAAGTCCAATGGAATTATAGTTTCATGGCTTCTTTTTCTTTCTATTTTTCAACCTTCAGCTTTGGGCAACTGACCACTTACAATTATGTTATATTCCAGTGAGCCAATTGGTAAAAGATAAAACTGGAGTCAAACTTGACATACTTTTACAACTATTTATTTGCAGAGTTTCACATTAAAAGCATATACCTCATTCTAGCATTCACCATTTACCTCTATGCCGATATAACGAGACAAGTCTATGTTAGTGGCCATCCAGTGCATGCAATTAAATACAATTAATGTACATTTCATATTAGAGTAGTGGGGAAGCTAACATTTTGTGATTCAATTTGTTTAGTTGTAATCACACAATTAAAGTACATTCACTGATCAATCTAATAAATTATTCTGCTTAAACATAGCCAAGACAGATCTTGGGACTATATCCTCATGTGACTCTGCTTAGGTTCACTTGAAAAAGAAATGCATGATGGAATTGTGAGTAGAATGATGGCAACCTGCTAATATTTCCAAGTTCCAGCTGTAAGGCTGAGGGACCCTGGTAGAGGTCATTCTCATTTTGTGACCGTGAGAACATGCAACCTTTGAGGCCAAAGAAGGTAGAGTTGATATATTTCCAAATTATTAACCCTTATCAAGAAATCATAGTCATAGCTGTCTTCCTATACTGGTGTATTTTAAACATTTAGAAGTGCATTGAGACATTCATCCTTTTGACATTCATCACTAACACTAAATAGTGATGAATATTTCACCATTTCACGCTTTTCTCCTTGTATTCTGATTAGAGCTTTCTGAAGTTCTGTGTTAGTTTTAATATTACTTTGAAGTCATAAGTAACTTTTTGTACTGCAGCTTTTGCCTAGAATGCATAAAGGATAACATGAATAGTTTCCAAGCATTTAAACACAGCAGAAATTAAAAAAAACAAACTTCAGATAGCAGATGGCTCTTAAAAAAAATCTGTGCTAAGTAAATGTCTAATTTAAAGGGAATTTCACCAACTATGTACACAAACATTGAGACATAAACTCAATGAAGTCAGGCACTGGGTCTTCCCTTTTTTCTTTATCAAAGAGAAAACGAATATTTGAAATTACCCTCTTTTAGTGAAATTCATAAAATGATGTTAATAACTCATAATGAAGAGGATGAACCCAAGAAAAACTGACAACTTAAAGATCCAGTCAGGAGCTAGGCAATGTGATAGCAGTCAATGTCCATCATCTTTAAGGGTCAAGGGTCGCTCCTTTCAATTAGTAATTAGTCTATCCTAACTTAGGCCAATCAGAATGTATCAGAATACAATTGATCATGCAGTGAGTTGGGGCTTGGAAAAAGTTAATAAGCAACAGCTTTCAGTGACAAAGCCTCATGATAAATATAAAGTTATCCTATTGTCCAATCAGGAGTGGAAGGCCCTCAAGGCATTGGAAAGAGACCACTGACTGAGTATTGACCTGTGCCCTCATTGGTAAGCAAGGGCCATTGGATGCCGACAAATTTGCTGCCCCGTTTCAATACGTATTAGGTATAACCCAAGTAAAGATTCCTGAATTACTGTAACAGACTGTCTCCTGTTGCCTTGTTATTTAAAAACTCAAATGTATAAATAAATACTGAAGATTGAATATAAACGATAAGCCCGCGATGTTATGGACCAAACCAAACCCCTTCAAAATATATTAAGAAGATAGCTTAGACACTAAGTTTTTTTCTTATTTAAAAGATATTGTAATGTGTTGTGTTCAAGATGCAATTCGATTGGTCACTTGACTTTAAGCAAAACACACTTTATTTTTGCACAACAGGTAAAACACAGATAAAATAAAAATAAGAGAAAAGAACTGGTTTAACTGTAACTCTATTGAAATGCTGAACAAAGTAATATATATATTACATACTGCTAATTAATTGTTTTAATATGGTAACATCCATAAACACACCCTTGGCAAAGGCAAATTCTGTAAAATAGATTGTTTCACATGAAATTTGAGCAGCAACAAGAGAACCCCAGCTTTTAGGTGTAACAGAAATGAATAACAGCTTCCACATCCAGCTTCAAGACTCCAGCAGAAATCTAAACTAACAATCCTGGTTCTGTGGGAGCATGACCCTACCCATTCAGGCTGTTTCTATTGTTCCAACATGAAAAAAGCCCAAGACCTCACAAACTGTTTACTTTATTGGCTTTGAGCAGACCGCTCATCACATCTGTTTCAACCTTTCTTCATAAAAACACCCAGGACAAAATCCACCTCTTAGAGGCATAGTGTCATCACACTACAACTCACAGAGATACACATAATTGGGGCAGAAGCCAATAACATGGCTGAAAGGATTTTGGATTTTGCACCTCAGTAATACAATGGCTCCTGATTTTTTACATCATCTACCAAATCCTTCATCCGCAAAACTGGTCATATCTTAGTGGCTAAATATAGGTATGAACAAATTGTGCGTGTTCCGATGATCTGCACATTGTGACGAGGTGTTTAGCAATTGCAGCACTGGAGGTCATTCTTTGGCATCTTTAGTACAGCTTTTGAGCAGTTTTAAATGTAATTCCCACTGACGCCTACTCTATATTGTCTGCTTTTCAGTGTGTTTTTATGACATAGTTACAAATAACTTTGAAATAGAATGGCTTATGTAATTGAGATAAAAGGTACTGCAGATGCTGGAGAATCCGAGATAACAAACATGGGGCTGGATGAACACAGCAGGTCAAGCAGCATCATAGGAGCAGGAAAACTTGACGTTTCGGGCCTAAACCCTTCATCAGAAAAATCCCTAAACCCTTCATCCGAAAAATGATTTTTCTGATGAAGGGTTTAGGCCCGAAACGTCAAGTTTTCCTGCTCCTATGATGCTGCTTGACCTGCTGTGTTCATCCAGCCCCATGCTTGTTATCTTGGCTTATGTAATTGTCAGTTCCTGAAGATGCTGTGTCTTATTTGCATGACTGAGGGTTAAATTAGTTGAGACTCAAATTTTCACACCCAAAGAAGAAGTAAAGCATATTCTTTGCTTTATTTCTGCCAATTAATGCCTGTTTAAAATTGGATGCATTTCCTTGAGACTGTGAGGACATGGCATCAGCAAAATGGGTGTTGTCAGGCAGATTCTGTCTAACATCTGGGTTGTGCTGATGGAGGATATAATGAGTTCAAGTTCTAATGAGGATTCCACTGGTAGTATATGAGGTTGACTCACCACTGACAACACGAAATGCATGAAATCTGACATCTCTGAGATCTGGAATCAGGCTGTGTGGTCAAGTTCCTCAGCTTTTAGGTTGAAACAGATGTTGTGCTGTATGGACGGAGCTTTAGACCTGTATTTAACGCCTATTATATCTGAACCGCTGGTGCTTCAAAATGACAATGGGCATGAGGGGGAAACAGTGCTCTATTCACAGGACTG
Organism: Ginglymostoma cirratum; assembly: GCA_024137785.1. NCBI lineage: Eukaryota > Metazoa > Chordata > Chondrichthyes > Orectolobiformes > Ginglymostomatidae > Ginglymostoma > Ginglymostoma cirratum. Next base: position 26,269,206 of record JAHRHZ010000049.1, read on the forward strand.
CCATCCATCATTTAGGCATGCAGAAGATAACATCCTACCTTTGTTCTGTAAGGGATGCACTTCCCTTTCTACAAATTAATAAGTTTTAAATTGTTTTGAACTGTTCTGATCAGGGAATTACCCTTTCCCTGACAATTATTTTTAAACAGCCCATCAAACTATAAAGTATCAGTTAAGTCTCAACAGAGATCAGAATACATGATTTTCAGCAAAGATAAAGGAAATTGAAATTTGGAACATGTTAACTGTTTAGCTTTTTCTATAATTCCTACAAATGGCAAACAAAACTGACATAGACTCCAGTTTCAAAGGCACTTGAGTCAGTTATTTTAGTTTGCAAGTGCAGATTTGTGAGTTTTGTACCGTTGAAGTTTTTCAACAAATACTTTTGCTCCAGTGTTGGAAGAGATTGACAAATACATCACCAATGGAAGCTGATTATGATAATTACATTGCCATCTTCAAAGTAGGAAAAATGTACTAAGGTGCTGACATCACTCAATCTGTAGAAGTGATAGTTGCATGAGGTGTAAACCCTTCAAAACTTCTACAGCAATTTAAGACAGCTTGTTGTCTGTTTATTTATTAATGTTTTAAATGTTAAGGTTGTTCAGAAAGGTTGCCATTGTTAAAATCATTATGATTAATTTAAGCTGGTGTCCATGTGAGGAGAATGGCCTGGGCTTTATACAAGAAATAATGAGTCTGTCAACGACCATCATTAACAACAAATCAGGCAGTAGCTTGCAGCATCTGCACATGTGCAGTTCAATATGGGAAAAACAGAAGTTGTCGTCTGAGTTTTTCTGCTCCTCCAGAAATTTTGCAACATTGGTATCTCACGGAAAAACATGAAATTGCGTGAAGTTACCCTTGAAATCCTCATTGAGTAAGCCAAAAATGTCAAGACTTATCTAATGTAATTTGTAACACTCTGATAGGTTTAAAGGGAATGTATTTTGAGGAATATCTTTGATGCTTTTGAGGTAAAGCCAAAGTCAAGCTGGAATCTTTAGCTGAAGCTTTGGTTTGGGCCATGATTTATGTAAAGAAGTATCTTGGTTGGGGTTTAAAACCAGCACTAGGAATGGCCACATGAAGGCTTGTTCGATAGCTGCTTGTGACTTAAAATGTCTGTCGACACTTATTACAGAAGCTGCAACGCAGCATGGTGACTCATGCTTCAAGGCCCTCTACTGACATTGACCAACCTTTTGGGAGTAAACAATACTCTGGTGATTTGAAGTGCTACTTAGAGGAATGCTCAAAATTTTCATGCTCATTGATGTTGCCGTTATGAGGACAACCTCTAAAATGAATCGGGAGACTTTCTGAAGGGTAACTGCCACATGTAATGATTGCATTGAGGTCAACCAGCTGGACCTCACAGAATATGAGTTTCTTGACTGGAGTTATTAATCCGGTCCAATCAGGGACCCCTGGCTGACAGATAAAAAAGGGGAGTGTCAGAAATACTGACACTCTGAGAGCTGACTGAAGGAGCAGTGCTAAAGTCAAGGCCTGATCACACGCAAAGATAGAGTTACTTGGTGACAGATACCGGCCTCTCCGGAGTTATTTCACAACACAACTGTACCTTATTGAAATAACCAGGAAAAAGTGAGTATTTGGCCATGCAAGAGATCCAAATGGGGAAGGGGAGAAGGATATGATGCCACCATCTGCAGCACGAAAGAGGGAAAGAACATAAGAATAGGAGCAGGATTAAGTCACATGGCCCCTTGAAATTGGTTGGCCATCCGGTAAGATTGAGGCTGACTTGGCCTTTGCAAGAACTTCACTTCCATGTCTGTTCCTTGTAAATTCATTGAGCCCCTTCCATTTGTGATTCTATCTCAGCTTTGAATAGCACAAATCCCGCCACTATACCTTTCTATTAAGTTCACAGAATGTTAGTAACAGAATTGGTAGCTGCCAAATGTGAGAGTGAGTGCTGTTTCTTTTTCATCACTGTCTTCCCTGTCTTCCACTACTGCCCGGTAAAGATACAGTCCTTAGATAATGAAAGCAAAATGTTTTGGATGTTGGAGATTGGAAATAAAAACAGGAACATTCTGGAGAAACTCAACAAGTTTAGCAGTACCTGTGGAGAGAGGAACAGAGTCATAATTTTGAATCCAATGACTCTTCTTCGGAACTGGCTATTACAGAAGAGCTGGTATAATAGGAATGGTAAAGCAGTGAATGCTTACAGCATCTGCAGCTTGCAAATCAGAAAAAGAATGATGGTGTAAGGGGAAAGTGCGATGTGAGAAGGGCAATTAGACAGCCTGATACAGTCATCATCAACTATTTAAGTCTCATTCATGACCATAGCCTCAGCAATTACCAGTAATCTTTAGTTTTTACTGTCTCTGGTACATTTGACAAGTACAAAACAACATAGGCCTCAACTTCAACTTATATGTAGGTAGCACCTTTCAAGTACACTATCTCAAGTAAGAGCAATTACAGTCATGGATGGAAAAAGATCAGACTTAGCAGAACGTTGATATGTTAGAGTTAGAGGAGAGTCCAGAGATGGAGAGGAATAAGTTCATTGAAGAATATGTAAACAATGTTTCTCTCTGTTACCTGATAGAAGGAAAGGAAATACCTTTTTACCAAGCTCTTAGGATGACTAAAGAGCACTTTCAAGATGTTACATGCCTCTACTCCCACTCCATGTCATCTCAAACATCAACCTCCCCCTTCTATGCCAAGGTCTGCCAGTTTGGCACCTAGCAAGGACCCCACATGCAAACATTTGGAAAGTACCAAGCCAGCACAGCTTCTCTCCTCATTGTCCATGCACAGCACCAGCACTGCCACTGCTTTGGTGGCATTGCCATTCCTGGAGAGCTGCTGGCCTCTGATTGACCATTCCACCATTAACTGGCTGTGGCACAGATGTTCTTCTGCCGGGCAAATGATGTGGACCAGTATAAAATGCACCCTAAGGTTTTCTCAAGAATTTAAAGACTAACATGAAGACTGTACAGCCTTAACTATATCTGATATGAGTTCATGTCTCCTGTGTCTCCCCTATGCAATGTGACACCCACAGAAATCTAATTTAACAGAAGCTATGAACACATATTAAATGCAATGAAGAAATATGCAGTATCTCTGTGATCATAGCCAAGGAAACCATCTCGCAAATAAATACCAAAATACCACTTACTGGTCAGATTACAAAATAAATGTATATGGACTCAAAGTTTGAATGTAGGACAATTCCGTAATCAAATCAGGAGAAAAGCTGTAAAAAATCTCTGGTAAGTGAAAATCACAGAATCACAAAATTGTTATATGCAAGAGAAGGCCATTTGGCCCATCTTGTCCACTCTGCACAGGTTCTCTGAGAGTCTTAACTTAGAGCCAATCTCCTGCCTCTTCCCCATACTCCGTCACATTGTTTCTATTATAATTATTCTCCACGTCCCTCATGCCTGTCTCAATTGAACCTGCCTCCACCATAATTTCAGATACTGTACGCTGTATCCTAACTACTTGCTATGTGAAGACATTTTTTCTCACCTCACACTTGCTCCTTTGGCAAATCAAGGAAATGCCCTCTGGATCTCAATCCATTTACAAGAGTGAACAGTTTCTCCTTATCCACACTGTGCAGACTCCCCTATGATTTTGAAAGCTTAATCAAACCTTCTCTTAGCTTTCTCCTCTCATAGCAAAACAGTCCCAACAGTTTCCAATCTTTCCTCATAACTGAAGTGTCTCATCCTTGGAACCACTCTTGTGAACCCCTTTTTCACTCTCTTCAATGCATTCACATCCTTCCGAAAGTGTGGTACCCAGAATTATACCTGCTGCTCCAGCTGAGGTCAGACCAGTGTCCTATATATGTTCATCATAACCTCCCTGCTCTTCTACTCTATGCACCTGTTTGTGAAGCCTAGAATACTGTGCTCTTTATTAACAACGTTTGCTATATGGTTTTCCTCATTTTAAAGACTTGGTTATACATATACACAGGACCCTCTGCTCATACACACTCTTTCAAATAGCACCCTTAATTTTACAGTGCCTCTCCATGTTCTTGTGAAGATGCACTGATTTCACAAAAGATCGTGAATTTGTTGCTTTAGAAATACGATTGCATCTGAAATTGCCATATAATGCAAAGGGCACAAATTTCATGAATCTGTGCAGGGGCAGCTGAGTGCTGACTTACATTGCTTAGACATGTGGTAAGAACCATTTGCTCTTCTTGTTGGCTGTACGGAGTAGTAGGACCATGGATGTAACTGATGCCAGTTACAGCTAGCTAGCATTTCTCGAAATTGTGATGAGCATGTTTCCAATCTGCTGAATGTATGAAACAATTTTCTTCTCACAACATTGTTCATTTTAACAGATTCTGTCTTCTTTTTGAAATCCACCATTAGTCTAAGGAGCACAATGAAATTTTCAACTAGTCATGCTTTGACAATTTATTTATGGTCCAACATTTCTTAGCCTGTGGGTCCATGACTGCTGTTCCTTGAACAGCCGTAGCATGACTGGTTGTTTCTTGGCCTGTTATCTATTGACTATCAACAAACACAGAAGTCTGCAGTTCCTGGAAATAAATAAAAAGCGACAATACTGGAGAAACTCAACAGGTCCGGCAGCATCAGTGGAGAGAGAAACACAGTTAATGTTTTGCATCTGTTATGACTCTTCTTCAAAAATTAACTGTAGATTCTGCCTTGTAGAATCATTCCACAAGGTTTACTTCTGTGGGGTTCCTGAATGTTCATCTCTTTCACATGCTGACTGCCCAAGCAGCCTTCTTAAAGTTGTGTCTGAAGATTTCTTCCAAGCTCCTTGGAATCTGCATTGCTACTTGCCATGTTGTATGATAGATTTTCACTGCATCTACCTTGAATAAAGGTACATAATAGAGATTTCCAGCCATCTTCCTCTTTTTATATTAGGATCTAAAGGGGCTGTCTGGTCTATTGTGGTAGACGAAACCACTCCATAGTCTGACAAAATGAACACTCTTGTTTCAACCAGGCTATAGCTTATTGGAGCTTAACAACCAAGTACAAGTTACACTGGTATTATAGATGCTAAGGAAGGATGCCTATGTCTATCTTCTTCGAGGTCCAGACCATATCACATCATCATATTGGGCAAAGCCTAATGTATTGCTCAGCATTAACCCTTTTAGAGGCTATCGCTTTGTATAATAGTAACATGGTCATAACAACGAAATGGCAAGAATATATACCATTCTTGCCTGAATACTGACATATGATTTACTTGACCACAACTGCTGAGCTCCATTGTTATAACCTATTTTTAATCGTTAGCTGAGAATGCTTTCATCTTCCACAAACATTATTTGCTTTTCTGATGAGTTTACATTTCCTGGATTTGGAATTTCTTGACGACTTGCCCCATAGTTCCCTTATTTCCTTCAGGGTCTTTGTGGGAATCCTTTTTTTCCTGCTGTCCTGAGATTTATTTCCCTTACCTTTGACAGAGCTATGAAGATCAGATGACCAAAGACCCAACCTACGGACTGGCAGTTTGAACTGAGGGAACAGGATCAGAGCTAATGTATAAAATATGGACTAAGTCTTGGGAGAAAGTCTCGAGTGCTAAAGATGGAAGTCTGGAAATGGAAATTTAGCAAAATATTGGTTCTGGTTTGAGTAATTGCAGAAGTGCAGTGGGGAATGTATGATTTTGTTTATTTGTTCTGGGATCTGCATGCTGCTGACTAGCCCCATTCCTGACTGTGCTCAAAAGAAAGGTGATAAGCTGACCAGTGCCTTGTATAATTTTGGAAGGTCCTCCCTATTTTTATGCTTTGTTCCCTTTGAAATAAAACATACCGATTTTCTTCCCTATTACTTTTGAAATTGGATGCTAGCTTTCTGTGATTTATGCACGAGGACTCCCAAATCCCTTGGTACTTCAGATTTTTGCAGTCTTTCCCTCTTTAAATAACATTCAGTTCCTCTGTTTTTGCTGTCAAAGTGCATTTCCCCACATTATATTCCATCTGACTAGTTTTTGCCCATTCACTTGACCTGTCTCTATAGCTCTGCAGGCTTTTTGTCATTTTTATCCTTTGCTTTTTGAACTACTTCTGAGTAAATCTGCAGACCTGGCGATGGTACATTCACTTCCTTCAGCCAAGTCACTAATACTTATTGAAAATAATTCTGGTGGAGCAATGATCCCTGTAGCACTCCAGTAGTTACAGCTTACCATCCTGAAAATGCCCCCGATCCGAAATCTTTGTTTTCTTTTAGTTATTGAGTCCATGATACGATATGACCTACTGCTCCGTGGGCTCTTCAAATTCCAATACGAAGTAGCCTTATCTGAGGCACCTAATCAAACACCTTTTCAAAATCAAAACATATTAAATCTGTTGGTTCCTCTTTATGTATCTTCCTTGTCACCTCTGCAAATATTGCTAATAAATTTGCCAGTTGTGATTTCTTTTTCTCCATGATACTATGGTGACTCTAGAACATAGAACATTACAGCGCAGTACAGGCCCTTCAGCCCTCGATGTTGCGCCGACCTGTGAAACCAATCTGAAGCCCATCTAACCTACACTATTCCATTATCATCCATATGTTTATCCAACGACCATTTAAATGCCCTTAAAGTTGGCGAGTCTACAACTGCTGTAGGCAAGGCATTGCATGCCCTGACTACCCTCTGAGCAAAGAATCTACCTCTGACATATGTCCTATATCTATCACCCCTCAATTTAAAGCTATGTCCCCTCGTGCTAGCTGTCATTATCCAAGGAAAAAGGCTCTCACTGTCCACCCTATCTAATCCTCTGATCATCTTGTATGTCTCTATTAAGTCACCTCTTAACCTTCTTCTCTCTAACAAAAACAGCCTCAGGTCCCTCAGCCTTTCCTCATAAGACCTTCCCTCCATACCAGGCAACATCCTGGTAAATCTCCTCTGCACTCTTTCCAATGCTTCCACATCCTTCTTATAATGCGGTGACCAGAACTGTATGCAATACCCCAAGTGTGGCCGCACCAGAGTTTTGTACAGCTGCAACATGACCTCACGGCTCCGAAACTCAATCCCTCTACCAATAAAACCTAACACACCGTACGCCTTCCTAACAACCCTTTCAACCTGGGTGGCAACTTTCAGGGATCTATGCAGATGAACACCAAGATCTCTCCGCTCGTCCACACTACCAAGAATCTTACCATTAGCCCAGTACTCTGTATTCCTGTTACTCCTTCCAAAGTGAATCACCTCACACTTTTCCACTTCCACTTTTCCTTTAGGACTCTGTTTGATCATAATAGGTCGTTCTATTTGCTCTGATATTACATCCCTTATAATAGACCTGTATAACATCTCCCCAATGGCAGACATTAAGCCATCTGGCTCAACAGCTGAAGATGGCTTGAAAATAGAGGGATTGAGTTCAAGAGCCATGGAGTTATGCTCCAGCTATACAAAACCCTGGTTTGACCACCTCTGGAGTATTGTGTCCACTTCTGGTCGCCTCATTACAGGAAAGATGTGGAAGCGTTGGAAAAGGTGCAGAGGAGATTTACCAGGATGTTGCCTGGAATGAAGGGAAGGTCGTATGAGGAAAGGTTGAGAGACCTAGGGCTTTTCTCATTAGAACGACGAAGGATGAGAGGTGACTTGATAGAGGTGTACAAAATGATCAGAGGTATAGATAGAGTGGACAGCCAGAGACTTTTTCCAAGGGTAGAGGTAGCTATTACAAGGAGGCATAGTCTTAAAGTGAGTGGAGGTAGATATAGGGGAGATGTTAAAGGAATGTTCTTTACTCAGAGAGTGGTCGGGGCGTGGAATGTATTGCCGGAGAGGGTAGTGGAGTCGGCCTCATTAGGGGCATTTAAGCGGCTATTAGATATGCTTATGGATGATAGTATAAGGTAGGGGTGGAGGTTAGATAGACCTTAGGATTAGGGTAAAAGTTCGGCACAACATCCTGGGCCAAAGGGCGTGTATTTTGCTGTACTGTTCTATGTTCTAGAAGTATTGTTGAAGCTGAAATGAAAATTCAACAAGCAACTTGTGACAGCGGCCGTGTTATATTTGTCTAATCAGCCTGTTTCGTGATGTCATTGCACATCTCTGGAATAGGTGGGACTTGAACCCAGGCCTCCCAGTCCAGGGATGGGAACACTACCACTGTGCCACAAGAGAGCCTATGTACTTTTAAACTGGCATTCTTTATTGGGGAAATATGGTTGTAGATATTTCTAAGTCAACCTATTCTGAGACATTATTGTACACTTCAGGATCAGGTGGGACCCAAACCCAGGCCACCTGTGCCACAAGAGCTCTGGCTCTTTTATATCATACAGAAACTTGGGCAATGGAGTTAATTCTGCAATCAGGATCTTGGGCACCATTCTCAGGGAATTGTATGGTGAGTGAGTCAGAAGTGTTTGTAATTCCTGAGGCCTCCTGGTGTCATTGCCACAGCTCCCAGCTGCACACCAGTTCAGATGCTGAGAGGGGCATCAAGATGCTGGCATCACTTGGCCAGCAAAGGTTGGCAGAGGACACCCAGCTGAGCAAGTGAGTGCCAGATCAGGGAGTTCAGATTTGGGAGAGGGCTATTTTGACAAAGGGCCGAGTAGCAAGGAGGAGCAGCTTCAGTTGATACATTTTCCCAGTCAGCAGGAGGCCAAAAAAACATGGTGGGATCAGGCAGGGAGATGGTGGTGGGGTAGTATAAGCATTGTATAAATCATCCACGAGTCAGCTAATTGGAAACAGCTCATTGACGTTCTTCCATCTGGCTTGCAGAACTGGCTGGCACACAATTTAAAGGAGCAACAGTAGAGCCAGTGGGGACAACATCACCTGCATGTTGTCGGTCCTAGAGAGGCAATTCTTTCCCACAATGTGGATCCAACTGAAAACAAATGCTGGCGATCACAGCGGGTCAGACAGCATCCATGGAGAGAAAGCAAGCTAACGTTTCAAGTCTAGAGGACTCTTTATCAGAGCTCTGAAAAGTCATCGAGGCTCAAAGTTAGTTTGCTTTCTCTCCATGGATGCTGCCTGACCTGCTGGGATCTCCAGCACTTTTTGCTTTCAGCACAGAATCTTACGTCTGCAGTAAGTTGCTCCTACAATGTGTTTTATGGATCTGGTTGTGATATTCCTGATAACAATGAGGTTGACAGTGTCACTGGTGTATGCAAATAGAAATGCTCCCAGGTAGCCTCAGGTCATGGTAAAACAGCATGGAAGGGAAGACCTCCTATTTGATTATAGTTTGCAGTTTCTGCTCCATTTTCCCTGTCAGGCTGCAAATTCACATTCTCTTCCACTGCTGTCCCCATACCCATTACAGCTTTGTGTGCACACGTCACTTCACTGACATTCCTGTGAAAATGCATCTTCTTGTCAAGTCTAGGAAATCAACGCAGCATCTCTTAAAATAAAGTTTGGAATACTACCAGAGACTTTGCAGTAGAAAAGAGTTCTGAATAATTACCATACCTATAATATAGGTGCCTGTCCCTTTAAATACCACAAATACAGGGTCCATCTTGCAGCATCACACTTTCTGTTTGCAGAGTGATCAATGAAGATGTTGCCTGGATTTGTATCCTCCTGTGGGCTGTGAAATGTCAGGACTACTTTGGTTTAAGGCATGTGGGCCGTGCAGGATGCAGCAAATGATACAAGGGATTCCACAAAAACAACCTTAGGCATTTGTGTATTATTCAAGGAAACGTCACCCGGCTGGTTCCTAATTAGGTTTCCATGACTGGGGATTTCCTTGTATCATCCCTGGGCTTGTGTGGTTTAACTGATAGACAATGATGGGAATGATCAATCAACTACTCTGTTATCATTGTATTATCTGTGTTGCGAAAAGCTGATTAGGTGAGCCTTGGTGTTTCATGATTGAAATCAATTTCAAAGAAAAATAACAACATAGAATGGCTATTCAATGGTGATACCTGAATCTATTTTGAAGTAATGATAAATGTATATGCATTGGTGAAATTGAATATCCAGTATTTATGGATACTTGGAATAATGCAATCTAATTGCTTGAGCTTCAGATATTTTATTGAAATGCATCTCCTTTACTAAGGCTTTGGTTCAGACACAGTTATTTGTATGCTGAAATGAAACAAACATTTTCAGAACTCAATATTGATTTTTGTGCCATTTAAAAACCATTTAAAAAGAAATGTTAATTTGGTTAACTTATATAGAGTCAACATCACACATCTGCCCAGTCACTCGGGCAAGTATTTTTGCTCTAAGTGGCAGTGGCTTGAAAATTGCCTTTACTGCAGGAAAGTGGAATTGGCTGTTGATTTCAGTCATGGCAGGGCTATTAGAATTACCTATGGCATTTTTAGGGGGAAATGATAACAGCAGTGTAGCATAACACAAAAATAGCAAGAAAATATGAAGTGGATTAATAAATGACATAAATCACTTGCTCCACAATTTCCGCAATCTTTTACACCATTCAAGGGGTCTTACATCATTGTAATCATGTATCTATGATGCAAGTTGCCAAAAGAAAGTTTCAACATTAAATCTTCCTCTTTTCTGACTCTTAATGATGAATGATTCACAAATATACCATCAGCCAGTTCTTGCTCATGTGTGTAGATAAAATAAATGTTAACGTCCTTACGTAATTTTTAAATTCTGGGCAGATTTATGTTCTTGGCCTGCGTTTTTTTTCTACTTGTTTACAGGCGAGACATCTAATCTACAATCTGAATTATCACTAACGACTAAACAAACTCAACTGGTATTTACTTAATAGCAATTAGAATTGATGTGCAAACTCTAGGAGCAGAATAATAGTTAACAATAACAAAGGGTGATGTAGAAAATGCCTTTGCAGTCTGTCACACTGCAAGCAGCAGTGGTTGAAACACACAGTTACATACAAACAGTCAGTCGAATTTTCAAATTTTGAATTCATAATAAAACAATGAATGACAACTCAGTGTGTATGTATACCAATTATTGATAGCAATGAAAACACAAGTCAGCAATCATTGTATTGAAAGAACATCAGATCAAAAATTGGAAACAATCACTAATAAAAGAGGTGAACTAATCAAAATATTTTAGATCGATGTTCCAAAATGTTTTTGGATAAAGTTCTTTGCTTTAGCCAGTAAACTACAAATTGTTAAAGATAAAGGGACCAAATATCAAAAGCTTTTTGAAATCTCCTGGTATAAATCCATCCAAAAGGCGGTAAAACAGTGACATATTATACTGGGACTTGGATATAATGAATCAGTGCCTGAAGCTGGAATTTCTGATGATCATTATTGATCATTGCATCAATCTGTTCCAATTAAGTCCATTGATGCAGGAAAAAAAACAGAAGTTGCTGGAAAAGCTCAGCAGATTTGGCAGCCCAGTGAAGAAATCAGAGTTAACATTTTGGGTCCAGTGACCCTTCCTCAGAACTGGTTGCATTGATGCAGGGACTTACAGCATGCCTGGTCTCACTCCCAGGATCTCTGTATATCCCAGGTAACCGCTACCAGCATTTCAAATATATGCACCTGTGGGATTGGCTGAGAATCATGATGTGGACACTCACCATATTCATAAAACCATAAGGCACAGAATTCGGACATTTGGCCCCGTGAGTCTACTCTGTCATTTGGTCATGCCTGATGAGTGTCTCAACCCTATTCGCATGCCTTATCCCGTAACCCTTGATCTCCTTACCAATTAAGAACCTACCTATCTCTGTCTTAAATACCACATGGCCTGCACAGCCCTCTGCAGTAATGAGTTCCACAGATTCACCACCTTCTGGCTGAAGAAATTTCACCTCAAGTCAGTTCTACAGGGCTGTTCCTTCACTCTGAGAGCTGTGCCCTCGGGTGCTAATCTCTCCTACTCATGGAAACATCTTCTCCAGTTTCAGTATTTAAACCAGCACTTTAAGAAACGGAGCCGAGAAGATACGAAGAAATTCTGGCCAGGAAGAAGCTGATAGTTCCTTATCTCTCTCCCCATTTCCTGCGACACTTGCTACAGTTTACAAACCTCTGGGGCTAACTGCTTGTCTAAAATGTGTCCTTAAAGGCACAAGAAGCTGCATTAATACGGAGGCTCACCCCACATTCTGAAATCTTTAACAAGATCAGTGACATTTACATGGGGAACATTTATCCCAAAAGTTTGTGACACTACAAGGACAGAAAAAGTGAGACTTTTTGAATAACGATTACCTCTATACACGAGATAACAAGCATGGGGCTGGATGAACACAGCAGGTCAAGCAGCATCATAGGAGCAGGAAAACTTGACGTTTCGGGCCTAAATCCTTCATCAGAAAATCAATCGGGATTTTCTAATGAAGGGTTTAGGCCCGAAACGTCAAGTTTTCCTGCTCCTATGATGCTGCTTGACCTGCTGTGTTCATCCAGCCCCATGCTTGTTATCTCGGATTCTCCAGCATCTGCAGTACCTTTTATCTCTACCTCTATACACGTGTGCGTTTTGTTTTGTCTGAGAAAGCATCAATCTGCCAGTTAAATGTTCTCCTATATGCATGGCATTTTCACATGGTCAGATGGGTGCTTGGGGTGTTCAGGGTCACACCGGTCCATACCACTACAGTCAAGGGAATGGGCTACCATCACACCTGTAAATCCAAAGCAACTAGTCCAGGGATTAGCAGTAAATCAGTCAGAGAGCCACACAGCGATCAGTGAGGAGTTGGTTCACTTATCAATCAGGATTGTCTTTCCAAATCAGTCAGGGGGTAGTGAGCCATGGTGAGTCCATGGGGAGTGTTTACTGTGAGTCAACAGGGGTTATCAGGGTATAATGCTTCAGTGGGGTCGGTCTAACCTCAGTGATTAGAAAGCTTTTAGAAAGAATTATGAGCAACAGAATACATTTGCACTTCGAAAGACAGGGATAGTCAGCATAGATTTAGTAAAGGAAGGTTATGTTTGACAAATTTTAATTTTTTGAGGAGTTAGCCAGGAGTGTTAATGAGGGGAATGCATTTGATGTGGCCCACATGTACTTTAGTAAGGGTTTTGATAAGTTCCCACATGGTAGACTAGTCATGAAAACAAAATTCAAGAATAAGTGACACATTACATCCAAGATTTGTTGAGGGATGATTCTGTTTCTGGAAATTCCTTTCCTTTTGGGGTTCCATGGGGCTTGGTGCTGGGGAACTTGCAGTGGTCGAGAACGCCCTCCACCGTGTTTCCCGTATTTCCCATAACTCATCCCTCACACCCCCTCCCTGCAATAACAACCTAAACAGAATCCCGCTTGTCCTCACATACCATCCCACCAACCTCCGGATCCAACGCATCATCCTCTGACACTTCCGCCATCTGCAATCCGACACCACCACCAAAGACATTTTTCCCTCCCTACCCTTGTCTGCTTTCCGGAGGGACCACTCTCTCCGTGACTCCCTTGTCCGCTCCACACTCCCCTCCAGCCCCATCACACCCGGCACTTTTCCCTGCAACCGCAGGAAGTGCTACACCTACCCCTACACCTCCCCCTTCACCCCCATCCCAGGCCCCAAGAAGACTTTCCACATCAAGCAGATGTTCACCTGCACACCTGTTAATGTGTTATACTGCATCCGCTGTTCTCGTTGTGGCCTCCTCTACATCAGGGAAACCAAGTGGAGGCTTGGGGACTGCTTTGTAGAACACCTACACTCGGTTCTCACTAAACAACTGCACCTCCCAGTCGCGAACCATTTCAACTCCCCCTCCCATTCCTCAGACGACATGTCCATCCTGGGCCTCCTGCAGTGCCACAACGACGCTACCCGAAGGTTGCAGGAACAGCAACTCATATTCCGCTTGGGAACCCTGCAGCCCAATGATATCAATGTGGACTTCACAAGCTTCAAAATCTCACCTCCCGCTACCGCATCCCAAAACCAGCCCAGCTCGTCTCCGCTTCCCTAACCTGTCCTTTCTCCTACCTATCCCCTCCTCCCACCCCAAGCCCCACCCCCATCTCCTATGTACTAACTGCATCCCACCCCCTCGACCAGTCCGTCCTCCCTGGACTGACCTATCTCGTCCCTACCTCCCCACCTACACTCACCTTTACTGGCTCCATCCCCACCTCTTTGACCTGTATGTCTCCTCTCCACCTATCTTCTCTTCTATCCATCTTCTATCCGCCTGCCCCTCTCTCCCTATTTATTTCAGAACACCCTTCCCCTCCCCCATTTCTGAAGAAGGGTCTAGGCCCGAAACATCAGCTTTCCTGCTCCTCTGATGCTGCTTGGCCTGCTGCGTTCATCAAACTCTACACCTTGTTATCTCAGATTCTCCAGAATCTGCAGTTCCTGCTCTCTCTGAAGCACGGAAGGTGTTTACCAAAATGCTTCTAGGGATGAGTAATTTCAATTAGGAGGATTGAAGAAGTTGGGACTGTTCTCCTTGGAGAGAAGGCAGCTTAGAGGAGAACTGACAGAGATGTAAAAATTATTGAGCTTGATAGAGATAGGGAGGAATTGCTTCTGCTCTTCGAAGAATGAAGAACAAAATTGCACAGATATAGAGTGATTTGCAAAATGAACAAATGTGTTATGAGAAGTAACTTTTTCACACAGAGAGACGTGAGGGTCTGGAATGCACCACCTAGAAATGTTGTGGAGGCAGGTTCAATTGAAGCATTCAAGTGAGCATTGGATAATTATTTAAATAGAAATAATGTACAAGGGTATGGGGAAAAGGTAGGGCATTGGCAGGAGGTAATGATGCTTTTTGAATCATAGAATCCTACAGTGTGGATGCAGGCCATTCAGCCTATCGAGTCTATGCCGACCCTCCAAAGAGCATCCCACCAATACCCACCCTCCTACCTTATCCCTGTAACCTTGCATTTCATGTGGCTAATCACTTAGCCTGCATATCCTTGGATACTATGGGCAATTTATATGTGCATACTCCCCACAAGGCAGTCACCAGAGGCTGGAATTGTACACATGTCCCTGGGTCTGTGAGGCAGCAATGCTAACCACTGAGCCATTGTGCCGCCCTAAGGTTGTGAATTAACTCGAGCCACGTCGGACGCAAGTTTACAATCATCTAACTCGTAGTCACTTGCATTATTCATTATGCCAATCACTCTGTCCATCAAAGAACTGGTGTAGGCATGATGGGTCATAATGGCCATCTTCTCTACCATAACAATTCTGTGATTGTTTGTCTGATCAGGTAGACAGAGCATTGGTTAATGGAATTATAATTGTAAAGTGTGAGGCAATGCGCTTGGAGAGGGTCAACAAGACAATGGTTTACACTGTGAGTGGTAGGACTGTAGAAAGTACTGAAGATCAGAGAGACATATTTATGCATGTCCACAGAACCCTGAAGGTAGCAGTGTAGGTAGACAAGGTGCTTAAGAAGGCATATGGGTTCCTTGCTTTTATTAAATTATTTTTACTTGCTTTTGAGAGTAAGAAGATTATGTTGGAACTGTTAAACACATTGATTAGGCCAGTAAACACAGAAACATAGAAAATAGGAACAGGTGTAGGCCATTTGGCCCTTCGAGCCAGCTCTGACATCCAGTATGATCATGGCTAGTTATCCAACTCCATACCTTGTTCCCGCTTTATCCTGACACCCGTTGATCTCTTTAAGAACTATATCTCACTCCCTTTTGAAAACATTCAATATTTATGCATCAACTGCTACAAAACATTGAAGGTACTGTGCACAGTTCTAGTCATTATAGGAACTATATGTCTGCACGAGTGAGTATGCAGATGGGGACTTACCAGGATGCTGTCAGGGCTGGAGGGTCTGTGTTCTGATTAAAGATTGGACAAGCTTTTTTCTTGAAACAGCAAAAATTGAGAGGGTACCTGACAGAGGTCTATAAGATCATAAGGGGCAGAGAGAAGGGAAATGAGGAGTCAGTTGTGGGTTTGGAGCCACATGTAGTTCACATTGAAGAAACAGAAGAGAATCTGCCAATCTTACCAGTTGTCAACCAGCTGGGCCTGTTTACAAGCTTGGTTGTGTGGGCACTGTTAGACTCTTTTTAATTCCAGATCTTTAACTTATTCCATTCAAATTTCACCATGTGCCATGCTGAGATTCTAACTCCTGCCCTCAGAACATTAGACTTGATCGCTGGAATTTGAGTCCAGTGACTTTACCACTACATCACTCCCTCCCCTGAGGATGGGTACATTGAGTTATCTCTAAGATCATTGGGCCATTTTCAATCGCATGTGGTAGAGGTCACTTTCAAACATGCACTGGCAACTAATATTAGATTTTCACTTCATCTGTGGAAAAACATAATTAAGCCACGTGCAGACTTTTCAAATTCTGTGAGAAAGTACTGGCCATTTGAGACATTTATAAGTATAAAGTTTTGGCCTCCTTATTTAAGAGAGGATTTGAATGGATTGGAGGTGGTTCAGTGGCGGTTTGCTAGATTGACACGTGGAAAGAGTGGACTGCCTTATGAGAAAGATTGGACAGGTTGGGCTTGTTTTCATTGGAGTTTAGAAGAGTGTGTGGTTTGCTTGAACTTTATAAAATCCTGAATGGTCTTGACAAGGTGGATGTGGAAAGAATGTTTAGAGGACACTGATTTAAAATCGGGGTTGCCCTTTTAGGACAGAGATGATGCGATTTTTATTCTTTTACAGAGTTGTGCAACTTTCTAACTCTTTGCCTCAGATGGTGGTGGAGCTAGCATCACAGGGATAGGAGTAGGCCATCAGCCAATTGAGCCTGCTCCACCATTTAACATGATCATAGCTGTGAACACTTCAATGCCTTTTATCCACAATATTACCATAACACTTTACACCATTTATAATCATATATTTATCAACCTTTAAGTTAAACAAAAGCAAAGATTAAGTTGCTACATTCCTCTGGAGTATGGCATTCTAAAGTTTCACCACATTCTGAGTTGGGAACTGTGGGCATTCTGGCTAAGTTTGCAGACGATACAAAGATACGTGGAGGGACAGGTAGTATTGAGGAGGTGGGGAGGCTGCAGAAGGATTGGGACAGGTTAGGAGAGTGGGCAAAGAAGTGGAAGATGGAGTACAACGTGGGAAAGTGTGAGGTCATGCACTTTGGTAAGAAGAATAAAAGCATGGACTATTTTCTAAATGGGGAGAAAATACAGAAGTCTGAAGTGCAGAGAGACTTGGGGGTTCTAGTCCAGGATTCTCTCAAGGTATACTTGCAGGTTGAGTCAGTAGTCAGGAAGGCAAATGCAATGTTGGCATTTATCTTGAGAGGATTTGAATATAAAAGTAGGGATGTACCACTGAGCCTTTATAAGGTGCTGGTCAAGCCATATTTGAAGTGTTGCGGGCAGTTTTGAGCCCCATATCTCAGGAAGGATGTACTGATCCTGGGGCGGGTTCAGAGGAGGTTCACGAGAATGGTCCCAAGAATGGAAAGCTTAACATATGAGGAATGTTTGAGGACACTGGGACCATATTCATTGGCGTTTAGAAGGATGAGGGGGGATCTAATTGAAACTTTCAGAATACTGAATGGCCTAGACAAAACGGATGTTGGGAAGATGCTTCCATTGGTAGGAGAGTCTAGGACCTGAGGGCACAGCCTTAGAGTAAAGGGAAGACCTTTTAGAACAGAGATAAGGAGAAACTTCTTCAGCCAGAGAGTGGTGAATCTATGGAATTGACTACCACAGAAGGCTGTGGAGGCCAGGTCATTGAGCACACTTAAGACTGAGATAGAAAGGTTCTTCATTATTAAGGGGATCAAGGGTTACGGGGAGAAACTAGGAGAATGGGGTTGAGGAACTAATCAGCCATGATTGAATGGTGGAGCAGACTCGATGGGCCGAATGGCCTAATTTCTGCTCCAATGTCTTATGGTCTAAAGTGTTCTTCCATCATCCCAATCCTAAATGGCTTCCCTCTTATTTTTAAATTGGCTCCCATGGTTCCAGACTCCTGAACTAAGGGAAACATGTTATCTGCATCTATCATGTCTATTTATGTCTTTTTATGTATTTAGCGGTTTGGAATGAGATTACATAGAACATAGAACATTACAACGCAGTACAGGCTCTTCGGCCCTCGATGCTGCGCCGACCTGTGAAACCAATCTGAAGCCCATCTAACCTACACTATTCCATTATCATCCATATGTTTATCCAACGACCATTTAAATGCCCTTAAAGTTGGCGAGTCTACAACTGCTGCAGGCAGGGCATTCCATGGCCTTACTACTCTCTGAGTAAAGAATCTACCACTGACATCTGTCCTATATCTATCATCCCTCAATTTAAAGCTATGTCCCCTCGTGCTAGCCGTCACTATCCAAGGAAAAAGGCTCTCACTGTCCACCCTATCCAATCCTCTGATCATCCTGTATGTCTCCATTAAGTCACCTCTTACCTGTCATTCTTATAAAGTCTAGAAAATGTAGGTCCTGTATGCACAATTGCTCGGGATAATCCCACTATTCTGGCACCATCTGGTAAACTGTCAGGCACTTCCTTGATGGCAATAATTACTTTCCTGGGATAAGGAGGTTAAAACCATGCACAGTACTCCAGGTGCGGTCTAACCAAGCTTGTATAAACTTGGAACAAGACTTCAGTATTCCTGTACTCCAACCTCTTTGTGAGAAAGGCTAACATTCCATTAGCCTTCCTAACAGCTTGCTGCACCTACCTGTCAGCCTTCAGTGATTTAATAACAGGACACAGGTCCCTTTGCACATCTACCCTCTCCAAATTCTCACCATTTAAGAACTACTCTGTACTTCTCTTCCTCCTACCAACGTGGATGTCCTCACATTTTTCCACCTTATATTCCATCTGTCCTGTTCTTGCCCAATTACTAAGCTTGTACAAATCCTCCTGAAAATGGTTTAGCTCTTCCTCATGACACATATTCCTGCTTAGCTTTATATCATCAGTAGACTTGGAAATATTACATATGATCCCCATGTCCAAATCATTGATACATATTGTGAATAGCTGGAACCCAAGCAGTGATCCTTGAGGGGCCCCATTGGTCCCAGCCTGCCAGTGTGAGAATGACCCATTTATTCCTACTCTCTGGTTTCAGTCTGTTAGCTAATCCTTAATCCATGCCAGTACCTCCTATGCAATGTACTTTAATTTTGCTAATCAAATTGTCTGGGGAACATTAAGAAAAGTTTTCTGAAAATCCAAACATATATTACATCCATGGACTCCCCTTTATCAATTTTGTTCGCAACTTCCTCAAAAAACTCCAAGTTTGTTACACGTGATTTTTCACTTGGAAATCCATGTTGACTGTGCCCAATCAGATCATTTTTATCTCTGTTCATTTTTTCATGTCCTGTATGATAGAATCTAGCATTTACACTAGTGTGAATATATGGCTGATGGTCTGTAGTTACCTGTTTTCTCCCTTGCTTCTTTAGTAAATAGTGGGATGACATTTGCAAGATTCCAACCTGCAGCAATCATTCCACAGACTATGAAATTTTGGAAGATGATTACCCATGCATTGACTGTCTCAACTGTCACCTTTTTCTACACATCATAGAGTCATACAGCGCGGCAATAGACCCTTTGGTCTGACCAGTCCACGCTGACCATAATCCCAAACTAAACTAGTTGCACCTACCTGTGCTTGGACCATATCCCTCCAAACCTTTCTATTCATGTACTTATCTTTTATCTTTTAAACGTTGTAACTGTACCCACATCCACCACTTCCTCTGACAGTTCATTCCACACAAGAACCACTCTGTAAAAAAAAATTGTCCTTCATGTCTTTTTTTAAATCTTTCTCCTTTTGCCTTAAAAATATGTCCCCTAGTTTTGAACTCCCTGCCATTGGGAAAAGACACCTGCCATTCACCTTATCTATACCCCTCATGGTTTTAAAAACCTCTGAGGTCACCCCTGAACCTCCTAAGCTCCGGTGAAAAACGTTCCAGCCTATCCAGCCTCTCCCTGTAACTCAAACCTTCCATTCCTGGTAGCATCCTGGTAAATCTTTTCTGAGCCTTCTCCAGCTTGATAATATCCTTCCTATAACAGGATGACCACAACTGGACACAGTACTTCAGAAGAGGCCTCACCAACATCCAATACATGCTCAACATGATGTCCCAACTCCTATATTCAAAGGTCTCAGCAATGAAGGCAAGTGTGCTAAACGCTTTCTTAACCACCTTGTCTACATGTGAAGCAAACTTCAAACAATTATGTGCAGAGGAAGTCACTGATTGTTTTTTAAGGTGGGAGTCTAGGGAATCAAATATTATCAGTGTAAATGTGAAATGAAATTCAAAACTTAGACTGATCAACCATTATCTAATTGAATGGTAAAGCAGCTCTGAAGGGCTGAATAGCCTGTTTCTACTCATAATTTGCACGTGTATATTTGCTTTAGTGAAGCCAAAAAGTATGCAATATATTTAAAATTATCTGGATCATTGTCATACTATTGAATTTCTTTTAATCAGCCTTTACCAACATTAATTACTGAGCAACATTCTACTTTTTATGCATTACTACTTAGTGAGTCAGCATTAAATATATGTCATCGGCAACTGGGGATTATGCACCCAGTTCCACTTATTATTGAATAAAGTAAGTATGATTAAGGACTTTTGTGGCATCGATAGTCCCTGAAGGTAAAATCTGTGCCATTTGAAAGAATTAGAATAAGGATTTTTTTCCCCAGTGCTGTAAACAATGGAGTTTGATTTAATTGTGCCATATTGCACAAACGATAACATATTATTCTGCAGTTCAACATTTTAATAAAAGGACAAAACTGATGATAAGACATTACCATGCCAATCTTTGAGATATGTTAATGATCTACTTTCTATTATAATAGAGGTACTGCTGTTTCTGAGTTTACCTAAAGATCATTTTAGCTGTATCTGCATGCAGTTTAACTGAATTAACGACAGAGAAAAAAAAAACTTTCTTCTAAAGATTTGTGTCCAATATTTTAATTTGCATCATTTAATATAACAGCATTGTGGTCTAAAATGGAGGAAAAAAATGATAAGATCAATAAAATCAATCAGTTCCTTCACAGTTTGAGATTTTTCTTCACTCTGTTGCTTTGATTATGTGAAAAGTTCAACGCACTGTCATCCAGGTGTAAAGTGGGTACTACCTTCAAATTCTACTTGATTTACTGTGTCACATTTGCATCAAACGTGCCAGATTCAATAGTGTCTTGGGGTCAATTCTAGTCATCCTGGCTCCCTGCCTGAAACAGCAACACTGTAGCTATATATACATAGTGGCATCCTGCTGTCCAACTGCAAATGTGAAATTCTGGTATAAATGGCCAGTTCTTCTGCTGCTAATGGTCCTGCCAGTTTCATCAAGCAATGAGCAGCTTAAGGAGTGATACCTAAAGGGAATGCTGTAGGCTAATCAACCAAAACACCTCAGGAAATTGGTTAATTTATCACTCTCCCCTCGTATGGCATCCGGTAGTTTGGCACCCAACTTTAAATGAAACTCAATATTCAATTTGGTTGGGCCACC
The DNA here is from genome assembly GCA_024137785.1 of Ginglymostoma cirratum. NCBI lineage: Eukaryota > Metazoa > Chordata > Chondrichthyes > Orectolobiformes > Ginglymostomatidae > Ginglymostoma > Ginglymostoma cirratum. The sequence continues at coordinate 26,290,740 of JAHRHZ010000049.1, forward strand.
CCTTGAACATTCCAGTCTTTGAGTCAAATTAATTGTGCAGTATTAAATGAAAACGTAATAATTTAATTGAAGCAAGGGAGGAGAGATTGAGAGCTAATTTTAAAGTGGTGCATCTGTAGAGGTGTTTGCTTGGGATTGGGGGATGGTGGAGCTGCTCTTGTGCTACAGGCCTGATGTATGCCCACAGCCCACAACTTTTACTTGTCTGAATTCAGGTATTGTCCTTGAAAAATGGGGATTAATAGCAGTGCTATATTACAACAGCATCAGTCCAATGCATATATAGTTTGTACTGTGGAAGACCAAGCTCTATATAGTATCCAACCTGTCGGAAAAATCTGGCAGCGCAAAGTCTGTAAGTGAGCCTGTGTGGATTGGAGATGCAAGCCAAGGAACAGGAGTCCACATATTCCTGGTGAGGAATCTGGCACCAGCATTATTCTACCTACTGAGCTGTAAGTCAGTAATTATTCCATTAGTTTTTGAAGATTCTTTATGGGTTATCTTGACAAGGCAAATTTCGGCTCCTGCTGTCTTGGCTTGAATCTCAACCCAACACACAGAGACACACACTCTCACACACTCAACATACACACACACTCAACACACACACAAACACACTCAACACACACACACAACACACACAGACTTAGCACACACATACACACCCAACACACACACACATACCCAACACACACCCAACACACACAGTCACACTCAACACACACCCCAACACACACAGTCACACTCAACACACACAAACACACACACACACCCACACACTCAACACACACAAACACACATACACTCAACACACATACACTCAACACACACACAGACACACACACACACACACCCACACACCCACACACTCAACACACACACACACATTCAGTCACACACAGTCACGCACACAGTCAACACACACACACACACACACACACACACACACACACACACAATTTGTGACTGACTGGTCTTCTCATCACCTATTCTCGTGGAATCAGATTCCTTGAGTCCCTGGCAGAATCTGAATTTCCACCAGTTTTGACTCCTATTCGTCAGCAATTTTATTTCCTCTGCAAATGAGACTCTGAAGTTAATACTTCATGGGAGTGGCTGGGGAGGAAGGGGAGGGGTGAGATGGTTTGCTACCTGCTTCTGCCCAGTCATCTCCAAATTCCAGCACAAGTTGAAACTGGATGTTTCTCATCTGCAATAAGAAATCCTGTGAAAATTAAGAGCAGCTTGTCGTTGCTAACATTAATCCATTTGGTCCGTTTCATTAAAACAATTAAAGGTATTGACAACTATATACAAAGTCATGATCTTTAAAAGAAAATTCATTCACCCCATTGAACTTTAAATAATTCCAGAAGAAAATGTCTTCATTTCCTTAAAATGCAATCTTGACATTTCTGTGCATTTGCTTTTTTTAAAAAAAACTCAAAACATTGACTTTATAGAAGAAAATCTATCAAACACAGCTTTGAGTTCATTTTTCTTTATTGTATCCCTCAAGGTTCTGCATTGTTAAAGTTGGTTCAGGAGATAAAATGGATTTCAGATTTGTTAATGTGGTTACTGAGGCACTTTGTCTGTGCATTGTATGATGCCATTGTTGGGTAAGTCACACAATGTGCTCTGTGACCTCAGCACCAGTATCATCATGCAAATCCCCAAATCACATGCGTCATATTTAACATTAAAACCAAAATGGCAGCACAAAACAAATGTTGAAGAAACACAATAAAATAAACATTAAAGTTGTGTTATGAAATCTTGTTGAGAAACCTAGTTCTTGTGTTTATTTAAACATTAATTATCTCTCGCAGTATATAAGAAACATTTCTTTTTACAAGTAAAAGTTTTGCACTGGAACCGATGTCAGTTGTGTACTAGACTGAAGAAATGAAAAATCACTAGGTACTACTGTAATCATCAACACTTTCATATAGCATGTGGTCTTACAATAAAAAAATGACAGAAGTGCAACCTAATAATTTAATTCAACCAATAAGTGCTAACATATGAACTCTTTTTTTATTTTAAGTATCTGCAATGCAAAACCTTGCAAACAGTTGTGTGGTACAAACTTTGAATGTATGAACCCAAGTTTTCACCGTTAGGTGAGGAAGTAAATTTCAATTTTACAGCCAGTTGGCAACCTGGCAGTGATTGCTCACCCATTATAGATCGCACCTGATTTGCATTCAATTATTTTTCATGAAGCAAATGTTTTGCAATCTACAATGAATGAATGGTCGGTTCTGCCAGGTTAATCCCGCGGGTATTCAAATCAAAAATGACCCACTCATCATCCCAACCCATTCCACATCTCGTTGATACTAATCCTTCTAATGCTTAATATCTTGTTTCAATTGTCCTTTCATTGAGTCCGCAGTGTAATTCATTTTCTAAATCAAGTTGTGGATCACGTGGACTTTGCAACTCTTCTGTGTGTGAATCATGACAAAATAAAGGCTTATTTCTATAAACATACCAAAGTACATAGATTAGCAATTACAGGTTGCATTTGGCATTATTACCCTTTAGAAATTCCACTTGCCTTAAAATGCATCAATGATTACTTTGCTGCACCATCACTCATCTCTTTTACAACCGTTTCTCTGTTTAAATATGTGGCCCAGTACACTAAGTTGAAAGTTCCAAATAAAACAGGGAACATTATCCTGGACATTCTGTCGATTTTGCTTACGCTGTTAAATGTCTTCTTGGCCTCTTGGGGCTTGGTCTCTGGTTTGGCTTCTTTTGGCTCTGCAGTTGCACTCTTTGCAATTGTTGGTAGTGCTGAGTCCTTGGTGATGTTTGGTGCGTAATTGGCAACTGCCACTGCATAAGCATTATTTTTCTTCATGACAGAAGCCTTGTCTTTCTTCTGTGGAAGTAAATGAAAGCTATTCATTGATTTATTCTTCTTTCTGCAGAATCAGAGATTGAGACTGCGCAATAGGCTGCTGTTTAACCCACTGTGGCTCTTTGAAATGGGTATCCAATTAGTCCCATTCTCTGCTTTTGTGCATAGCCCTGCCAATTTCGATTCCAAAGTTGTTACTGCATCTGCCTTTCATCAGCCATTCAATCCAGGTCATTACGACTCACTGCGTTAAAAATATGTTCCTCAAGATACTTGTGGTTCTTTTGTCAATTATTTTGTTTATTAAAATAAGCTTCATAAAGCAAAAGGAAAGACAGAATAACTGGAAAAATCAAAGTTTTCAATTAAATTAAAATGGTAGCAACAGCAAACTATATGAATAAATCCAAAAATGTGTTCATCTCATGGAAGGGATAATGCTGCCAAGGAAGATGGATACCTACAGGGTCCTTCACAATGGACATGCTAATGAATGGATGCAGGTATCATGCTTAAAAAGGCTCAGACCTGTCAGTGTGGAATGGAAACAGATATAAAATATTCAGCCTTTCAGATCATTGTTATTACCATATGCATCTGACAAAGACTGCCCTCTAATCACCTGGAATGATGCTGACTTTGAAGCATTAAAAGATTCCATTCCCAATATGATACTTGAATGATGCTGGCAAAAATGGCTCATATCAATGTAATGGGTCTGCATGCCTCTGACAAGAGTTTTGGCCAGAAAACATGAAGAAAGATCTCAAAGAAAACCACATTCTCTTCCATATTTCATGGTTACATTCTTTCTTTTAAAAATGGATAACCTTGCCAGATCCTGGCTGAGGCTGATCAAATGACTGTATTTCTAGAAACTTCTGAGCCCCCTGTATTGTATAGACATTCCAGCTTAAACAGACACAAAGATTGTCTGCTTCCAGCTAAATCTGGATAAAGGAAACCATAAGACCTATTATGCTAAAGTGTGAAATAATGCTTTTTCAGGAACTTTTGGGGGTGCCAATGTCCTAGTGGTATTATCATTAGACTGTTAATCCAGATACTCTGGTAATAATCTGGGACCAAGGTTTGAATCCCGCCACTGCAGATGGTAGAATTTGAGTTCAGTAAAAATCTGGAATTAAGAGTCTAATGATGATCATGAATCCAATGTCAAGTGTCAGAAAAACCCATCTGGTTCACTAATGTCCTTTGGGAAGGAAACTGTCATCCTTACCTGGTCTGGCCTACATGTGACTCCAGACCCACAGCAATGTCCTTGACTCTAAACTGTCCTCTGGGCAATTAGGGATGGGCAATAAATGCAGGCCTGGCCAGTGATGTCTACATCCCGCGAATGAATAAAGAAAAAGTATCACCCCACAATGGAAACGCTAACTGGTGGGGGGTTGGCCATGTAACACTTAGCTTAATGACTTTCCAATTGATCCATCAGAGTGTGCCATCAGGATGTGAAATGCATGCATTTGTCACATGACAAAATTTGCAGCTGGTAATACAACATGAATGTGCTAAAGCACCAACCCTCAGCAACAGATAAGTAATACGTCCCATGTGCCAGACGATTCTGCAGGTGCGGAAAGGTCATCCATGCTATTTATTTTGAGTTTCATCAATCTCTCATCAAAGTTATTGCACAAAATCAGGAGAATCTCGAGAGGTCACATGTATCCATGTTTCAAAACATGATCAAGGTTCATGCTAAACATTAACGGAGATATTAAATATTATTTCATCACTCATAAATAGCAAACATCTGTCTCAGCAGGCCTCTCTGTGTTTATTTTTGCATTACAGTCAATTCCTGAAAACGATGGTCTGCATCCCAGTAGAAAAGTGTTTGATGACCAACAAATATTTATTAGATCATATCATCATATTATTACAGCTGTTGTAATAGTGTTTCAAATGTGTCTTTATTTGAAACCTCACTGTCTAAAGAGAGAGCAGCCCCATAGTTCCATAGGACTATGGCGAATTTACCTCGATTAAAACCCCAAGTTCTACTGCTACTATGGATTCCCACGTCAAATGAAGAGTATTTGGATACAGAATAAAACACCAAAATGACATTTTAAGCCCAAGTCAAGAAAAGGATTTCTTCCATGTCAGATCTTGTCAAATCAACCTATTCAGAAATTTCACCTATACATTGTTGGAGCAAGGACTTGAACCTAGGCCTCCTGGTGTAAGGGGTAGGGACACCACTGCTGTGCCGGATGAGCAGACTCACTAACATACTGTTCTAATAAATTTAATTTCCCACACAAGATATTCCATTTTTTGCCTCACTGGATCTGTTTGACATTTATGGGCCAATTCATGAAATGAATGAGGATAAAAGTTGAGAGCGTGACGTAAAAAGTTGCTGAATTATTAGTGCCCATTTTCGAGAACAATGCAATGATCAGGCTGGATTCTCCCTAACATCCCACCCCGAAAGCTTTTAATTTTCTACACTTACCAAGTTCTAACACACAAAGAAATGAGGAGCCACAAAAGAAGATTTGCACCATTGCTTTCTAAGAAGTTGCTGTTTTATGTTTCCCTTTATTGTGGTTTTTTTTTGAAGCGTGGCATTACATTTATTCGGCACTTCTAACATGTTCCTAAAATTTTATTTTGAGTACGCACTCTGTAAACACACTGCCATAAACATATCTACCAAATCTTAACTGACAGTTAAGTTCATTCTTTTGAAGGTGGTGAGGATACAATTTAGATGAGTGAAAATCTTGTAGCCCTCCAGGAGTTTATGATTGAGTGGAGCAATTTGATTCAGGTAGTCGGGCTCATCCTCTGTGAATGTAGTCATAATAAATTACAATCCACATAGTTTTATGGATCTATTGGTATTTAAAATAAATTAAAAGTGAAGAGCTCAAAATTAGTAATGGATGGCAGTACAAAATGAGAGACAGTGAGTGAGAAGTCTGTTTTGTTCTCCACACAACTCTCTTTTGGGAAAGACAATTGAATGAGGTATAAACCTGGAAAATTGCTACTGTCCATTTTGTGTTAATGCCAAAGACTTACATAAGCCCAAATGTTCCAACTGCACATTTTGAATGAATGACTGGCAAAGACTCAATTTACTCTTGAAAATAAAGGATCTTTGCATTTGTAGAATACAAACACCTGGGCAGGAGTCCTCTTTGTCAAGTTATGTTCTTGCATATGAATATGAATGATTAAGGTAGTCCGTTAAGGCACCTCATAATTTAGTCTCAAAGTGATGGCTGGGCTCAGGATATCTCAACTGGGCTGCAGAGGAACTTCCTGTGAGAGGGGAAAGATCCAGTTGTTGTAGGTACCAACGATAGCGGTAGAAAGAAGAAAGAGGTTCTGCTGAGGGAATATGAGCAGCTAGGGGCTAATTTAAAAACCAGAACTGAAAAGGTAATAGTCTGCAAATTACTACCTAAGCCACAAGCTAATTGGCACAGGGTCAACAAGATTAAAGAGGTAAACGTGTGGCTCAAAGATTGGTGGGGGACAAATGGGTTTGAATTCATGGGACATTGGTGTCAGTACTTGGGAAGGAGGAAGCTGTTCTGATGTGATGGGTTCCACCTGAATCATGCTGGGAGCAGAGTCCTGGTGAATTGCAAAGGGGGACCTGTTCAGGTATATCCCAAAACTTTGTGGGAAGCTAGGGAAGTCATTGTTGGGCCCCTTGCTAAGATATTAGCAGATACAATGGCCTAGGGTGAGGTGCTGGAAGACTGGAGGATGGCTAAAGTGGTGTTTTTATTTGAGAGGACTGGTAAGGAAAAGCCAGGGAACTATACAGCGGTGAGCCTGACGTCAGTGGTGGATACGTTGTTGGACGGGATTCTGAGGGACAGGATTTACATGTATTTGGAAAAGCAAGGACTGATTTGGAATAGCCAACATGACTTTGTGCTTGGGAAATCATGCCTCACTAACATGAATTTTTTTTCTGAAGAAGGGTCCAGACCCGAAATGTCAGCTTTCCTGCTCTTCTGACGCTGCTTGGCCTGCTGTGTTTCATCCAGCTCTACACCTTGTTATCTCACGAACTTGATTGAGTTTTTTGAAGAAGTATCAAATAAGGTTGATGAAGGCAAAGCAGTGGACGTTGTCTATATGGATATCAGTAAGGTGTTCGACAAGGTTCCGCATGGTAGACTCGTTGGCAAAATTAGATCATGTGGTATCGAGGGGGAGCTAGCCATCTGTATGCAAAATTGGCTTGAAGGTAGGAGACAGAGGGTGATGGTGGAGGGTTGTTTTTCGGACTGGAGGCCTGTGACCGGTGGTGTGCCAAAAGGATCAGTGCTGGGTCCACTGCGACTGAAAGGCTTTTCATATGAGGAGCGGTTGAGGACTCTGGTCTGTATTTGATGGTGTTCAGAAGGATGAGGGGGTATCTCATTGGCAGGAGAGACTAGGGCCCGAGAGCACAATCTCAGAGTAATGGGACAATCTTTTGGAACTGAGACGAGGAGGAATTTCTTCAGCCAGAAGTTGGTGAATCTGTGGAATGCACCGACACAGAAGGCTGTGGAGGCCAAGTTATTGAGTGTATTTAAGACAGATATAGATTCTTTATTAATAAAGGGATCAAGGGTTATGGGGAGAAGGCAGGAAATGGGGTTGACAAACATATCAGACATGACCAAATGGCAGGGCAGACCACATGGGCAGACCACATGACCATATCTACTGCCATATCTTATGACCTTAACTGATATCACCCAATGTTTCACATATCAATGCAATTCACTGGGGAGTGATCAGGGTGGAAATTTTGACTATGTTTTTCAGGTTACTATTGCTATAGTTCTGTTTCTCAATTGATAACCTCAGCAAACTCAGCACATTAAATCGGGGATCCTCATATACTGCATTGTTTTGCACTAGATTGTATGGTGAACTTATGTTTTAAAACCATAGATAATGAATGTGCTACATTGTCATGGTTCACACACTGAGATTCGATTATATGTAGCTGAAAGAATTCCTTACCTTATCATTCACAACACTTTTGCCATCCCAAGCCCAGCCTCGTTTTGTAAAATAATTCACTGTGGCAAATTCTATTAATGCAGAGAACACAAAGGCGTAGCAGACAGCAATAAACCAATCCATGGCAGTTGCATATGCAACTTTAGGGAGCGAGTTCCGAGCGCTGATGCTCAGAGTTGTCATTGTAAGCACTGTTGTAACTCCTGCAGAAAGATAAAAAGTAGTATCAGAAAATTCTACACTTGTAGGACAAAAACAAGTCTGTACAGTGCTAAATATCCCGTGCAAACTTCTCATATATTTATTTTTTTGGACCAAGCAACAAACAATGTCCAATGATTGCTAGAAACAAAAACGTACATGGTTATTTCTTTTGCGACAAAGTAAACGTGTTTTTCTACAGCTCTTTGTGACCAAACATGTTTTGCTGCGGTGCACATTCAGAGGATATTTTTCCAAGATTATTTAATACGTGGCCTCTTTAGGCAAAAAACTGGAAGTTGCATTCACAAGGGCCCGAGTTGCAGCTCCTGTCTTTTTAATAAACTTGAATTGCTATGACCTTTACGATGTTAAATTCATTTTTATGTTCATGTGTAATGCTAGTCGCATATTAGGACAATAATAGTATTCTCTCTTGGACTTTATATACCCTGATCGGTTCCTAAGCATGTTAATATTTTTCTTTATCATTAAATTGCTTCTTTTCTAGTTTTGAAGAGAATGGTTGTTTCCTTCTTTCCTCTGCACTTGGCTTGACTACTCATTGAAATTCCAAAAGACATAGGTAATTGCATAAAAGAAGCATATTAATATGATCTAATTAATACTTATTCAGGGTGGAGAAAGGTTGACCCAGCAGTTGACTCAAAAGTAACCCTAATGTTAATCTGATGGTGACTTCTGAATCAGGGTGGGGTGATGCAGGATAACATTACATGGGTAAAATCAGGAAAATAAATCAATGGATCAGGTTTTGTTGCTTCATAGAGATACAAGTTGATTCACAAAATGCAGAACACGTTTTTTTTGCAGAAAAATCAATTTTCATTGACCACCTGAACCCACACAATCCACATTTGGCTATCTCAATTCTCCATTGTGAGGACCATGGGAGAACTAGGGGCTGAATTTTACCAAAACTATTAAGTTCAGAGAGCTTTGTACAGGGTTTCTCTCTATGAGCTCCAGCAAGTTATCTCACATAATTCTCCACAGCTCACCTTCCTGGGTATGCACCAAGCCTCAATGGTGCTGTTATCCCACTACCTTGTGATCACCAGCAGCAGAAGTGCTCACCATCGCCAGGTTCTTCTGGAATCCTAGCCACCGGCATTATATTAAACCCCACATGTGTTCCAGGTCAATCAGTGCAAGGCCCAAACTACCTTTTACAGTCACAGTGCTTGACGAACTGTTCTGGTAACAGCCAGCAGAAACAGGTTGGCATCTTCATTTGCTGACAGGAGCCTGGAGGTCCTAGTCAACAGGATGGTGGAAAGGAGAGCCATCCTCTTTCCTCAGGAACATCACAGGAGACCGAGACAGCAGCTTGGTCTGAAGTTGTCTGTAGAGTTAATGTGGTAACCATGGTCCAGAGCAACACCTGACAGTGTAAGAAGCAAATTTATGACTTTCTGGACACCACAAGGAACGTGCCACATCTTCTCTGGAGTAACTCACACTAACTCTCCCATTGGCTCATGGTCTACCTCTCCCACTATTACATGCAGCATCTTCCCTCAATTTCACTCACCCATCGCAATCTCCCAGTCTACTTTCTCTGTACGTCTTCTGCTCTTCTTACTCCCTCACTTAAGATACCCCACTATCTTTCATTGAACGACATGAACACTGACTGTTGAGCCAGCCTTTCATCTCACTCTGTCCCTCCCTTTGAGTTATTTCAGGGGAAAATGGTAATCAGTAGGAAGTAAGAATCAGGATGGGTGGTGAGGTGTCTAAATTTCATCTCCTCGCCCGCTATGGTGAGGAAGGAGAGAATCTTGCTTTAGTACAGAGGATCATGCCTGCTCATATGGCGATGCCAACACCTCCAAATCCTGGAAATCAAGAATCATTGCCAAGTACTGCCCTTTTGTAAAATTGTTTTATTCACTCGTTGCTGGCTGGACCAATATTTATTGTCTATCTCTCATTGCCCTTCCAAAGGTGATGGTGAGCTGCCTTCTTGAAAAATTGCAGTCCATGTACTGTAACTAGACCCACAATGTCATTAGGGATTGAATTCCAGGATTTTGACCCAGCGACTGTGGAGGAAAGGTGATATTTCCAAGTCAGGATGGTGGGTGGCTTAGAGGGGAACTTGGAGGTGCTGGTGTCCCCATGTGTCTGCTGCCCTTGTCCTTCTAGATGGAAGTGGCCATGGGTTTGGAAGGTGCTGTCTGAGGATCTTTGATGAATTTCTGCATCTTGTAGGTAGTAGACACTGTTGGTACCGAGTATTGGTGGTGAAGGGACTGAAAGTTGTGGGTGTGGTGCCAATCAAATGGGCTGATTTTTCTTGGATGTACTTTTTGAGTGTTGACAGAGCTGCATTCACCCAGGCAAGTATTCCATCACACGCATGCTTCGGGAGACAGAGGGTGACTTACTCCCTGCAGGATTCCTAACCTCTGACCTCTTCTTACATAAGAACATACAAAAGAATTAGGAGCAGGAGTAGGCAATTCAACCCCTCAAGACTGCTCTGCTACTGTAGCCATTGTATTTATGTGGCTAGTCCAGTTGAGTTTCTGGTCAATAGTAACTGCCAGGATGTTGATAAAAGGGGATTAAATGAGAGTCAAGGGCTGGTACTCTCCCATTACCACCATAATGAATGCAGTCTTAACATGCCCAAGCTTCTACTTCTATTCCATAACTCTTTCTCTCTCTTGCAGGCACCATAGCATCTGCACTGTTGTTGCCTTAAGAGAATAAACCCTTAGGACATCAGCTCATCTTCTGCTTTTGAGGACAAAGGCACAGATTCCCTAGATGAAGCACCAGCTCCCCTACACCCCTGCACCATCCAGAGTGAATGAGGGACCTAAATGCCACTTCAGGTAGGCCATACTCTCTAGGAGATAATGTGGTGCTAGCTGAAGGAGGAACCACATTCAAACCACCTAGAAGTCTGCTCTCACGACAATCCAGAGGTGTCCGGCCCCTTCACCTTTATCCAGCTTCCTATCCCCAATCCTGAGGGAGCTCAACCTAAAGGTGAAAATACATGAAGGCAGGACACTCAGCATTGCTGTGCCGTGTAGCCACAGAGTTCCCCAAGGATCATCCATCTGAAAAAAACAAGCAGGCTCTATTTTAGGCCAGGTCCCTCCAACTCAGTTGCAGACCTAGAGACTGTACTGAGACACAGTGAGTAGGAAAGGTGAAAGACATCGTTCTGAGTGCACATGGGTAAAACATCATTGTAAATACATTGTCATGTTCACTTTTCATCATCAGCTGTCAGCAACTGTCATTTTTGCTGCATCTACAAGAATGAAAGTAGGAAGTTAATCCGTCCTTAGTACACACCATGTTACTCCCTGTCTGAATTTAGCTATCCTTTCCATAGCACCCAAACTAGCATGAAACATTCTCATGATTGAAAGGGGAAGCATCAGATGTTATGAAGGCTTCCATCAGTTTGCCACCTTAATTTTTATTATCATTCATTAATTATTTTATTATTATTTTTCATATTATTATTCAAGCTGTACTTACAGTTGAAATTACACAGGGGATGTGGCTTCTGCAATATCAAAACAGTTGAAGATACAACTCAGTTCCAATAAATGGGGCTAACGAAAAGGTCCTGCCTGTATTACTCTGACTAATACTACGGTGCTGTGAGATGTCAAAGGTGTTGTACCTTCTGAAAAACATCATTTCCATACTCTGTAGAATGCTGCAGCTCTCATGAATCCTCATCGTCCACCATGTAGTCTCTTTACGTCCTCCAGTTGTCCAGGGCAAGGAATCCAAGGATTAAGCAGTGTCTTCTCTCTGTCCAGTACTATGATCAACCCACGATATTGAAACGTGATGGGAAGGAGCCATCTTATAATCCTTGTTGGCTCCGACAAAAGAATGTATTACATTTCAGATACACTGGCCATCATGACAAGATGATCTGACCATCATCTCTAACTAGAGTGTAGTGCCAATGTTTCGTTCTCTTATCTGTATGGAATTCAAATGAAGACAACCAACTGTGACTCTCCTGTATCACGAGGGCATGTATGACTGGAAATTCTGCGCATTGTTACAAACAATTGATCTGATTCAGATGTATGCTGCTCAGGCCTTTTGACACATATTCAGTTGGAGATTGCATGTGTGGCAGCTATAATGAGAATTTGTCCGCTCGCTCCAACCCCCACATCACCCAAGAAATGCAACAATGCAAATAGAATAATGGTGTAGAAATCTCATCAACCAAGATGAGAAATGTGCATGTCTTGCACTTTGTGCAGCCTTTAGAACCTTGGAAGCTGATTGTGACTTTTGCAATGAGGTGAATCTTTACAGCTTGCCTCACCTTACGTGTGTTTCACAGCCACTGTTAGGAGCAATTTCTAATGCTGAATGACATGGTCAAGATGCTTATAGTTGAGACAGATGGTCAATGCATGAGGTCCATATAGAGAATTATGCGACAACAGATGTCTTTAACCTGTTCTGTGTCAGCAGCTGATTTAATATCATCGTCCCTTGAAGGGCTTCACATCACGCACAAGTAGATCCTGCTCCCTCCATGAAATCAAAACACTTACTCGGCCCACTCCAACCGTAGCGGCAGCATTTTCTATTTCAGTTGCGCATTTACAATTCAGTTGAAATCGGAGGGCAACTTGGGCCATGCTTGATGGAGTAAGTCACTGGCTCAGCTTGACAGTCTAAGTCCCCTGACAAACCTTCATGCTCTTTTTGGCCTTCCCTTCCTTGTCAACTCCATCAGCTTTGATCTTCCAATGTTCCCAGTCAACTATAAACTGCTTGTTTTTGCCTCTTTAACCTTTGAGCCTGATGTACAGCTTAGTTTTGCCAAACATGGGCTACCCACATTAAAGCCACAGTGGTGGTGACCATTGACGACACTCCTTCCTGCAGTACTCATTGCTTTTCCTTGCACCATCGTCACTCACCCTTCCACATTGAGTTGCCTCCCCTTCCACAATTATTGTCCTTCTGCATCTCCATGTTGCGCCTCCAAACTCTGAAGACTTAAAACAAAAGAAAAATTGCTGGAAAAGCTCTGCAAGTCTGGCAGCATCCGTGGAGAGAAATCAGAGTTAATGTTTCGGGTTGAGTGACCTTTCCTCAGAACTTTGTTTCTGGCTTACTGCCTCCGCGGTTCTTTTGATTTTTGTTCTGAAATTGACATCCTCAGTGTCCCCACCATAGCACTGACCTCTGATAATGCCCTTCACTTTCAATGACCAGACCTCTGATTGGCTGTGGTTACCCTGCTCACTGACTTGGAAAGACAGCCCTGAAATGATGACTGACCACACACTTGTATGGTCTCTGTGAGCTCCCCAATCACGTCACGACAAATCTGCTGACTAGTTGCACTGGACTTGAAGAACTGGCCATGGCACACTCCCAGACTGTAGTGATATGGATCCCATGATACTGATTGGCCCAAATACCCGTTGGCATTGTCCAAACCTGATGGCTGATGTCAAAAGACACCTTTGGCTTGCTGTGCATTGTATAAGTGTTGGCATATATATTATAGTACGGTGTTCATTGGAAAAGAGTCATAAAACATTCAAAATATAGGAAAATGTGTTGACAAACTCCTTTCAGCTACCCATGCATCCTGAAACTAACCATTGGCAGAAGTTAAACCTCCACACCCAATTACCCTGAGTGTTGGATGAGGATATTGAGATAACCAAAATAAACAAGACTCAGTCCCTTAATAGGCAGGCAAATATCTTTAAGTGTTCCAGCCGCATCAACCCACTCAAACCACCTCAAGTTTTAAGGCATTACGGCGTATAAACTGTGTGGCATATATCCTATTATAATGGCCATGCACGGTGCAACACTCAAAATTGGGTACAATAGTCATTTACAATAAGATACAACTACATAGCTCAATGCCATGATGGCCCTTTGAAAGAATGAACAAATTAGTCACTCCCCTGGTCTTTTACTTTTAACTTTGCAACTTTTACATTGAGTATGCATTCAATTCCCTTTTCAATTTTACTACTGAATCTAGTTCCACCACCCTTTCAGGCAATGCAAAAAAAAGAAATCTTTTCATTTTCCCTTTGGTCCTTTAATCCAATTAAAATCTGTGTTCTTTGATTACTATCACTTCTTGCCAACAGGGATAGATCAGTTCATTATTTAAAAATGTTACAACTGGAAGTGAACACTGATTCAGACAACAGTCATGTTTCTGACCTTATAATGTAAGGGAAATCATTGATAAAATATTGGCAGACTATCATGGAAATATCATTGATTTAACTGGAAATATATTTGGCAATTTCTAGAGAGACAGTGAAGAGATAACAAGACAGATGATCAAAAGCTTGACCAAAGTGGTGGGCTTTCAGAGTGAATGTAAAAAGCAAACTTGGGGCAGTAAGATAAAGCGGTTTAGGAAAGAAACCTAGAGCTTAGAGCTGAAGAAACTGAAGGCACAGCTGCCAATTAAAATTGAGAATGAAAAACGGAAGAACAGTGGATGCTAGAAATCAGAAACGAAAACAGAAATTGCTGGAAAAGCTCAGCAAGTCTGGCAGCATCTGTGGAGAGAAATCAGAGTTAACGTTTCGGGTTGAGTGATCCTTCCTCAAAATACATTAAAATGGAGGATGCTCAAAAGGCCAGAGAGCAGATATCTCAGAGGGTTGACAGCTGGAAGAGATTACAGTTAGGCAGAGCCGAATCCACGGGAATCAATTAATATTGATCAGTGAGCACAAAAGGTGAATGGGACTTGGTGTAAGAGAGATAATAGGTACTGCAGATGCTGGAGAATCCGAGATAACAAGGTGTGGAGCTGGATGAACACAGCAGGCCAAGCAGCATCATAGGAGCAGGAAACCTTGACGTTTCGGGCCTAGACCCTTCATCAGAAATGGGGGAGGGGAAGAGGGTTCTGAAATAAGTAGAGAGAGAGGGGGAGGCGGATAGAAGATGGATAGAGGAGAGGATAGGTGGAGAGGAGGCAGACAAGTCAAAGAGGCCTCATACCCCGCCCCGCAATAACAACCAAAAAAGAATCCCCCTCGTCCTCACGTACCACCCCACCAACATCCGGATCCAATGCATCATCCTCTGACACTTCCGCCATCTGCAATCCGACCCCACCACCAAAGACATTTTTCCCTCCCCACCCTTGTCTGCTTTCCGGAGGGACCACTCTCTCCGTGACTCCCTTGTCCGCTCCACACTCCCCTCCAGCCCCACCACACCCAGCACTTTTCCCTGCAACTGCAGGAAGTGCTACACCTGCCCCCACACCTCCTCCCTCACCCCAATCCCAGGCCCCAAGAAGACTTTCCACATCAAGCAGATGTTCACCTGCACATCTGCCAATGTGGTATACTGCATCCGCTGTACCCGTTGTGGCCTCCTCTACATCAGGGAAACCAAGCGGAGGCTTGGGGACCGCTTTGCAGAACACCTGTGCTCAGTGCGCAACAAACAACTGCACCTCCCAGTCGAGAACCATTTCAACTCCCCCTCCCATTTCTCAGACGACATGTCCATCCTGGGCCTCCTGCAGTGCCACAATGATGCCATCTGACGGCTGCAGGAACAGCAAATCATATTCAGCCTGGGAACCCTGCAGCCCAATGGTATCAGTGTGGATTTCACAAGCTTCAAAATCTCCCCTCCCCCAACCGCATCCCAAAACCACCCCAGCTCATCTCCACCTCCCTAACCTGTTCTTCCTCTCACCTCAAAAGCCCCACCCCCATCTCCTATCTACTAACCTCATCCCGCTCCCTTGACCTGTCCATCCTCCCTGGACTGACCTATCTCCTCCCTACCCCCCTACCTACACTCACCTTTACTGGCTCCATCCCCACCTCTTTGACTTGTCTGCCTCCTCTCCACCTATCCTCTCTTTGTGTCCATCTTCTATCCGCCTCCCCCTCTCTCCCTATTTATTTCAGAACACTCTTCCCCTCTCCCATTTCTGATGAAGGGTCTAGGCCCGAAACGTCAAGTTTTCCTGCTCCTATGATGCAGCTTGGCCTGCTGTGTTCATCCAGCTCCACACCTTGTTATCTGGGACCTAGTGTAAGTTGGGATGAGGGCAGCAGATTTCTGGAAACAGGCAGTCTGAATGCTGCTGTGGAGGGATGATTGCAAGCTCATCCTGAAATTAAATAGGGCACTGCAGTTGCAAGCAGACTGGTTCGGTCTCAGACAGGAGACTGGAGCTGGTGACTAGAGAAGCAAATATATGGCTTCAGTCGCATGTGGTGAGGCTTCAGTGCATTCAATGTTTAACAGGATGGAATTCCATCCAGTACTGGATATCAGATAAACAATATCATAAACTAGAGTAAGCGAGGGAGTTAAGACAGGTGATGGTGAGTTGGAGTGGAGTGACACCCAGCTAAAGTGAAAACAGATGCTGTGGTTTTGAAAGATGTTGTAAGAGGGATATGAGCTCAATGAAAAAAGGAGACAAAAACAGACTCTTGGGGCACACTAGCAGTAACAATGCAGGAACAGAAGTGGTCATCTCCTTCTGCTCTTATTACAGCATATTGTACCTTCCAGATACCTCACTGTGATCTCCTTACACTCTTATCTGTGGCACAGAAGCAACACTTGTATTTGCCCCCAACATCCTCAAAATGCATCATGTGGATAACTTTAACTCACATCATTGTATTTTGCAGAATAAGCAGGGACAAAATAACTGGCACCAGGCTGTCAGAGCAGGACGAGAGCCAGTATCAGAGTCTGCCCCTTCCAAAACAGAAAGGCTGAGATGATGTAGGCAGGGAGTCTATTCACAGCATGAATTCTTGACAGCTTGTGGGGTAGGTCTTGATGTGTTTATGGCTGCTTCCCCTCTTTACATTCTCAATGAAAACTGACTCTCACACATGACACATGAGAAAGTATAATGATTATTCACAGTAACTCAGCTACTGTGTACTGGTAACCACTGTCCATCGCTTATCTTTCAGATCCATAGAATCCACAGAATCCCTACAGTGTCGAAACATGTTGGAGGACAATGTAGTATCTTCACCCGATGGCAAGGAGAGAACAGCTGAAGACCTCAACGACCCAACCTGATGTAGAAAACCGTTCCGTACAACAGAAAAGGCCTGATTTCACTCGGCAGCCTGCCAGGCAACGTCTGCCCAGAGAAGATATGTTTATTCTTTTCATAGGATGCAAGCATTGCTGGCAGGACCAATGGTTCAAGTGTCCTTGAGAATATTGTGGTCGATTATATTCTTGAACTGCAGCAGTCCATTTCTAAATGACAGGAAAAATCTGTGCACAACTTGCAGGCCATACAGGCAATGATGAAGCAGCTGGTCAACTTTATCACTGCACTGGCCCCTCACTGATGGAACCTTGGGTGGCAACTAAACACCTTTGTTAAAATCTAACAGCATCGCAAAGTCGGAATAACAGTGTTGAAAGGACCTTTGTGAGCATCTTAGCGGTTCTGCACTCTGCTTCAGTCCAGAACCATAGGAGTGATGAGATGCAGCCCATGAAAACAGATATGGCACCATTGAAGAGGCAGATCTTGATTGGGATGATAGCATAGCTACTCCCCTGCCTTACTCTCAGCCTCTGCCCTTGTTGGTGCCAGCCATCTAGCTGGACCTGACTGCCTCACCTATCCACAAGGTACTGCAGATGTAACCTACCAAGTTCATGTTGGAGTCCTCAACAGAAATTCAGGGACTTATCAGCATTCTTGCCAAAGCCAGTGGACACATAGTTCTTAGAAGCAGTCAAATAGGCTAAGCAAGCACATAGGACAGGCATTTGGACCTCCACAAGATTTTTAGGTTTTCTTTATTCATTTTGTGGGATGTGGGTGTCGCTGGCTGGCCAGCATTTATTGCCCATCCCTAGTTGCCCTTGAGAAGGTGGTGGTGAGCTGCCTTCTTGAACTGCTGCAGTCCTCCTGCTGTGGTTTGACCCGCAATGCCATTAAGGGAGGGAATCCTAGCATTTTGACCCCGACAGTGAAGGAAAGGCGATAAATAATAGTAAGTCAGGGTGGTGAGTGGCTTGGAGGGAAACTTGAAGGTGTTCCAATGTATTTGTTTCCCTTATCCTTCCAGATGAAAGTGGAGGTGGGTTTAGAAGGTGTTGTCTGAGGATCTTTGGTGAATGTCTGCAGTGCATTTTGTAGACAGTACACACTGCTGCTACTGAGTGTCAGTGGTGGAGTGAGTGGATGCTTTGTGCTCAGCATAAACAACTACTGAATGAAATATGAATAATCTTCTTTATAATGTAGCAAGACAGTGGGCCTTGATATTTATAGTCATGTGATACAAGGCCCATAATGTTAAACCTTGTATGGCATTATAGCCTTGAGAATTAGGTAAATGTATGAAATAGCAATTGCTGCTATAAGAACAAGAGAGAACATTCATGAGACTCTCGTCTTTTTGTTTCCATTCAGGGGATGAGGGTGTCACTGGCTAGGTCAGCATTTATTGCCCAGACGGCAAATAAGAGTCAACCACATTGCCATGGGTCTGGAGTCACATGTAGGCTAGACTAGGTAAGGATGGCAGTTTCTTTCCATAAAGGGCGTTAGTGAGCCAGACGGGTATTTGCTGACAATCGACAACAGATTAATGGTTTCCTTAGATTCTTAATTCCAGATTTTCATTGGATTCAAATTCCACCATCTGCCATGACGGGATTTAAACCCAAGTCCCCAGAACGTCTCTGGATTAACAGTCCAGCAATAATACCCTGTCGATAAGGGTGGTGCTGTTGTTGTCTGGCGTACTGACCTCTACCTTGCAGAGGCTGAGTGCCAACTCTCAGATACTTCCTCCTATCTTCCTGTGGACCATGACCCCACCATGTTACATCAGGCCATTGTATCCACTACAGTAACTGATCTCGTTTCATCCGGTGATCTCCCCTCCTCTGCTTCCAAGATAATAGTCCCCCGACCCCGCGCAGCTCGTTTCTACCTCCTCCCAAAAATCCACAAACAGGACTGTCCGGGCAGACCCATTGTTTCAGCCTGCTCCTGCCCCACAGAACTCATCTCTTCCTATCTTGACTTAGTCTTCGCTCCCCTGGTCCAATACCTACCCATGTACATCCATGATTCCTCTGACGCCTTACGCTGGTTTCAAAACTTCCGGTTTGCCGATTCCAGCTGCCTCCTCTTTACCATGGACAAGCAATCCCTTTACACGTCCATTCCCCACCAGGAGGGTCTTAGGGGTCTCTGCTTCTTCCTGGAGCAAAGACCGGAATGATCCCCACCCACCACCACCCTCCTCTTCTTGGCCGAGCTTGTCCTCACCCTCAACAACTTCTCTTTTAACTCCTCTTATCTTCTTCAGGTAAGAGGGGTTACCATGGGTACCCACATGGGCCCTAGTTATGCCTGTCTCTTCACTGGGTATGTGGAACATTCCTTGTTCCAGTCCTATTCCAGCCCCACCCACAACTCTTCCTCCAATACATCAATGATATCTTTGGTGCTGCTTTGTCTCTTATCTGGAATTGGAAAGCTTCATCAATTTCGCCTCCAATTTCTACCCTGCCCTCACTTTCACCTGGTCTATCTCTGGCTCCTCCCTTCCCTTCCTCAACATTTCTGTTTCCATTTCTGGGGATAGACTGGCCACTAATATCCATTACAAACCCACCGACTCCCACAGCTACCTGGACTATACATTCTCACAACCCACTTCCTGTAAAGACTCTAACCCATTCTCTCAGTTCCTCCGTCTCCGTCGCATATGTTCAGATGAGGCCAACTTCGACAAGGGAGCCTCCGAAATGTCCACCTTCTTCCTCAACAGAGGATTCCCCACCTCTGATGTCGACAGGGCCCTCAACCAGGTCCGACCCATCTCCCACACTTCCGCCCTCACCCCTTCTCTTCCCTCCAGCAACAGTGATAGTGTTCCCCTCATCCTCACCTACCATCCCACCAGCATCCACATCCTGCAGATTATCAGACGCCATTTCTGCCACTTCCAGCGAGATGCCACTGCTGGACACGTATTCTCCTCCCCTCCCTTGTCCGCCTTCCGCAGGGTCCATTCCATCCAGGACACCCTGGTCCACACTTCCTTCATCCCCAACATCCCCCAACAGCCCTACGGCACCTTCCCCTGTAACCATCGAAGGTGCAACACCTGCCCATTTACCTCCTCCCTCTCCAGTATCCAAGGGCCCAAACATACCTTCCAGGTGAAGCAACACTTCACCTGAACTTCCCAGAATCTAGTCTACTGCATTCGCTGCTCACAATGTGGTCTCCCCTACATTGGGGAAACGAAGCATAGACTTAGCGACTGCTTCGCAGAATATCTATATTTTGCTCGCTATAAAGACCCTGAACCAACTGTTGCCTGCCACTTCAATGCACCACCCTGCTCCCCGGCCAACATCTCCGTCTCTGGCTTGCTATAGTGTTCCAGTGAAGCCCAACGCAAGCTGGAGGAATAACACCTCATTTTCCGTTTGGGGACCCTACAGCCCTCCAAACTCAATACTGAGTTCAATAATTTTAGGGCCTAAACTCTCCCATGTCCCAGGCACCCCCCACCACCCCACACACCAGGCCTTGTTATCACATGGCCTGCCATTACACACCCCCTGTTGTTGGTCACTAACAGTCCCCATTAACAACTATTCACCCTCCCAGCCTGATCGTTAGCAACTCCTTTGTCTGTCCAACTGTCTTCCTCTGTCTTCGGGCTCTATCCTATCGTTTACTCCCTACCCCACCCACCTCCCTATTTTCTGCATATAAACTAACGTTTTCCCAGCCACCATCACTTCTGAGGGAGGACCCAAAACGTTAACTCTTTTTTCCTTCAAAGATGCTGCTAGACCTGCTGAGCTTTTCCAGCAAATTTGTTTCTGTTCCAGTGATACTATCACTAGGCCATCACCTCCCCCGTGTTATGATTTCATGTTTTATGTCAGCGATGAACTACAAATTTAAGAAACAGGATGACACTCTGCTGTAACATCAGATATACCTTTGTAATGGAGTAGCAGAGCCACTTGTGTGCTGTCATTGATTCCCGTCCACCTCTTAACCAATCCCCCCCTCTGAGGAAATCTAACAAGCTTGCAAAGATCTTTACACTTACCCCATGTTTAGCAGCTTCCATAAACAAGGCAATGTTTTCCGGGCAGCAACCCACCAATTCACCAACTTTATTGCAATTTTCAGGTTTTGCAGCTGGAGAGATGTTACTAACATCAGATTGTTGAGAAAGATAAGACTCCAGAGCAAAGATCATTGATGAAGCAACTGAAGATGACTGACTGGCAACAACCACAAACATCCTCCCATCCTCCCATCCAACCATTCAGAGTTTCCCTTTACTTCCCATTGTCTTAGATTTTGCTTTGAGCTCCTTGATGCCACACTCGGTTGACTGCAAGTCTTGATGTCAAGGACGCTCTCAGTCACTCTTACCTCTGTAATTCAGCCCTTCTGTCTTTGTTTAGACCAATTCTGTAATGACATCACATCATGCGTGATGCTGGTAGTAAGCAAACTGAGCATTGGGAAGCAGTTGTGTATGTGCCGTTTCACAGCACTTCTCAACAACACCTTCCAGTAGTTTTCTGCTGATTGAGAGCAAACTCTTAGGGTGATAATTAGATTTGGTCTCTGGTCTGAGGACGGGCTGTATCTGGGCAATCTTTTACTTTATTATGCCAATGACAGTGTTGTGACTGTAGTCGAATAACTTGAATTGTGTCTTTTATCAGGGCCTGCAGCCTTAGTCGTAACTGATGCCTGCAGCATTTTTAAAACATTTCATGTGTGGTGAATGAATTGGCTGAAGACTGGCATCTGTGACGCTGGGATCTTCAAAAGGAGGCCAAATGTGGATTACCCACTCGGCATTTTTGGCTGAAGATGAATGCGATTGTGGGAAAACCTCATTTGAACTGAAGCATGCAACGGCATGCAAATATGTTATTAGATGCTCTACTAAAGCAAAATCAGAACCGTCAAAAGAGACATAGAACAAGGAGCACAATAGGTAGAAATAATCAGAGAGCAATAGCAGGAGTTAGAAGACGAAGCAGCACTGAAGAGCAAACTGACCAGCTTCCGTGAGGAACGGAAGATTCTCTTATCACAATAAGGATACACAATGGTGTCTGTTCAATGCATACAGCTAACCTTTCTAATGTAGCACATACCCAACATATTCCCTGATCCCCATTCCCAAATAGTTTGAGAGTAATTCCACATTGTTTTCTGTCACCAGCTCCCACCGAGAGGCCATTAATCATTCTACACATGAAGAATTGCTTCCTGACATCAGTCCTGAACTTGTTCTGAACTAACTTAAAGCTGTCACATTCAATTTCATTTCAAGCTTTTTGTTGAGTTACAATATCTTCAAGCTTATAAAGGAGGTGCTCCTCTATAACTACATTGGAAAGGTAACTTTGTGTTCAGCCTTGTGAAATTAACACCTCTATATTTTCTGACTAGACAGAACTGTAATCCTTGTAGTTCAGCCACTTTTTACCGTTAGTCCCATTCTTTATGGAAATTAGAACGTAAGCATGTGAATGACATTTTTTTATTCATTCATAGAATTAGAGTATCCCTGGCTAAACCAGCATTTATTGCCCATCCCTAATTGCCCAGAGGGCATTTAAGAGTTAACCGCATTGTTCTGGGTCTGAAGTCACACGTAAACCAGACCAGGTAAGGATGGCAGAGATAAAAGGTACTGCAGATGCTGGAGAATCCGAGATAACAAGCGTGGGGCTGGATGAACACAGCAGGTCAAGCAGCATCATAGGAGCAGGAAAACTTGACGTTTCGGGCCTAGACCCTGAG
>JAHRHZ010000049.1:26318694-26335607 GCA_024137785.1 Ginglymostoma cirratum
CCTTCCTGCTCCTCTGACGCTGCTTGACCTGCTGTGTTCATCCAGCTCCTAACCTTTTAATCTCAGATTCTCCAGCATCTGTAGTTCCTACCATCCCTGTACTATTACAGTCTACTTCCCGTACCCCAGCCATGTTGGATACGAATATTCATATATTATAGTTTAGACTCACTGATTTGGGAGACTGATCTATATTCCTCGATTCAGATGAAGCTGACAGGGTAATTCTATTCTGTGCAAAATGCAATGCTACAGAGTTAAGTCTGCTACACTTTCACTGATTTTCCTATACTATACATGTTACAACTTGTCCCAATCAATCTTAAGATTGAGTTTTAATCGATATTCTTTTGTAATTGTATTGTTTTGTGCAACCAATGTATTAAATATGCAGCTCCTTTCTTTGATTTTTGTGTGGCATGTTTGTACAATGCTTAAATGTAACAAGACCTGCGTGACAGATTTCAGGCTGCTGCGTGTCTGCGTATGCAAGCTTTGTGGAAACATTGGTTCTGATCAAGCAGACTGTTTTGTCCCGGATGGTGTCAAGCTTCTTGAGTGTTGTTGGAGCAGCACCCATCCAGGCAAGTGGGGAGTATTCCTTTACACTTCTGACTTGTGCTTTGCAGATGGTGGATGGGTTTGGGGAGTCAAGAGATAAGTTACTTGCCTCAGTATTCCTAGCCTCTGACCAGCTCTTGTAGCCACTGTGTTTCTGATTAAAGGTGACCCAAGGACGCTGATAATGGGGATTCAGTGATGGTAATGCTATTGATTGTCAAGGGATGACATTAGATTTTACAAGTTTGAGCTGGTCACTTCCTGGCATGTATATGGCAAGAAAATGAAATGAATCTGTCATTTGTTACTCCAAGCCTGGATATTGTCCAAGCCTTGCTGCATTGGACATTGAATATTTTGGTATCTGAGGAGTCATGAATGATATTGAACATTGCGCATTCATCACTGAACATCCCCACTTCTGACCTTATAGATGGCGGGAAGGTCATTGATGAAGCAGCTGAAGGTGGTTGGCCTAGAACATTAACCTGAGCAACTCCTGCAGGGATGTCCTGGAGTTGAGATGATTGATGTCCAACAACCACAGCTACCTTCCTATGTGCCAGGGATGACTCAAACTAGTGTTGAGCTTTCCCCCAGGTTTGCAATGGCTAGTTTTGTTAGGGTTCCTTGATGCTAAACTTGGTCAAATGTAGAGTAAACGACAAGGACAATCATTCTCAACTCAACTCTAGACTGCAGCTCTTTTGTCTATGTTTAACTGAGGCTGTAACGAGGTCAGGATCTGAATGGCCCTGGTGAAATTCAAACTGGGTGTTAGTGACAAGGTTACCACTAAGCAGGTGCTGCATGATAGCATTGTTGATCACCTCTTCTCCAAGTTTACTGATGATCCAGTGTAGACTGAAGGGGTGGTAATTTGGCTGGGGTGGATTTGTCCTTTGTTTTGTGTACAGACCCTACCTTGGTAGGTTTACACATTGATGGGTAGATGCCATTGTGTTGTTGTACTGGTACAGTATGGATAGGAGTGCAGCAAGATAATTTACAATATAAGTTAATTACATTGAAGAAACTAATCTGGTTAAAAAAAATCCCAACACCATCTAACTTATCTAATGTCTAATTTATCAGGCAACTTACTCAAAAAGTATATTGTTAACCCAGCTATAGTTATGCTAAGATTGATACCTGGGATAAAGATTATCATTGTTATTTTAACAAATTGATAAGTGGGAACATGATAAAAATCATGCAGAAGGCCTACTACACATATTTAATATTTTTTCTTCTTACCCAATGGTCTTTTGTCAGGAATATCAACATTAAAATCATTATTTGGTTATTTGTTTATTAAAAGATTGAATTATGCTGATCAAACATCAATTAATACACACACTCTATAAAAAGACAGATATATTTTAGAAGAATTAAACTATCAATTTAATACATTTTAGATGTGAGAAACTATTACACTAATCATAATAGTTACATAGAATTCCTACAGGAAGCAGGTCATTCAGCCCTTCAAGTCCATGCCACCCCCACAAGGAGCCCTGCTCCCCCACCCTTGTAACCCTGCATATCCCATGGCTAATCCACCCAGCATACACATCCCTGGACACTATGGGCAATTTAGCATGGTCAACCCACCTAACCTGCACATCTTCAGACTGTGGGAGGAAACCAGAGCACCCAGAGGGGACCCATGCAGACACAGGCAGAATGTGCAAACTCCACACAGACAGTTGCCCGAGGGTGGAATCAAACCCGGGCCCCTGGAGCTGTGAGGCAGCAGTGCTAATCACTGAGCCACCTGGCTGTCCATCATGCTGCCTAGCATGTATGAATTACATGTATAAGTTAACACAGGGAACCAATCACAGACAAAATAAATCATCACTAACAGGGCATCTTTGCTTTTGATTCCCCAGTGACTAGAACTAAGACTGAAATATACCTAACAAATTTCTTAGCTTTAGTATCCAACACTCAATTCTGTTTTTCATGACTCAATTAGACAATATATTCACATTTGTTTTTGCTGTGTTAGGTTTTGTTGCATTAAGAAAGAAATATAAATATGATATTAACAAATACTAATTGGATACAGCAACGCCAATAGGTTCAGTTAATAATAAAGTGAGATGATTTCAGTTTAGTAACACTGAACTCCATGGTTGTGCCAGTAATTAAAACAGTTATAGTACTGACTGAAGTTGTCAGCCTGATTACCCAAAGTTCTTTCTATTGTATACAACATTATCCTTCCAACTACTTTTGGTCAGTGCTGTTTACTCCAAATATATTTACATCTGTCAAGGGCAATGAATGATGTTATTTCATCAGCCCAAATTACATTAAGATTTTAATCTCAATGAATGCAATCAATGGAATAAAATTTCCATTTATGTAACTATCCCATAATTTTTATTATACATTAAAATTCCTTTATTATTAAAAATGCACTAAGTGCAGTAATCTTTATGCCTGTAGGTGGCATTATAAAAGCCCAAGTTCTATTCTAGACTGTTATGGTATCAGTGGAATTGACAACAATAACATCACTATTAACCAGGAAGTGGGAATAGAGCAGAAACTGGTACTGGGTGATAATTCTGCAACACTGCAGATCTTCTGGGCCTTGCCAATTTTACATTGCTCATTATGAGGGAGAGGGGATTGGCACTCGATAATGATGCACATTTAATGAGCCACTGCAGGCAAGATGGGCTGAATTGCCTCCTTCTGCAGTATAACACTTCTGTGATTCTGTGACTATCATGTTGCTTCAGGGTTTTGAGGCTCCATTAAACAGGGGTGCAGATGCCTCAATTTCCCTTCAGCTACCTTAACACATACTTTAGAAACAGTGGAGGAAAATTATTGAAGTTGACATGACTGTGCAATACAAAGAGAAAATTGATGACCTCAAGGAAAGTGAGATGCTTAAGCTATTCCTAGCAGACTTTTCTGGACATTCTAGTCAGTATAGTATGAGCATGAGGAGGGGATGGCCTCTTTCAGAAGATGGTGGTAGAGGGTTGTTTTTCAGATTGGAGGCCTGGGACCAGCGGTGTGCCACAATGATTGGTGCTGGGTCCACTGTTGTTCATCATTCATATAAATGATTTGGATGAGAATATAGGAGGTGTGGTTATTAAGTTTGTGGAAGACACCAGAATTGGCGGTATAGGGGACAGTGAAGAAGGCTGTCGAAGACTACAACTGGATCTTGACCAACTGGCCAGTGAGCCGAAGAATGGCAGATGGAGTTTAATTCAGATCAATGCGAGATGTCAGCAGAGCACGTGAATAGGATGGTTAAAGCGGAATAATGGACACTTGCTTTCAATAGTCGTGGCATAGAGTATAACATCATGGAGATAATGTTGGAAAGAAAACTGAAAGAACTGCAGATGTTGGAAATCAGAACCAAAAACAGAAATTGCTGGAAAATCACAGCAGGTCAGGTAGTATCTGGGAAGAGAAATCAGAGTTAACCTTTTGAGTCCAGTGACCCTTCTTCAGAATGGTAATGTCGGAGTTGTACCGAGCATTGGTCAGGCCACAGCTGGAGTACTGTGCGCAGTTCTGGTCATCTCACCACAGGAAGGATGTGATAGCACTCGAGGGGGTACAGAGGAGGTTCACCAGGATGTAGCCTGGGATGGAGAAATTGAGCTATAAGGAGAGACTAGATAGGCTTGGATTGTTTTCTCTAGAGCATAGCAGACTGAGGGGTGGGGACATGACTGAGGTTTATAAAATCATGTGGGGCATAGATAAGTTGAATAGCCAACATCTTTTCCTCGGGGTAGGGAAGTCCAAAATTAGAGGGCATAGGTTTAAGTTGACAGGGGAAATATTTAAAAGCGATCAGACAGACAACTTTTTCACACGGAGCGTAGTGCATACATGGAAAAAGCTGCCAGAGAAATGATAGAGTTAGGTACAATTACAAAATTTAAAAGACATTTCAACAGGTATGTGGATAGGAAAGGTTTGCGGAGATATGGGCCAAATACAGGTAAATGAGACTAGTTCAGTTTAGGACACCTGGTCGGCATGGACAAGTTGGGCCAAAGGGCCCGTTTCTGTGCTGTATGACTCCTTCCTAGCACTGGACACAAATAACTCACTTCCACACCAGAAGGTGTGTGGCTGACAATGGCAGAGGAACCCAATAGGTGGATCATCATTGAGAGCTCAAGAACACAATACAACAAATGCTTCAATCAACTGATAAGGTTAAGAAAGGTCTGAAGCCTGCAGTGCACCCTCCTTTCACTCTGTCTTGTAAATCATACCCTGTCATGCTCACTTCACTTCCATCAATTATCCTCTTTTGCTCACTGCCTCACTCACTTCAGCAACTCCTATCACATTATGTTTCTACCACTGCCAGTCACTCCAGTCCTCCCATAATGTGATACTATCTCATTCCTTCTGATTCCTATTGAATCTCATCACACATCCTAAAATAGCAAAGCCAGCTCACTCCTCAAACGTGTGTGCCAGTCCTATTTGAGATGCATCTGCTTTAATGTAAATTCTTGGTTAGGATGTGGGCATTTCTGATGAGGCTAGTGTTTGCAACCCATTCTTAGTTGCCCTTGAACAGATTGGCTCTCGAGCCATTTCAGAGGGTGGTTAGCAGTCAATTACTTTGCATGTAGGCCAGACCAGGTAAGGACAGCAGATTTTTTTCTGTGAAGGACATTATGAACTGGATGGGCATTTATGGCAATCAACAATTATTTCATGGTTGCCATTAGATTGATTTTTCATTCCACATTTTATTGAATTGGAATTCCAATGTTTGTCATGGTGAGATTCATACCAGAACATTAGCCAGAGTTCTGGGTTACTGGGTCAGGAAATTACCACCGCAACATCCTCTCTCCGAGTTGGGATTGTCACCTTTTGATTGTTGTCCTACCATTGCAGGAATAAAATGGCCGATTGTGCATTGTGATAAAGGAGAGCGCTTTTGTAATGAAAGGCACCTCAGCAGCAGACCTAGAGCTTTTGTTCATCTGATGCGACACCATCAATTTCAAAGACCCATACTTCCTACAAAATAAATAAAATGTTGTTAGTTGTCAATTCAACTCTTGGGACTTGATATTAATGTGGTATGTTACTGCAGTGTGTGGCAGCTAGGAGGAAGACAAAGTGAAACCTGGAGGTTTGGATGGATTTTACCACACGGGCCATTGTTACCCAGGCACCGACTCCCACAGAAATGCTTTCTTGAAACAGATAAGCGCTATTGGGTGATCACGATCAGGGTGAGGGTGTGAGGGAAAATCCAGGACAAGCAAGGCCCAATGTTTTTTTTGACAAAAACAGAAGTTTCTGGAAAAGTTCAGCAGGTCTGGCAGCATACGTGAAGGAAAAATCACAGTTAACATCTTGGGTCCGGTGACCCTTCCTCAAAATGTTAACTGTGATCTTTCTTCACAGATGCTGCCAGACCTGCTGAGCTTTTCCAGCAACTTCTGTTTTTGTTCTTGATTTACAGCATCCGCAGTTCTTTCGGTTTTTACTCAATGTTTTTAAGTCTGGAGTGAAGCTCTGTTGCTCTTAATAGCCGATAAGGAAAGTTGCATTTAAAAATATTTATATTTTCTGGCACCTCTTCTAGTTTTCTAGGTAACTGTCAGCAAGTTTAGTATGAAAGGGAAGCCCTGAATCCCATCCTGATTTAAAATATTCCAGCCTGCATATTTAAAGAGAGCCCTGGGGGTCCATAATTTAAATCTGCGTTAGTCAGATTGATTCATAAGAGGATTTTATTTTAACACAGCTCTATCCTCCTAGTTTTCACAATGTAACAGGAACTAAAATTGGGATTTTTATTTTCACCTAACCTCCGAACTGGGAGTGGTGCAGTAAATTGGTAACAGAATCCCTCAACACTCTTTGTGAGTTGTGCCTCATTTGCACAGTCCTACCCCAATTCAGATGCCCTGTTGCAAGAACATTCTTTGACTGAAATTATGTCCACGTTTTGAATCTGTGCATGATGTTGAGCTCTGGACTGACATCCTCCATATAGTTCAGCACCAAGGTCCTCAAGCACTTTTGCCCGACTCCACCTTTAGATTTCTGACTGAAGGGACAATTCTTCCATTTTCTCAGCAAACTGACATCCCTTTTCCTACAAAATCTGCCCTTAGTACTTTTTTTTAAAGTGGACCAGTCAGGTTTAGCAAAGTTCTCAGCCAATAAAGTAGCTACTACGTCCAAGTTGGATGCTAAAACTGGGGAGACAGGGATAGTGAGACGTTTTCATTACCTGCCTTTCTCATGCAGATTATATTTGGAAAATGGGGAGGATGAAATATCATCTAAATTCCTAACGCCCTATGGCACAAAATGTGAAAATAAGTGTAAAGACATGACCACCAGCACTTGACCAGTAAAACGAGCATATAACCCTAGGAGAAAAGTTAAACTGTAAAAAAAAGCTCCATTGAGGCAAAGATGGTAAGATGGTAAGGAAAGTCAACTTGCAAACTCCAGACTCCTGCATTCCAAACAGAAGTAAAGATCACATCAGAGCTCCCCCCACTACTACAGCTAAAATTAAAGCTCTCAATGAAAGCAGGTTTCATCTCACCCCTCCTCCGCCAACAAGAAAAATATATGGAAACAGTGAAGGGGAATTTATTGATTCGAAATGAAAAGAAATTGGGGCGTAATGATGAGGCTTTTGTTTCCTTGTCTCTCTCTTATAATCCCTTTCCACCTCAATGTGCCTTTATCTCCCTCTTCTACCTTCATTCCCTTTCTCAAACTTCCTCTGATTCTTTTTTCTCATTGAGACTGCTTAAATCTAATGCATCTCCCTCTCTTTGGTGTTCCCCCTGTTACAAATCTCCAATTCATCTTAATGATCCCCTTGAGAACTTATTCAATCTCATCTCCTGAAGCTCTTTGGTAGGTTTTAACTTAGACGACATGATCCACGCGGGTAAAGCAGCCAAAAAGATGGTACATGTCCTGGACCAACACTGGAATGCCTTCCTGCCTGTGCCAACTCTCCTGCTATTCTTTATCAGTGTTTGGGTTGGCTGATTTTTACGTCACTCAAATTGTACTCCCACCCCTGCCACCCAGGATGAATGGAGAGCTGTTTCTGGGTGTTATCTGCAGCTTGCTCATAGAATCCTCGGAAACTTGTCAGACTAACTTGTTGTGATCCTTTCACTACTTTCATCAGTTTGGAGGGCACCACAACGAGTCCAAATTGTCAGTTATATCCAGTCTAGGATTCCTGACACTGTTGTAGGTATTACACTTTGTTCCTGTGCTTTGGAATAATGATTGTGAATCAGTAGAGAGTCATCTTATGTTTTCATCAATTCAAGTTAAAAGGTAGGAAATTGGCCCTGTATATTTATCATCCTCACTCAATTTTCTCTGGCTTCTGAGTTCAGGCTGAGTATTTCAATATACTCAACCATAAGAGAATTGCCAGCTATTTTAAATAACTTTAAAATATAAGAAAGGTCATTGATTTATTCCACATCAATTATATAATAAGCAAGTGTGTTTATCCAATGACAAAATTACAGTTATATTTATAAAATCATTGTCATTATAATATGGAAACAGGCCATTTGACGCAAGCAATATCTGCCAGTGTTTACCTTCCACACAAGTAAATAGTTCTAATTAGAATTTTCCATCCTGTTCTCATAAAACCCTCTGTCTTCACCCACTGAGCCTGGCTAATCTGGAAAGGTGACAGGAAATAAATTCCATAGCCACCCATTTCTGAAGAAATTTCACTTGATCTCTGACCTAAATTTTTAAATTCAATCCTCTACCAACAACCTCACGTTCTTGGTTCTCAATTATTGGAAATAATTTGCTTCCACCTGCCAAGCCTTTCTTGAAATTAGAATTGGCCTAATGAAAAGCTCCAGATTTTTTTTTAGTTTTTCTTTAGGAAGTTTAGTGTAAGAGCTGGTGTGCATGTGTCCGAAATCTCCATTGCTGACTGGATCAGAATTTGTACATTTGCAGTGAGAATCTGAATGATGAAGGGTATGTGCCTGCTTCCAGAGGCTGGCAAATCGATGAAATAATGTTGATTCTGAAAATCTGCCTATGCAAGCCCCACTCCGCCAACCACATTCGCAGTCCTATTCCTGCAAGATGGCAGCGGTGGAGTAGGCAGCATCCGGACACCTGTGCCCAGAGCTCATTCACTCTGTCCACTTTTCTTTTGCTTTGTCCCCTCTCACTTAATTTCTTTTTTTCTTCTTGAAGTTTCATTTTTTATGGAAGAAGTTGGTAAGAAGACGGCTTTGTCGGGGTCTGGAGCGTGGCAGTGGCTGGTGAGCCCAGAGCGAGGGAGCCTGGCAGACAGTGTCGAGGAGGCGGCTGGCGGAGGGACCCCGTATCGGCTGCGATATTGGCAGAGGTGAGGTCAGCAAAGTGGAGGAGGGTTGTTTTGGGCAGTTGCTGCAGTGACGATGGCAGTTTCTCATGGCTACCGTGGATGTGTGGCAGTCCGCTTTGGCATCTTTGGCAGCACAGCCCAAGATTCTTCTGGTCGGATCTGCAGTACCTTCAGCGTTGAGATTGTTTCGGCCCAGAATCCAGCAGTCTGGGATTCCTTTGGGCAGTTTTTGTGACATCTTCCTCCCTGGGATCAGCAGCGAGACTGGTTCTTGGGGTAGGTTCCGCGGAGTCCTGCGAACTGGAATCCCAGCTGCTGGGTGTGGCAATCTTGCACCAGTACTGTCTTTTCCCTAACCCAGGAACTGTGAATTGAACTAGTGAATTGGACTTTGTCTTGAATTTTAATTTCTTTTCTTATCTATGCCTCTGTTATTAATATGGGTGCCACGGTATAGTGACTTAACACTTTTCACTGTATATTTTTTATAAAAAATACAAGTGAGCATAAATGGCTATTCTATTCTATTCCTTGGAAAGAAGGCAGGTCTGCTCTATTTCAAAGGGGCTGAATAATATCCAGAAAAAACTTTGGTATTTGCAGGTGCCAATTCTGGAGACCCCAAGAGGTTTCTGTCAGGTGTGAATGACAAATTGGCATTTCTATTCCTTTCCTCTCAACCTAATATAGAACAGTTACAGTGAAGAAAGAGGCCATTTGGACCCTTCAGTCTGCACTAACTCTCCAAACAGCATCGCATCCAGACCCAAACTATCCCTACGACCTTGCATTTACCATGATGAACCCACCTAACTTGCACATCCCTGGACACTACAGGGCAATTTAGCATGGCTAATCCACCTAATCTGCACACCTTTGGACTGTGGGAAGAAACTGGAGCAGCTGGCAGAAACCCACACAAACACAGGGAGAATATGCAAACTCCACACAGATGGCCACCCGAGGCTGGAATCGAACCTGGGTCGCAATGCTAACCACTGTGGCACCCAATCTGACGTCGTAAGAAGCCAGATGGTGGGAATGTTTGCTCTCAGCCCTGCTTCCACTTGTGCCACTGGTAGAGACTAGGACAAGAACCTCAGTGTTTCAACCTTTCCAAGGCCCTGTTTAAATCCCATTGTTCATCATACATTCCACTAGAATCACTGTGGGAGAAAGTCAGAAAGATTGCACATTGTTGGCATTTAACATTATAGAATCATTGACTCCTAAAAGTATGGAGACAGGACCTTTGGCCCAAACTGGTCCATGCCGACCAAAATGTCCATCCACACTAACCCCATTTCCCTGCACTTGGCCTATAGCCTTCTAAACTTTTCCTATCCATGTATTCGTCCAAATGCTTTTTAAATATTGTTAATGTACCCATCTCAATCACTTCCATTGGCAGCTCATTCCATATGCGTACCACCCTCTGTATAGAAAAAGTTGCCCCTCGGGTTCTCATGTATTCTTTCCCCTCTTGCCTTAAACTGATGCCCTCTAGTCCTCAATTCCTCAACCTTGGGCAAAAGAATGAGTGCATTCACCCTATCCACGCCTCTCATGATCCTATACATTTCTATAAGGTCACCCTTCAGTCTCCTATGCTCTAAAGAAAAATGTTCTAGCTTGTCCAACCTCTCCCTATAACTTAGTCCCTTGAGTCCTAGCAACACCTTTGTAAATTTCTTCTTCACTCTTTCCAGTTTGATAACATCCTTCCTATAGCAAGGTGACCAAAACCAAACACAATACTCCAAGTGCAGCCTCACCAACATGCTGTACAACTGCAACATAACTTCCTAACTTCTGTACTCAGTGCCCTGACTGATGAAGGCCAGTGTGCCAAAAGCCTTCTTCACTGCCCTGTCTACCCCTGAATCCACTTTCAGAGAACCGTGTACCTGAACTCCAAGGTGCCTCTGTTCTGCTACACTCCTTATGGCCCTACCATTCACCATGAAACTCCAACATTGATTTGACTTTCCAAAATGCAACACTTCACATTTATCTATATAAAACTCAATTTGCCATTTCTCGGCCCACTTCCCCAGCTGATCAAGATGCAATTTCTGATAATCTTACTAATCATGCCTTGTATGTTCTCATCCAAATCATTGATATAGATAACAAACAGCAATGACACCAACACTGATCCCTAAGGCACACCACTAGTCACAGGCCTCCAGTCCGATAAGCATCCTTCCAGCATTACTCTCCGCTTCCTACCATCAAGCCCATTGTGTATCCAATTTGCCAGCTCTCCCTGGATTCCATGCGATCTAACCTTCCAGAAAAGCCTACCATGTGGAAACTTATCAAAGGCCTTACTAAAATCCATACAGACTACATCTACTGCCCTTCCCTTATCAACCTTCCTGATCACTTCATCAAAGAACTCCAACAAATTTGTGAGGCATGATCTCCCACGCACAAAGCCACACTGACTACTCCTAATCAAACCCTGTATTTCCAAATGCATGTGTACCTTAACCCTTAGAATCTTCTCAAGTAACTTACCTACTACAGAAGTTAAGCTTACTGGTCTATGATTCCCAGGTTATTATTTGCAGCCCTTCTTGAATTAGGGCACAACATTTGCTACTCTCCAATCTTTCAGGACCTCACCCATGGCTAACGATGATACAAATATATCAGCCAGGGCCCCCGCAATTTCTTCAGGGTTCTCTGATATACCTGGTCAGAACCAGGAGATTCATCTACCTTCATACATTCTAGTACTTCCAACACCTCCTCAAACGTGATACGGACTGTGCCTAACATATTGCCACTAACTTCCCCAAGTTCCTCAGTCTTCATTTCTTTCTCCACGGTAAACACAGAGGAGAAATATTCATTGAGGACCTCACCCATCTCCTGCGGTTCCACACATACATTGCTAAATGTAAACTATTTAAACTGTCCCTGATGCACTAAGATTAATATTTATTATGCAGGCATTGAACTGTTTACAATGGCATATATCAACATACAATCAAAGAGAATAATGAAGCTTTGAATTAGAAAAATAATAGTTCACAGAAATGGAACCAGATAAATAAAAACTGATAAGTGTTTTAATAGCAACATGCATTACTTCTTGACATTCATGCAAAGTAAAATGTGTCACTAGATCACAAATTACAGCAAGAGTCTGATAAAAATGGAGAATGAGTTTTCAATCTAGTTTATTGATGTATTCACTCACTCTGAAGATAATATTTTACATTTTATTTAAAATGCTGCATGTAATTATACCAAATAAGAACCATACCCTTATCACAACTGATTCAGAAAAATATTCCATTTCAACAGTTTGTTTCAATTTTCAGTATTTCTAATGTAAATCCTTTCTCTTTTACATAATTATTGCTGGCCATTTTCATATTAAGAATAACTTAATAAGAGCAAAAGAGCCATCTTTCCCTCATCACTTTGGTTGTGTGAGCATTTAGAATTGATTCTTTTTCTGATCAAATACAGAGGATTCCTGTCTCCTTAGCCACAGTGGTCACAGAAGGAAAGGCAAGAGCAACGCCACTTTTCTGAAGCACCATCACTTGATCTGATGCTGGCAGACACAAGCACAATTTCTGCTGCTGTGTAACCTTTAGAGAGCAGTGTACAGTCAAGATCTGCAAACAAAATTGGGCAGCACAGGGGCTCAGTGGTTAGCACTGCTACCTCACAGCACTAAGGACATGGGTTCAATTCCATCTTTGGCAGATTGTGTGGATTTTGCACATTCTCCCTGTGTCTGTGTAAGTTTCTTCCAGGTGCTCCGCTTTCCTCCCACAGTCCAAAGATGTGCAAGCTAAGTGGATTCGACATGCTAAATTACCTAGAGTGTGCAGGCAAGCTAGATCAGCCATAGGAAATGCAGCATTACAGAGAGGGGGTGGGTGGGGGTGGTAGGGTTGGTGTGGATTCAATGGGTTGAATGGCCTGCTAGGTATTCTATGAGCCCTGAAACGTAATTTGGCTGCAGCCAGACTCGGAGCAAAAGGACAGCTTGCACACTAGCTCATTGGTGGATGAGACTGCAGATGAGTTCCAATGCAGGGGACATACAGGAGGACTTTGATTGGGTGATATACAGCTGAAAGATGAGGAACAAGAACATTGAGAAGTTTGATGCATTTTGAGGCATGCTTGACACTGTCCAGAAGCAGGGAGGAATTCAGCTTCAATATGACAGAGACCATCATGCAGAACTCAGCACTGAATACTGTAGAGGTTATGGCCAACTCACAGCAACATTTACACATGAGCCCACATTACAGGGTTTGGTATCTATTATTGAAGCTTCTGCTGCAGCACAGACACAAACCAGCTAGTATGCCAGTGCTGCAGTGAAAATCAGAAAAATCATGCTCCAAATGCTGCAATCGTGGTGACCGATTACTGCGTCCAAAGGGGTACGCAGGTTCACCTTGCACTGTGTCCTCCAGTCCTATTACTGAGGTTGTGAAGCACCAGTCATAAGGGAACGAGTGACTGAATAGTGATCACTGACAGCCCACTGAAGTGACAGAAACCTGGATGCTCCATCACTATGTCCTTCTTCACCTCCCTCTGTGTAGGACTATTTCTCTCTTTACCCTCTGCTCCACTATCCTATCGTGTTGCAGACACAGGCGGTCTGCATCAACAGACCTTATCACTGTTGCAGTATTTTTCTGGGACAAGTCACAAAATCCTCAACACTCCTTCTCAAATCCACCAACTCTTAAAATCATTTCCAAAAACAGTCTGCAGTATTACCACAAACTTTCCAAAATGCAGACTTTACTTAAGATTGTCTCTGCTGAAAGGTTACTGGCTTTTTTCTTTAAATAGCATCAGTAGCGGTCCCATCCTGCCCCTCGGTCAGGAATTGCCCATGGATGTTGATGGGGAAGTCTGGGAACTAACTTGCTGAGTCTGGCTTTGTCAGACTGTTGCTTGAATAATCTGTGGGGCAGTGTGATTTGGAGAAGTTGAATGAGTGGGCAAATGCATGGCAGATGCAGCATAATGTGGAGAAATATAAGGTCATCCAAAGTTGGTAGAAAAACAGGAAGGCAGATTATTATCTGAATAGCAATAGATTGGGAAAGGGCAGAGTGCGATGAGACCTGGGTGTTCTTGCACACCATTTGTTGCTGCAGGTGCAGCAGGTGGTGAAGAAGGTAAATGGCATATTGGCCTTCCTAGCGAGAGGGATTCAAGTACAGGAGCAGGGATGTGTTGCTGCAGTTGGGAAGGGCCTTGGTGAGGCTGTGGAGTACTGTGAGGTTTTGGTCTCCTTATGTGAGGAAAGATATTCTGATGCTATGGAGGAAGTGCATTCCTGTGATTGCAGAGATGACGTGCGAAGAGAAACTGGATCGGTTAAGACTTTAGCTCACTGGAGTTCAGAAGAGTGAGGAGGATCTCATAGAAACCTATAAAATTCCATCAGGACTAGACAGGGTAGATGCAGGAAGGACATTCCTGATGGCTTGGGAGTTCAGGACTAGAGTTACAGTTTAAGGATATGGATAAAACCTTTAGCACTGAGACGGGGAAAATTTCTTCACACAGAGAGTAGTGAGCCTGTGGAATTCTCTGCCACAAAAAGCACATGAGGCCAATGCATTGACAGTTTTCAAGAAGGAGTTGGATAATTTGCTAATCTGCCATCTAGCTCTCTAAATTTGAGGCATTCAAAAGAAAATTATTCAAAAAGAAACAGTGAGCAAAGTCCCAGGAAGGAAGCAGGAGAATCGCAATAAGTGGGACATTCATTTGGAGAGTTGGCACAGACATGATGGGCTGAATGGCTTCCTTCTGCACTGTAACAATTCTGTGATTCCAGGTAAAATCTTGAGAGCGGAGACCTTCAATAGATCTCTAGTTTGGTGGGGGGTGGGATGGGGGCTGTTAAGGAAGAAGATCCCACTCCTATCTGGCACCAGCCCATGCAGCAGCTCTGCTAGGCTTTGCCCTTACCGTGGGCTTCTTAAAGTGGACATTAATCTGCCACCATCACCAAGAGGTATAACTGTGATGTAGGAAGGGACATGCCAGCAGGCCACCCACTGGATGTTACATGCCCCCTCCCACCCCTCTACTTTTAGTCATATCTACTTCCCTTTGTTCTTGAGCTCACAACCATAGGAAATTGTCGCTTACCGTTTATTCTTTCCCATCTCTTTATAATTTTCATAAAAAGTTATTAAAGCCAATAGCAACTGAATGTTTTTCAAGCGTTATTCATATTTTGAGTTCTCTGGATAGAGTAGCATTATAGCATAAAGGTGCAATATTTTCTCAATATTCTACATTATGGGTAAGAAAAATGCCTTTCTGTTTACTTAGTGCCAGTAATGTAGTAAAACGTTTGCAAGAATTTTACATGAGCAAAGCCAGGCAAACATTGACAGTAAACCAGGGAAAACAATATTGGCACAGGTGATTTCACTCTTCAAGCATCCAACTGTAGTCTTACCCAGGTTTAATATTGATTCCTCATTACATTTTGACCATTATATTAATATTTTGCCACAATATCGGTATTGTATTAACTTTCTTTATGTTATTTTTCACTGGAGCTTCTTTTAATGGCTTGAGAACTGAACCACAGATTCATTTGCTCTTCCCTATCACTCAACGCTTCCAATTCAAAACAAAACACTTCTTTTGCAAAATGTAAAACATCAGAAATAAGGACATTGAAATCCATATCCCACTCTATTGCCCAATCTGTAACTTTACCAATATTCCCTTGCAGCATTGATTGGCCATCAGAATTATTTGCAATGCCTCCCACTTTGCCTATATCTGCAAATCTGGATGCCTGTCACATCCAAGTAATTTCTTTACGCAGTGAATAGAAGCAGATCCAGAACAGAACCCTCTGGTGGAGTACCATTTCTCACTTTCAATGACTCTGAGAAATAGTCTTTTAACTGCCTCACTTGGCTTCTTTCCTTGTTTGCTTTGTTACACAGAATTCTACGGCCCTTAATCCCTGATAGTCTGCCGTGTGGTACTTGTCAATGATGGTTTGAAGACTTAAGCGCATTGTACAGACTCCATTTCCAGAATTCAACATATCCATCCCTTTCTCCAACAGATTTATAAACACATTCTTTCATTCTTAAATACATATGGCTGCTTTTAACCATTTTATCCCCATTGTAACATCTTGTAATTCTCCTCTAACTGAAGTTGTGGAATCATAACTGTAAAATTGCAACACTAAAGAATAGTTTTCTCGCACATCTGTGGTTTCTAACTGCTTTCAAAGCTATAATACGAGTTTTAAAAGTCAAGTGTTAAAAATTAGAATTCAAGTTCCTCTGTGGGTTGTAAATTATCTTTCAAAGCAGCTTTAGAGATGCAAAATTGTGGAGTTAATATTGTAAATGTGATAGTCCGATCCCAATGTATTCCTTTGCTATACAACCCAAGAAAAATTACCACAAATTTACCTCACATAAAACACAGGTGCCTCTATAGCTAGCAGAACAAAGACACCATTACTTACATTTTAAAGTCAATGTCCAGATCTTTGAGGATCCAGGCCTTGGTCCTATTCGGAACCCCAAGTGGATCCCTCTTCTCATGAACTAGCTCCTACTCACGTTGATGACTTCCTATGGCTATTCAGGAAGTTTGATTGTGAAGCATGTAATCAGTTCATCTGGCTCTCTTTTGGATGTTGTAGTTGACTCTGACCTAATAAATCTGTTTTGCTACATATTGTCTTCATTTTTCCCACTTCCATTCTCTTAATTTTCTGTTACTCACTGGTCTTGAAACATTAGCTCTGTTTCTGCCAGTCCTGTTGAGTTTCTCCAGCATTCTCTATGTTTAGGTCAACTTGACAGGATGGTAGGGGTCTCCAAGATAACAAGGCGTGGGGCTGGATGAACACAGCAGGCCAAGCAGCATCATAGGAGCAGGAAAACCTGATGTTTCGGGCCTAGACCCTTCATCAGAA
>JAHRHZ010000049.1:26336007-26412906 GCA_024137785.1 Ginglymostoma cirratum
CTGTGTTCATCCAGCCCCACGCCTTGTTATCTCGGATTCTCCAGCATCTGCAGTACCTTTTATCTCTGGTAGGGGTCTCCAATTGCCCCAATTTTGGAACAATCAATGACAATCATTGTCGGAAACATAACACACTGCTTCCATCTGCCCTGACTCCCTTCTCTCCCTGACACCTGCCTCACAAGAAAAACATAAAGATTTACTTTTGCACCTCGAAACCCAGAGGACTCGGCTTCAACCAATGGACTTTAGGTTCCAGAAGCCTGTTGACCCAGGTTGGCAGTGTCCAGGCTTCTGATAGGATGAAATACTCACCGTCACTTGCCTGTCAGCATGTAATGTGCTGACTGTGGGCAATCCAATACGGTCTCTCACTGGGAAATGGAGTGGCATAAGCTTTGCCCCATATTTTAAAGAAATTCAGAAAACTGTGCCTGTAATATTCTTCTGTAAGCTTTCCAGTAAGATTGGACATGGTAATTTCATCCACAGCAAACCTGTACTAAACATAGTAAAGTTGCATAATCTTTCAGATCGATGTTATTATCTTATATAAATCATCAACAAAGCCTCATGTTGCCCTATGTTATTAACTAAAAACCAGCCATTTATAAAGACGAGCTTGTTATGATGTGATACGTGGTGCACCAACACAACATGAACGTGATGTTTAAGCATTACATTTTCTGTCAGCTGTAAACTAAATGGCACACTTTAGTGGTCATTTATGTATTTGCTTATGCCATATATCTTAAAAGTAAAAAGGCTGTAACAGTGAAAACACTCTTCAAACACATATGAAATTATGAAAATAATCATGCAAAAACAATCCCTTTTTGGCTTATCTATCTCAAGTGAAAAGGTATTAGTAACTAAATATCCCAATGAAAACGTTAGAACATATTTAGTCCAGTTGGATCAACATTATCTCTGGAGTTGTCTAACACATCTGTAAGTTAGCTTCTAAACACTTTAATAGTGTGTTAACTGTACTTACCAAAAACAGTCCTTGCAGGCACTGATTCTCTATTCAACCAAAATGACACTTGTGAAAGAATGACTGTCATGATACACGGCAGGTAGGTCTGGATCACAAAATAGCCAATTTTTCTCTTCAGGTGAAAATACGTTGTCATAACTTTGTATTCACCTGAAATGAGACACCAATGAAAAGTGGGTTTGCAGTGAAAAAGATTACACTAATCCTATAAATCAATACATTCAAAATAATCTTTATAAACATTGTAAACCTAAATTACATAATTTACGATACGATCAGTATCAGTGCTGTTCCCTGTAGTTTTTTTTGGGGTTGACATACAAGAGAAATGTCAAGGAGATTCAAACTGCATTGAACTTATTAAATTCCAATTTTAGATAAGATGTGCCATTAGACTTGTGTAATCAGAAAATTATTTAAAGTGGATCTACCAGAATTAAGTTAAAAGCGACATTCTGACCACACATTTTGGGCCTGTAAGGTGTGGTTTAAATCCATGTACAAATACCATGGCTTTATTTTTAAGTACCCATCTCAGGAGTGGGCAAGCAGGCAGTATTGGTGTACAATTGGTGGAAGTGGCATTGTGCCTGTCACTTACCTACTTCTGCCAACAGCTTACAGCAGCAGGAGTATGGTGCCAAGCTTGTTTTCGGCTGAACACAATGTCTATTTAGAATACCTTGATTTACAGGATTAGTTTGTACATCGCATCAGCAATATGAACTCACTCTAACCTTGGATTTCACTGGAGACTATCATACAACTCAGATGTAATGCAACTGGCCATTAAGTACTATGTAATAAACCTATCCTGTCCAACAAGACTGAGCTTCTCTTCTGCCAAAGTCTCCATGTGGGAATCCTTCCACAATTCATGTCAGTAACTTAGACCAATATAGTTAAGAAGGTTGGGAGCACAGAATATACCCTCGGTATGTCAGATGGTACTGGTGGATGCAACCATGAC
Source organism: Ginglymostoma cirratum (assembly GCA_024137785.1). Classification (NCBI taxonomy): domain Eukaryota; kingdom Metazoa; phylum Chordata; class Chondrichthyes; order Orectolobiformes; family Ginglymostomatidae; genus Ginglymostoma; species Ginglymostoma cirratum. The sequence continues at coordinate 26,337,978 of JAHRHZ010000049.1, forward strand.
ATATACCGCATATTTCCCCACCCCCTACATGTATAACACCCACCCAAAACCCTGCCTGACAGAACCACTCCCTCACTTCACCTCACTTATTAGTTAGCCTGGACCAAGCAAAGCCTAGGACATCATAACTTCTCCCCTCTACTGCATGTCTGACTTTATAGTTCCCCAGCATGGTGGGCTACCTATAGTTAAAGCAATTCCAGAAGGAAAAGCCAGTAAAATTTGAGACTGACATACAAAACACTGTTTCACCATCTTGTATCCTTCAGAATGGATGTCCAGTATGCCCAGTACATTCATTTTGAAGTATTACTGGATTTTTACTGTCTGGTCAGGCAACTCTTCTCAGTGATATCACTGAGACTACAGAACAGCCAGTCAGTTTATAGGCTGACAGCTCTTGTAAGTGGTATTTCCTCCATGATAGGGTACAGGTCCCATTCTGCGTTACTTCACAGTTCAGCGTTCATAAACTCGCTGCAGTGCAACCTGACCAAAACGAGTTGGGCTCGTCCCTAACTTTTAAACTAACACAGAGGGGGTTGCCAGGCCACATAAACCAGGCTCAATTTCTCACCTAGACAGAACGTTAACTTACTTGCCTATAAGTTAATGCACAACCAGGGGTGCTGAGGCTCATACTGTAGCTTTGAGCCAACTTCTCATTGATGTTGTCTACTACTGACTTCCTGATAAGTTTACAGTTGCACTAATCACTACTTGCACAATAATTTGAATAAGAGGTCCCTGATGCCAGAATCTCAAAATATAGAAACACAGAATCATAAGCTGGTTAAAGCACGGAAGACCATTTGGCCTATCATATCATTCTGCAAAATCAACTCAGCTAGTACCATTCCCCAATCCTTTTGTAAATAATTTCAATTTCTGTGCTTCTGGTTATGAAACTGAGACAGTACTAATACCTATTCTGTTTAAACCCCTTGTGATTCTGAACACTTCTTTCAAGTCTTCTTTTAAACTTCTCCTCCAATGAGAACAAGCACAACTTCTCCAATCTATTCTCATAACTGAAGTTCCTATCACTGGAATCATTCTCATCATTCACTTTGTACCCTTTCAAAAGCCAGTGCATTCCTCTTAAAAAGTAGCGCTCAGGAATGAAGACAGTATACCTGTCAAGGCCAAACCAACATGTTATAAAGGTTCATGTGTCAATTTATAAAACTCAGAATACTTATGCCTTTTTAAAATGGGTTATCATTGCCCTAAACACCGAATAAATTACCAATATAAGCTCATAAAATATGGCTGTGATTTATTAAGAAACCATGCAGCACCTTGAAGCTAATAACCTTGTCGCGCTCCTTCTTTGAAATGATGACTAATGTGTTTAATGCCCCTCAACCTGCTCCCACAGCCTCAGTATCTATACAGCTACTGATTAAATTTCCAGTCAATGGTACCCCTGGGATATTGATGGTGGGGCATTCATGAGGGATGGTTGGAATTTGGTTAGATGGTTACACCTTTATGGTATGAATGTTACTTGTCACTTATCAGCCCAAGCATGGATGTTGTCCAGGTCTTGCTGCAGAAATGTGAATGGAACCGAATGTTACGCAATCATGAACATCCCCACTTTTGTCTTATGATGGAGGTTATCCATCACGATGAGGCAGCTGAAGATGGTTGGGCCTTGAAAACTATTCTGAGAAACTCATGCAGTGGTGCTCTGAGACTGAGATCATTGGCTCCACAACCACAATCATCTTCCTTTGTGCGAGGTATTAGCCAATCAGTGGAGGCTTTTTGCTCTCCATTTCTATCAACATCAGTTTGACAAGGCTTCCTTGATCCTTTATTCATTCATGGGATGAGGGCATCACTGGCTAAGTAGCATTTATTGCCCGCCCTTAATTTCCCAGAGGGCAATTAAGAGTCAACCATGTTGCTGTGGGTCTGGAGTCACATGTAGGCCAGACCAGGTAAGGACGGCAGCTTCCTTCCCTAAAGGACATTAGTGAATCAGATGGGTTTTTCCGACAATTGACAATGGATTCACAGTCATCATTAGATACTTAATTCCAGATATTTATTGAATTCAAATTCCACCATCTGCCGTGGCGGGATTCGAGGCTGACTCCCCAGAATTTTATCTGGGTCTCTGGATTAACAGTCCAGCGATACTACCACCAGGCCATTGCTTCCCCTCAATGATGCTGCACTCAGTCACATACTGCCTTGATGCCAAAGGCAGTCTTCTTCCCTCAACTCTAGAATGCAGTCTTTTGTTATGCAGTTTTGGATCCACACCTGAGAATTTGGGTTCAAGACAGACTGGTTAAGGAGAAGGAATGGTGACGAACTGTCTTCAGGCTTAAGCTTTTGAACAGCACTGTTTATTGTGTGTTGACACTATAAACAACTACGGATGGCAATCTGAGACATAGCAGATTCAAAGTTAACATTTCAGGTCCAGTGACCGTTTCTCGAAACGTTAACTCTGATTTTTCTCCATAGATCTGCTCAGCTTCACCAGCAACTTCTGTTTTTGTTTCTGAATTTTAGCATCTGCAGTTCTTTGATTTTTATGTAGCAGATTCATTTCTTTTATTGTTATATTGTTAAGAGACCATTGACATATGCTTCTCTCTTCAAATCTACTTCAATACTACTTTCTATCTACTAACTCCTCCCACACTGTGCTATTTATGCATTATTGAAAGCAGCTCTATTACATCATTGTAAATCTGCTCCATGGTGCTAAAGTCATTAGACAAAAATGTTGAATGTTGTGTATGTTTGGGCTAAGTGTGTATTCAGATTCCCTTGCCAGGGGACTATCTGAACAATAGTGAGCCCTGATTATTGCTGACTAGCTTTCACTTGATAACACTTTCGATAACACCTTTTATGGTTTTACTGATGACTGAGAATAGACTGATGGGGCAGTTATAAGCCTCACTGTATTTGCACTTTTCATGTAAAGGTCATACCCGGGCAATTTTCCACATTATCAGGTAGATGCCCGTGTTGTAGATGAACTTGAACAGCTTGGGCATGAGCACAGCTAATTCTAGAGAACATATCTTTAGTACCATTGCTGGAGTGTTGTCAGGGCCCATAGACTTTGCAGTATCCAGTGTCGTCAACTGTTTCTTGATATCATGAGGTGAATTGAGTTGGCTAAAGGCTGGCATGAATGATGCTGGGGAGATTCTGGAAGTGGCTAAGATGCATTATTTGTACAGCAGTAATGGTTGAGGATTATTGTAAGTATTTTCCGCCTTGTGCTTTACACTGTTATGCGAGGCTCTCCAATCATTGAGGATGGGGATGATTTTGGAGCTGCTGCTCTGGTAAGTTGATTGTATATTACTGTGTACAATTAAATGCAGCAAAACTACAGAACTCTGATCTGATCATTGGTCTTGGGATTACATATTTCTATTATATACTGCTTCCACTATTTAGCATGGATGTAGTTCTATGTCTTGGTTTGCCAGGTTGACACCTCAGTTTTAGATGTGCCTGGTGCTGCACCTGGCATCCCTTCTTGCACTGTTCGTTGAATAAGGGTTCATCTCCTGGTGTGATGATAGCAGTGGAGTGGGGTCTATGCCAGGTCATGAGTTTGCACAATGATGACCGAATACAATTTTGGTGCTGTTAAGGCTCACGGTGTCTCATGAGCTACCTTGCGTGTTCTGAGTATATCCCATTTCATGGTGGTATTACTGCCCAATATGTTGGAAGGATTTTCAGTGTGAAGGGAGGACTTTGTCTCCACAAGGTCTGTTCAATGGTCACTCCTAGTAATACTTTCATGGGCAGATGCATCTGTGGCAGATAGGATGGTGAGAACATGTTTTAATGTAATACAAAGAGTTTGCAAATGTATGTAGACTGTTTGAGTGCGTAAGCAAAAATAAGAGAGATGAAGCAAAATATGGTGACCTTATCGAAACATATAAAATGTTGAGGCGACTTGAGATGAGCCATGCTGAAGGAAATCTAGACCTAAGAAGCATAGTTTCAGAATAAAGGGTCTGCTGTTTAAGATGGAGATGTAGAGGATTTTTTTTTCAATCAGAGGGTCATTAACCTTTGGAAACTCCACGCTATAAAAAAACTGGAAGTGGGGTGATTTGACATGTTCATGACTGAGATAGATAGATGCTTGATTAACAAGAGGGCCAAACGTTTTAAGGTACAGGAGTTTAGTGAAGTTAAGGCCACAACCAGATCAACCATGATCTTATTGAGTGAGCTCAAATGGCCTACTCTTGCCCTATTTCTTCCATCCTTAACTAAACAGCTCAGTTTTAGAGTCATAGAGTCACAGGGCATGGAAACAGACCCTTCAGCCTAACTCATTCATGCCGACAACGTTTCCTCAGTTGAACTAGTCCCATTTGCCTGCGTTTGGTCCACATTCCTCTAAACTTTTCCGATCCATGTACCTATCCAAATATCTTCTAAATGTTGTAATTGTACTCGCCTCTATCACTTCCTCCAGTATCTCGTTTTGTACATACATGCCATCCTCTGTATGAAAATGTTGCCCCTCAGGTCACTTTTAAATCTAGCCCCTCTCACTTTAAACCTATGCCCTCTAGTTTTGGATTTCCCTACTTTGGGGAAAAGACCCTGGCTACTCACCTTATCTATGCCCCTCATGATTTTTATAAATCTCTATTAGATCACCCCTCAGCCTCCGAAGCTGCAGGGAAAAGAAGTCCCAATCTATCCATCCTCTTCTTATTGTCCTCACAACAGTAAATAAATTCAAGACTTCCATAACTACATGACTCTTCCGTTAAAAATCTCTTCATCTCTTCATGTATTCTCTTCATCTATATTTCTCAATTTTGACAATTGGCTTCCGATAAGCTTAATTTAGTAAAAGATAATTGATTGCACTGGCTGAAAGTAAACACCACTTATCATTTCAATAGGTTTAGTGGTCTGAAAGTTAGTATTTTACATGGTTATTTAGAGATTAATGGCATTGAAAATGCAGGAGGGTTAAAGGCAGCTTTAAAAGTTATTGTTTTATGTTGTGGCTCAGCCACACTCTGAGAGATTTTGCTTGTTGGTGCTGTTAGAAACCCTTTGTATCAATGCTAAATGTGGGGTTGAATCAACTGTGAAATTTCAAACAGACACCACAGTAAGGTGAAGTTGAGTGAGACTCACTCCCATGAAACTCTCAGAATGTGGCTGAATCACTACGTAATACCAGAACTTTTAAAGCTGCCTTCAACCCTCCTGCGTTTTCAATGCTACTGATCTCTAAATATCTCAACTTTGCTTCATTTTGTTCTGGTGCCAGGTTTTGCCCTGATATTTGTCTGCAGATGTATTTACACTACAGGACAGACACTTTGTAAATGCAGTTCGAAATAGGAATCATTCAGATTTAATCAGACTGAACTGGGCATGATACCCTGGTTGTTTATTAATGTTGCTTAAGATAAAGATCTTCTATTTATGGTCATTCATTAGTTGGATAAATAATTGCCATTAACATCATGTCTTATTTTCAGTCTTCTTTTTGGTGACCCACATTACAAATTTCTCAACAGTGATCAGATGTGGCTGAAGTTGGAATTGACAGAGCCTTTGGGATGGATAGGAAATCACAGGCTGACATGTTAAAGGTGGAAGAAATAGGTCAAGAGTAGGCCACTTGGGTACCATATTGCCAGCAGTGGACAAGGCAGCAGAGTGCCCAGCTGCCCACAGCTCAATTGAACCAACAAAACATTCAATTGAAGGCTGTTCCTGCCTCCTGTGACCAGCCCACAGCCCAACAACTTGTCCTGACTTGGGCCACAGCTGCCTCATACAAAACTCTGACCATCAGGTTATGTCAATGTCACAAGAGCAGGAAACACAACAATGTAACTAAACATCTCGCCAAAACACCACACACAAAAAAAGTGCAGTTCTCACTGAGTGTCTCATTAATGCCATTTACTAATACTTATCCCTGATCTTGTGAAATGTGAGTGATTGCACTCAGATTTGTAAATAAATGGGAGGATTTTGTACTAGACAGAAAGATGAAGTTAGTACAAGTGGATGGTGTGCCTACTTTTGTCTAGTTCAAAGAGTACTGAATCGGATGATCAGCCATGATCATAATTAATGGAAGAGCAGGCTAGAAGGGGGAAATTGCCTACTTCTGTTCCAATTTTCAATGTTATTAACATCCTGTGCAGAATTGAAATTGTATAACTACAGGCAATGGAGTAGATTTTAAGAGCTTCTTTCCAATACAGACTGTGGCATTGCTCACTTGAGTCACACGCTTGGCCCATGTAAAGTTCAGATATGTGCTCTGCTATACCTAAAATCGTAGCTGCAATTTAACGCATTACTGTGCTCGGCTTGCACTGCGCATCTGATCATGTGATCAGATTCCTCCATTGACTTGTAACCCTCCAAACCCCAAAACTAGCCAAGCAGTCGAAAACTGGTGGGATGTAGAGCTGGCGAACTGCCCTGGGTCACCCTTTTTTCTAATACTAACGAGTCCCAGCCTTCAAAAATCACAGCAGGTCTCCCTCTGAGTTTACTTGCCAGTGGAAGTCCACTTGGAAGGGTAATCCGTATTCTGAAAATTATACTTTTCTGAAGAAATCTAGCATTCTCAAGTCTGGCAGGGAAACTTACGATCAAGAGCAATGATTAACAAAGCATTTATGAACATCTTCAAGGTGCTCCAACAGAACGTGAAAACCACACGCATGCACAGAAATTAAAAACCAAAAGAACTGCAGATGCTGTGAATCAGAAACAAAAAGAGAGATTGCTGGAAGTGCTCAGTAGGTTTGGCAGCTTCTGTGGAGAGAAATCAAGAGTTAACATTTTAGGTCAGGTGACCCTTCCTCAGAACAGTTCTGAGAGAGATCGACCTGAAATGTTAACTGTGATTTCTCTCCACAGATACTGCCAGGCCTGCTGAGCTTTTCCAGCAATTTCTGTTTTCATTTATGCACAGAAATTAGTAGGTTTAACATTTATCATTTCATTTCCCACTAGTTACTAAAACAAATGGAGAACAAAATCAGTTTAATTTCTCGAAGAAAATCTCACTAATGCTCAGCCATAGGCTTCTGTTTTAATATTGATCTGAAAATTTTACACCACATTTGGATTTAATACACGGTGTGTATATATTTCTGTTAAAGATAATCATCCCAGGTAGCTGACCTTAAATCAAGACCAAAACCAAAACAAAGATAAATTGTCACAGTTTGGCAGCTTATGAATAACCATTTCAAAGAATGAACTACAAACAGGAGCCTAGGAATTGAAGAGTTCTACTTACCCACGGGAGGAACAGTGAGTAAAAATTTGTAGCTGCCCAACTGCCTGTGATGATTCTCACCCCAGTGTAACTTATTAAAACCGAAGCCATTAAAAGCACCACAGAGATGTACCAAAATTTCACAGAAGTACCATCTCTCCCTGTCAGGGTATGAATGTAAGTTGGCCTAATATGACCCAAATGGCCAGAGTTTCCAATTTCCTTCAATTAATAGCTTTCCAAAATTCATGTTTTTATTTCCTATTCATTCACGGGGTGAAAGCGTCGCTGACCAGGCAGCATTTATTGCTCTTCCCTAATTGCCCAGAGGGCAGTTTAGAGTTATCCACATTGCTATGGGTCTGGAGTCACATGTAGGCCAGACCAGGTAAGGATGGCAGTTTCCTTCCCTAAAGGACATTAGTGAACCAGATGGGTTTTTCCAACAATCGACAATCGACAATGGATTCATGGTGTTCATGAGGTTCTTAATTCCAGATATTTCTACTGAATTCAAATTCCACCATCTGCTGTGGCAGGATTCGAACCATTGTTTCCTTAATGCTATCTGGGTGTCTGGATTAACGGTCCAGTGATAATACCACTAGGTCATTGCCTCCCCTTCCCAGGTCATTACAGAAAGGTTACTTTTTTTTTACAGAGGGTTGGCGGTAGATGGTTATTCCAACTTCATGGTACTGTCTCCAACTGTGATATGACCAAGTATGGAGGACAGATGAAGGACCTAGTAGAATTTACAAGAGTGTCCACAACGGGGTAGTCAGCTTCCATCACAAATTCCTACTCTCATGGCTTGGTACAAAGTTAACCTGCAACCTAAAACAGGCACATAGTCTAGACCAGAACATTACTCCCAAGAGGTTACTACAGGATCAGATCATTTTTGTGCAACCATTTTCATGCCAAATGAACACACAAAAAAAGGTCAGCTGAATTTTTTTTCACAAACCTGTACTAGACTGGACGAGCTCTTCACCCACAGTTTGTCCGAGTAAATCATACTGATTCAGACGAGAGCCATCTTCTGCAACGACCACAGATTTTGCTGGTTCATTGGTCCAGTTGTAATTCACCTCCGTGCTTGTATATGCATCTACAGACACAATGAAGGAGAGCATGATCAAGCAGAATAGAGATTATTGCCATTGACTAAGATACCAATCTGGGTATTCATCACTTGTCCCTGGAAATCGCAACTGATATACAGTTTAACCAGAGATATGAAGCCAGGGGGTAATAAAATTGTGTGCTGTGTTCACCTGCTTATCAGTAGATGTGAGTCAACATCTCAAAGCTTTTGTAAGTAAATGGGGCTTACTTTGGAAGTCTCCATTTCTGAAAACAGCAGGATAGAATCTAACATATAAAACAGCAGTTGGGAGAATCACTGTCATTCTTCAATGTTTATGCCTAAAGTGCCTTCTTACAAACACACGCATAAAACAGATGTTGGTTTGGATTTTGCTGAACTAACAACGGGCAAGGCTTCTGAAGCTGCTGTCAGTAGCATCATGCTTCTCAAGCGGGTGCACCTTTACAGTTTCTTAGCAATGGAATGTGCATAGAAATCAATAATACAGTTAATTTAGGTCAGTACTCACTAGTCTCACCCTAAGACTTGTGAATAAATTATTGTTCATTCAGGATTAACTCGGTTGATAATGGCATCAAAGACAACTAATCAAAGACACATAATGATGAAAACCTTTTTGGTTCTGAGCACTTAAAAAATTTTACCAGCATGGAGTCTATTCTCTCAGGGGAAAATTGTTACAAGCTTTTTAAAAGCAAAATTATTTTTAAGTTCTCATTATTCTTAGAGTCATAGAGTCTTACAGCACAGAAACACACCCTTCAGTCCAACTCGTACATGCTGACCAGCTTTCTAAACTGAACGAGTCCCATTTGTCTGCATTCAGCCCGTATTTCTCTAAACCTTTTCTATTCGTGTACCTGTCCAAACATCTTTCAAATGTTGTGCCTCCACCATTTACTCTGTCTGCTCATTCCATAAACGCACCATCCTCTGTGTGAAAAAGTTGCCCCTCAGGTCCCTTTTAAATCTTTCTCTTCTCTCCTTAAACCATTGCCCTCTAGGTTTGGACTCCCTGGCCTGGGGGCAAGACCTTGGCTATTTCTCTTGTCCATTCCCCTCGTGATTTTATAAACCTCTTTAAGGTCAAAACTCAGCGACTGACTTCCAGGGAATAACGGTCCCAGCCTATCCAGCCACTCTTTCTAACTCAAACCTCGGTAACATCGTTGTAAATCTCACTTGCATCGTTTCTAGTTTAATAACATCCTTTCCATGCCAGGGCATTCCTGTTATTGTCGTATTACTATAATGTTTCTCATCCACGTCCCAAGCTTTATTTCACTTTCCATACGATGATTTAAGTTGAATTTAGATTTCCTGTTTTTTGTTTATTTCCTGCTTACTATCAAAGTGCCTCAGTGAAGACTCCCTGACCTGTTCGATAGGGAAGCTTCTGTTGCTCACAAACTCCACAGAGACACCAAGTAGAGAACGCCAAATCCATACTGAGACTGGATGGCAGGAAGCATCTGCAGACAAGCCTGTTGTTAAAATCTGTGGCTATTTGACATGAGGAGAATGGGGAAAAGCTGCTCTTCTCCAGCTTACAACAAAGTCCAGGTCCATATTAAAGACCCGGGAACAGTGTGTTCTGCTTACTGTAATTACTTTAACAGGCAACACGGACGACATAGATTTCTATTACATTTTGCTTACTAATTAAAATAACTGACACCCAGGGTTTCACCCGGAAACCATCTGAAATAAAAACACAGGCTCAGATATTCCAATAAGGGTCAGACATCCCATTTTCATCCCTGATCAGTTTGATACGTACCCACTCAACTGAAAATATCTTCCGTGCTCGAGATTCCTGGCCAGGGACCTCCTGTCGTGATCCTGTCCAGGAATCCACAACTCCAGCAGTCAGGATAATCTTGGTGGAAGTTACAATCCCATCTGCAGAAGTTAGCATGTTTGTGACGGCAGTCTGTGATTTCAATGCACAGCAGCGCAATCAAGCACGTCCTGAGGAAGGGTCACCGGACCCGAGACGTGAACTCCGATTTCTCTCCACAGATGCTGCCAGGCTTGCTGAACTTTTCCAGCAATTTCTGTTTTTGTTCCTGATTTACAGCATCCACAGCTCTTTTGGTTTTTATTCAAGCATTTTGACAGTTTGTGTGCAAAAGTAAGTTTGTTTGTGGGTAGGGGGAGAGTGCCAGGTGGTTAAGGGATTAGGGTGCCAGGTGGTTCAAGTGCCAGTGATGGACTGCTCAGGGTGGGACAGGCTTGGGAGGTGGGGGGAATTGGATTTGTGCAGTGGTGTGAGTATCTGCTAGGGTGAGTGTTGACTGTGAAAAGGTGGAGCTACAAGGGAGAAGGTAAAGTTGGGTCTGGGTTGGTTTCAGGACAGTAGCGGACTGCAAATTACATATCCGGGGAGGGGAAGCTTCAAGGTGGCACCTAGTGTGTGTTGGGTCAATTGGGTCAAGCTGATAGCTGGGGGATTTGGATCCTGGGAGGGGGTAGAATCACATTGGGTAGAGAAAGGTTGTGGTTATCAGGGGTCTGGTAGCTATAGGAGGTTGAGCTGGTTGTACGCAGGGGAGTGAATAGTGAGTTGGGATATTTGCTTAACAGCCAACCAAGAGTTCAAGTCAGTTTTTAATACTCTAACTATTCCTGAGTAAGTTGTACATTAATGGAGTCAAAACTCTTTGAATTCTCTAACTTTCTGTACTAATTTGGAGGCTTCGTGATGGAGCAGAATTGCCTATCGACACTTTTGCGCAGAAAATTCCCAGGCTCCAAACGAAGTGGACGATAACCAGTCCAGTAGGTCCAGTGCATACAGTGTGGGAACTGGTCAGAGAATATCTGGGGGTCTGGTCAGTGATCTGTCAGGGCTGTTGGCCAGGGGACAGTTGGCCACAGTCATTCCTGGAGGTCAGCTCAGTGAACTTCAAGTGAGGATAGGGCGAGGTGGACGAGGACTTAATACTGGGGATCGGAGACAGTAACCTGGGATGCTGAGGGAATATGGACAGTGATGGGAAGAAGTTTGACACGAGTGTGGGGGAGCAGTTAGTGCACAGGGGTGCATGAGATGTTACAGGAGGAAGAGTTAAGGGCAGTCACCACAACTGCCTTGGCCATGATGGGGGCAGGGTGTGCATCAGGATGGTGGACTGGACTGAATGATAGTGACAGAGCTCAGGGGATAAGATAACCTACCGTTGGAAAACAACTTTCTAAAGAAGGGTCACGACCCAAAACGGTAACGTTCCTGCTCCTCTGATGCTGCTTGGCCTGCTGTGTTCCTCCAGCTACACACTGTGTTATCTCTGACTCCAGCATCTGCGGTTCTTGCTATCTCAGTGGAAAACAATTGCTGCCACACCCAGAGTAGGGGGAGTCAGTGTTTTTTTTTTAAATGGGCCAAAACGCAGGCTCAACCCCTTAGTGACAGGAGGCGCTACAAAGGGCAATTCCATTACACTAGCAGACTACAGGGTGAAATCATCTGTAACCATGTCACAATGTGTGTCGAACACACACAGTGTACAAGTATGTGGGAGTTACAAACCCCAGTCACAAGCAATCCTTATCATGTCATCGGTCACTATAGGCTGAAGATAAGGTTGCTTGGGTTTAATTCTTTGAAACAGAATTAAACACAGGCAACCTTAAAAGAAGTGCCTACAGACTGCAAAGCACAGTAGAATCTTAGAATCCCTTCAATGTGGGAAGCAGGCCATTGAGCCCATCAAGTCCACACTGCTCTGCCAAAGAGCATCCCACAAAGCTCATGGAAAATATCACAGGTTGCACAGGGGCATGGAACTGATTCCTCTCACTTTGAACTGTGAGTAGTCTGCAAATTGCTTCCATGTGCCATCATGTCATTCTTCAGTGATGTGGAGCTGGGAGTATAAGGTCTCAATGCTCATACAGCACCGATAATTGCCTGTGGGTCGGTTAGTTCAGCTGGCTCGATGTCTAGTTTGCAATGTAGAATGAATTCAACAGTAGGTTCACTTCCTACACTGGGGCTGAGGTTACCATTGAAAGAGCCTCCTTCTCAACCTTTCCCATCATCTGAGGCGTGGTGACCCTCAGGCTAAACAAACACCAATTGTTTCTCTCCCTCTCTCTCTCTCTCTCTAATGAATGAGCAGCCCAATGGTCTGGTAGGATTATGGCAACGTAACCTTTATAATCTCCTACTGTCTCTTTGCGACATGACTGCTCAATGTTAAAATGCCATGTGGAAGACCTTCTTGGTCCATGTGCTCCACTCGACGATGCAACGTGCAAAGCAGTCATTTGTGAGTGATGCGAAGGACCTATTCTGTTCTGTACGTTCCCCAGCCAGGTTCCTTGTTAAATGTGACTGACAGGCTCAACCACAGCGGGAGTTAGCATTGTTGATGCTGCAATGCAATGGACATGCAGGAGAAGAGAACCGGGTGTGCCGGCATGCCCAGGGCCAAGAACATAAAGCAGCGGACGCTCAGCAGCCTCCACATTGAAGAGTTGCAGCCGAAGATCCCATCGGGGTGAGCAGAATGTGCAGGGATTGGGGGTCCAGAGTCTGTCGTCCTGGATACCACTTCCTTCAAAAGCTGAGCAAGTCCTCGGCCACTGTGACTACACTGTGCCAGCTGCTGGAATGGGATCCATGATCTGAGTGAGTGAGACCCCATCCTATCCCAGTGGCTGTCGAAGCTGAGTTGACTTTTACTGAGTGATGCTTTCCGAGGAGCCACTCAGGTCCTGCGTAGGATCACTCACTCGTCGATGTATTTAGTCTGTCAATGATGTTAATTGTACCAGATCACACCCTTTCACCTGTTTTCCCTGTAACTTTGCCTTCTTGCTTTCAGCGGCGGGAGCGGTGAGGACGTGAGCTGGGACGTGAACTAATATATTCGGGCATTGGCTAAATCTGAAACACTACACGTGTAGTGTCTCCCACCCATCCTCCTCTAACCAAAAATAAAAGTCTGTGTTAAGCGTCGGTAAGGTAAAGCTTTTTTTTATTCTTCTGGAAATCTAGACTAGAGGGAATGGAAGCTACGGCAGTTGCATGGTCCTCTTGCAGGATGTGGGAGGTAAGGGTCACTGTTGGTGTCCCCTCTGACTTCACTAGCGAGAAGTGCACCCAACTCCAGCTCCTCAAAAACCGTGTTAGGGAACTGGAGCTGGAGCTGGAGCTGGATGAACTCCGGATCATTCGGGAGGCTGAGGGAGAGATAGAGGAAGTATAAGGAGGTGGTCACACCCAAGGTACAGGAAAAAGGTAGCTGGGTGACTGTCAGGAAGGGGAAAGGGAATAGGCAGGCAGTGCAGGGATCCCCTGTGGCCGTTCCCCTCAATAATAAGTATACCGTTTTGGATATTGTTGAGCGGGATGACCTACCAGGGGAAGGCCATAGCGGGCAGGTCTCTGGCACGGAGTCGGGCACTGTGGCACAGAAGGGAAGGGGGGAGAATAGGAGAGCAATTGTAGTGGGGGATTCAATCATAAGATGCACAGACAGGTGGTTCTGTGGATGCAAATGAGATGAACGGATGGTATGTTGCCTCCCGGGTGCCAGTGAACGTGACGTCTCGGATCGCGTCTTCAAGATCCTTAAGGGGGAGGGTGAGCAACCAGCAGTCATGGTACACATCGGTACCAATGACATAGGTAGAAAAAGGACTGAGAATGTGAAAAACGAGTACAGGGAGTTAGGTTGGAAGCTGAAGTCCAGGACACACAAGGTAGTTATCCCTGGATTACTACCAGTACAATGTGATAACGAGGTAAGAAATAGGGAGAGAGTGCAGCTAAACACGTGGCTACAGGGCTGGTGTAGGAGGGAGAGCTTCCATTATGTGGATAATTGGAGCACATTCTGGGCAAGGTGGGACATGTACAGTAAGGATGGGTTGCACCTGAACCAGAAGGGCACATATATCCTGGGAGGGAGGTTTGCTCGAGCTATACGGGATGGTTTAAACTAGATTGGCAGGGGGTGGAGAACCGGATTTATAATTCAGAGGATGAGGTATTCAGCCTTCCAACAGACACAACAGGGAGTGAGGTTGTTAATAAAGAAATGCAGTCAATGGAACATAATTGTGGACACAGAGATGGTTTGAGGTGTGTATACTTCAATGCTAGAAGTATCAGAAAGAAGGTGGATGAACTTAGAGCATGGGTCAGTACTTGGAACTACAATGTTGTGGTCACTACAGAAACTTGGGTAACTGAGGGACAGGAATGGTTTTTGGAAGTTCCGGGATTTAGATGCTTTAAAAGAAATAGGGAGGGTGATAAAAGAGGCGGGGGAGTGGCATTGCTAGTCAGGGCTAGTATAGCAGCTACTGTAAGGCAGTTCGAGAATGATATGTCTACACAGTCAGTTTGGGTTGAGGTCAGGAACAAGAAAGATGCAGTCACTTTGTTGGGGGTTTTCTACAGACCCCCTAATAGTTGCAGAGAAGTGGAAGAGCGGGATTGGGAGGCAGATACTGGAAAGGTGCAGAAGTCACAGGGTTGTAGTCATTGGTGACTTCAACTTCCCAAATATTGATTGGAAACTTTTTAGTTGCAATAGTTTAGATAGAGCGGATTATGTCCAGTGCGTTCAGGAAGGATTCCTGACACAGTATCTAGATAGACCAACACAAAGAGAGGCCACTTTGGATTTGGTGCTTGGCAATGAACTGGGCTAAGTGTTAGACCTGTTGGCAGGAGAGTATTTGGCGGTAGCGATCATGACTCTGTTACTTTTACAATAGTCATGGAAAAGGATAGGTACATACAGCAGGGTAAGGTTTATAGCTGGGGGAAGCGTAATTATAATTCTGTTAGGCAAGAACTGGGTAACATAAAATGGGACCAGATGCTGTCAGGGAAGAGCACTATAGAAATGTGGAGATTTTTTTAAGGAATGCATACTGCGTGTGATCGATATGTTTGTTCCTACCAGGCAAGCAAGATGTGGTCGAGTGAGGGATCCCTGGTTCTCAAGAGAGGTCGAACGACTGGATAAGAGGAAGAAGGATATTTATATAAGGTTTAAGAAGCAAGGATCGGAAAAGGCTCTAGAGGGATACAAGTTATCTGGGAAGGAGCTGAAGAAAGGGCTTAGGAGAGCTATAACGGGGCATGAGAAAACCATGGCAGATAGGATCAAGGAAAATTCCAAGGCTTTTTACACATACATGAAGAATAAGAGAATGACCAGAGAACGGGTAGGGCTGATCAAGGATTATAAAGGGAATTTGTGCATGGAACCTAAAGAGATAGGAGAGGTCCTTAATGAATACCTTTCTTCGGTATTCACAACTGAGAGGGACCTAGCTATAGGGGAGGACAGTGTGAAACAGGCTCGTAGGCTAGAGGAGGTGGATGTTAGTAAGGAAGATGTACTAGGAATTTTGAGGAACTTGAAGATAGATAAATCCCCCAGGCCTGATGGGATTTATCCAAGGATTCTATGGAAAGCGAGGGAAGAGATCGCAGGGCCTTTGGCGATGATCTTTTCGTCCTCAATGTCCACAGGTATAGTGCCAGAAGATTGGAGAAAGGCAAACATCATTCCCTTGTTCAGAGAAGGGAATAGGGATAGCCCCAGAAATTACAGGCCAGTTAGTCTTACTTCAGTGGTGGGCAAATTATTGGAAAGAGTGGACAGCCAGAGACTTTGTCCTAGGGTGAAAGTAGCTATTACGAGGAGGCATAGTTTTAATGTGAGTGGAGGTAGATATAAAAGAGACATCAGAGGTAGCTTCTTTACTCAGAGAGTGGTAGGGGTGTGGAATGCATTGCCAGAGACGGTAGTGGAGTCAGCCTCATTAGGGGAATTTAAGCGGCTATTAGACAGGCATATGGATAATAGTATAAGGTAGGGGTGGAAGTTAGATAGCCCTTAGGTTTAGGGTAAAAGTTTGGCACAATATCGTGGGCCAAAGAGCCTGTACTGTGCTGTACTGTTCCATGTTCTAACTAGGTCAGTCCTGCAGCCCAGGCAGCAGGGTGCAGGAAAGATCGACAAGGAGGTTGCTGGGGTTGGCGGGTTTGAGTTACAAGGAGAAGCTGAATAGGCTGGGGCTTTTCTCCCTGGAGTGTCCGAGGCTGAAGGGTGACCTTCTAGAGGTTTATAAAATCATGAGGGGCATGGGTAGGGTGAATAGCCAAGGTCTTTATTCTTGGGTGGGAGATATTCTAGTGGCATATTTTTAGGGTGAGAGGAGAAAGATTTAAAAAGGAAATGAGGGGCAACTTTTTTTTTACACAGTGAGTGGTTAGTGAGTGAATTGAATTGCAGAGTAAGTGACGGAGGTCCGTACAATTACAACATTTAAAAGGCAGTTGGATGGGTTTATGATAGGAAGGGTTTAGATGGATATGGGTCAAGTGCTGGCAAAAGGTGAGATTGGGATGACTGGTCAGCGTGGATGAGTTGGACCGATGGGTCTGTTTCCATGCTATATGAATCTATGACTCTACAAGTGTGTCCCAGGACATTGTGGGAAGCAAGGAATGAAACAGTTGAGGTGCTGGATGACTGAAGGGTGGCTGATTTTGTGCCATTATTTAGGAAAATCTGCAAGGAAAAGCCAGGGAACTGCCGACTGGTGAGCCCAACTTCATTGGTGAGTAAGTTGCTGGAGAGGATTCTGAAAGATGGGATCCACAGGCATTTGGAAAGGCAAGCACTGATTAAGGATAGCCAGCATAGCTTTTTGTGTGGGAAATTGTTCTTGCAAACTTGATTGAATTCTTTGAATTGGTGACCAAGGAAATAGAAGAAGGTAGAGTGGTAGACATTCTCTGCATGGTCTTTAGCTAGGCCTTCAACAAATTTCCACGTGGTAGACGGGCTAGTAAGGTTCGATCACATGGGATCCACGAGGACCTAGCCAACTGGATACAAAATGTGCTTGATGGTAGCAGACAGAGGATGGTGGTAGAGGGTTGTAGCTCAGGGAGGCCTGTGACCAGCGGTGTGCCACAAGGATTAGTGCTAGGTCCATTGTTAATCATCATTTATGTCAATGATTTGGATGAGAATATAGGAAGAATGATTACTAAGTTTGCAGATGACACCTAAATTGAAGAAGCTTGTCTAAGAGTACAATAGGATCTTGATCAACTGGGCCAGTGGGCTGAGAAATGGTAGGTGGAGTTTGATGTACATAAATGCATTAAGGTGTTGCATTTTGACAAGACAAATCAGGGCAGGACTTACTCAGTTAATAGCAAGGCCCTGGGGAGTGTTGTCAAATAGACAGACCAAGGTGTGTAAGTACATAGCTCTTTAAAAGTGGTGTCACAGGTGGACAGGGTGGTGAAGAAGGCATTCTGCATGCTTGCCTTCATCATTCAGAGCGGTATGTACAGGAGTTGGGATGTCATGTCACGGCTGTGTAAAACATTGGGAAGGCCACATTTGGAGTTCTGCATACAATTTTGCTCGCCCTGCTACAGGAAGGGTGTGATTAAACTGAAAAGAGTGCAAAAAAGATTTACAAGGATGTTACCGAAACTGGAAGGTTTGAGTTATAAGGAGAGGTTAGACAGGCTGGGGCTTTTTTCCCTAGAATGTAGGAGATTGAGGAGTGACCTTATAGAGGTTTATAAAATCATGAGGTCTGTAGATAAGGTGAATAGCCAAGGTCTTTTCTCCAAGATAGTGGTGTTCAAAACTAGAGGGCATAGATTTAAGATGAAAGGGGAAGGATTTAAAAGTGACATGAGGGGCAACTTTTTCACATAGAGGGTGGTGTGCATATGGAATGAACTGGAGAAAGTGGTAGAGGCTGGTACGATTAAAATATTAAAAGACATTTGAATAGGTACATGGATAGGAAAGATTTAGAGGGATAGGGAGCAAATGCAGGCAAATGGGACTAGATCGGTTCAAGCAACCTGGTTGGCGTGGGCGAGTTGGGCCGAAGGGTCTGTTTCCCTGCTGACTGGCTCTATGACTAACAGGAAATGACTGCCATTAGAGTTCTATTGGGCTGTAGAATGATTTATTCCTGTGTACACATCTGCTTTTGTTGCTTGTTTTGTGCATGAAGAACGTCCCATAAATAATGAACATCTTTGTGAACTGTAGTTTCATAATCAGATGACTGCACATGACTTTAAGAAGCTGCATCATTTAGAGTATTTATGAGTTTTTCTGAGTGATAGATCATCATTGGCAACAGGAATTATAAAACTGCAAGATTTAAAAGTCATTGTCGTCACATATCAATGAGCAACAATCCTAGGGAAGACTTCGGGTAAATCGAAAAACTCACAGAAAATGGCAAGAACAGCATGAATTATATTACAACCATATGGTTTGGTGATTTTCAGTACAGGTACATGACATAATTCCCTAAGAACACAGTTAAGGAGATCAATCTTTATTTCTACTTCAGACAACACCATAATACAGAAAAGAATGGTGTCACTACCTTGTCACTGTTGTGATTTGTAAGGCAAAATAAATATAAAACATTAGGCATTTAGTTCACTGCTACACATATCAATTACCTCAAATTTTTTCTTGAATTGCTTTCATGTGGAATGCATCAAAACATCTTGGAGGTGTGAATGTAATGGAAATCCTTTCATCACTAACTTCAGTGTCAGGCCTGACCACAATATTCAGATTCACTGGATTCAGCCAACTTAAATATTACTGTTTGTCGGTTGAGCCAATATGGCTACTATTTTGGCATCTGTGGGGTGGGGATGAAGGGGAGGGTGAGAGAGGGGGAAGTAGGTGGTACAGGCAATACTACACAGAAGGCTGCTGGGGTGCCTCAAGTGAAAAACTGATGAAAAGGTGTTGCTATGGAATAAATTGTTCCACTTTGGAAGAGAGTCAAATGTGAAATTAAACATTCTTGGCACAAGGTGGGCAGGTCTGGTGTATTTTTCTGCTGCCCCTCTAAGAATAGCTGTAGCTGGGAACAGTGGATTGCAATAATAATTTACCTCTCAGCATATTTTTTTTGGAACATGCAATGTCTTTGTCGTATGAAATGTTTAAGCACAGACAATTTCATTATTCAAAGCAAAATTGGATAAACATATTAAGGAGAGGAAAACACACGGCTGAAATAAGAACACAGTGTAGTGGCATCAATGTTGGATTTTTCTAAGACTGATGATGTGCTGCATGATTTTCCATATGTTAGTCCACACAACATATAGAGAGTTGGATTCGTGTTGAAACATGTCTTGCAGTTTATTAACTACTTATCCTGCAATAATATCATAGGCTTACACACAATCTGCCTTCTGTGATGACTGATGTGACTTTACATGATATAGACATAGCTGACTGACTGACAATGCGGACTCTGTTATACAGTGTCTAAAGGCAAGGTTAGTACCTTTTACACGACAACACCACACGTCATGGTGTTATGTAAATATCTTAAAGGTGTAGAACTAACTAACTAACTAACAAAGTCTTCAATCCTTCTCATAGTGCAACAGGGCTGGCACAAACTTAATGGGCTAAATTACTGCTTGCTTTTCGACAAATCTTCATGGTTCTATTAGACTTTGTGAATGACTGAAACCCTGGTGGAAATGCAGAATAAAGTTATGAGAGGTGCTAGTGTGGAAAGGGGACTCAACATGCAAATTCGGATTGCATAATAAGTAGTATGTTGGGACTGTTCTTCTGAAATTGCAAATTTTTTGGTGAGTATCTATGAAGACTTCTAACATTACTGTGGATTTGGAGCAAATCAGTGAAATATTAACTCTTATCTTGTCTTATTTCTATCCACAAAACCTATTGTTTCAAAGCTTAACACTTGTCAATGAGGGGCTCTGGCAGTCATATATGCCAGGCTTCAGAAAGAAACATTGCTTGCTCTTGGATGGAAAACAGTTCAAAACCTGAAGATAGTGAAACTAATTGATTGGTAGAATCCACTGGCCACCACATCCTGATTGGATAGTCACTCTTGTTTATAATCCTGACAGAAGTGACAACACAAGCATGTGTTGCCTGTAAGTCAGGTTGACCGAGAAACAGGAGCAACTGCAGTTGCAGTTCGACATGTTTATTCTGAAATCTGAATGAAATGTCAGCAACAAATCATTATTCACTGTTTCTTCAAATTTTAGAACTGACCCAAATTCAAAACCACCCGGAATTTTGCCCTTTGCAATGCCTTTAAAAGAAAATATAAATACTGTTGAAATACACTTATTGCTCCATGTGTTAGGCATTGGAAGCTGTTTTTTACTACATCATGGTATTCCAACAATGCTGGCTAAACCATATTCATTGTTCATCTCTAAAGTCTTAAGGAAATGGTATAGTATTTTGCCCTGAAATGTTGTAAACCTTCAGAACAATGCGTTACTTGAATTGGGTGCTGTTCCCACAACTTTGCTGCACTTGTCCTTTTTGGTAGTATATGTATAAATATATATATATTATATGAGAGAGAGGGAGAGAGGTGGGGGGAGAGAAATACAATGGATTATTTTGTCAAGTTGTTGAAATGCATCTTTGCATTATTCGTACTGCAAACATTAAACGTATCAGGGATGAAGAGGTACATTCAAAGCGGGCATTGAATCAGGTAGAAAGAGCCCTGGTCAAGTGAATGTTTTCTCCAGGATTGTCTCACGCATCTTGTGTATTTGTGCAAACACATACATCCAGGTAAATAGTTACTATGTCATTATAGGCTACAGCCTTGGAGATTGGAGCCAGGATGTGAGAGGTCAAGAGTTGATCCACACATTGCAAACTGCTCAGCATCAACCTCTTCTGCTGCACTACCCGTCTCAATGTGGCTGTTTGAATTCAGCTTCGAGTCAGAAGTGACACTGACGGTCAAGAAGAAATGCTAGGCTGTCACTTCTGAAAGCTGGTCATTAGCTGGTAATTATGTGCTGTTACCTGCCACTTGTCCTTTCAAACCTGCATATTATCATGGTCTGCAATCTGCTGACAGGGATTGCATCATTATTGTAGATTTATGAATGGAGTTGCAACAGTCAGTGAAATACCTGCCTCTCGCCTGTGGTAGATAGCAGCTGATGAAGCTTGAGTCAAAGATGTTTCTATGAAGTTGGAATGACTTGACTTTATAAATCCTAATCACTATCTTCTGTAGTCCTCTTCTGTAGCCTCTCATCTCTGAGGAATTTCTATTGACCAGCTAGACGTTTTGCTGAGGCTCCTTCCTGTAATAGTCAGTCAAATGCTGCTTTGGTGTCCATTACTTAATTCTTCCTGCAACATGACTTTTTGTTCTTTTCGCCACCATATTTTGCTCAAAATACGTAATCTCAAACCTTTTATATAGAGAAAAAGCTTGTCAGAATGTTTGACTCTGATATCAACTTGGAGCTTCATTCAGTGCAGGGGTTAGTCTCCTGGTCAGAGACCAACCTGGAAGGGTTTTCAATGTGTCAGGTAGTCATTTCCATGAATCACCTCATAGTATTATGACTTTTCGTTTTGGTGTTGAATGTACAGCAGCAGACATGATGCTGACCAAAATGGCACATTCTGAACTTGCGTATTTAAAAAGCCAATCCAGTGCTGAAGAAATCAAGGAACACTACAAAAACATTTCATACTTAAACTTCAGATGAAGAAGTTAGGAGACTAATAGCATTTCAGTATCCTTGGTCATCTGCGAAGACGATATGCAAAGTACCAACTATCAATTAAATTTAATCAATTTGTATGTGGCATAACATACTGGTTAACTGGTGATTATCTTCACCATGGTAAATTCCAACATTCTCACCTTGTCAGTACTACTTCATCGTATTTTTTTCTCTACCAAGGTTTTTGTGTATTCAGCAATAGTTGCTGTAGCATGGAGGTGAGGGATTCTTACAGTAGTTTATTTCTCCTGTGGGTGCACCATCACAGCACTTAGGCTTGTCATGTACTAATACGGAGACTCATACTTCCCCAGATCCAGTTGGGTGATAGCCAGACTTTCACCCAGTAGTTCACAGCTCATACATCACCAAGAGCAACCAACTGCGTCAGTGATAGTTGTGGTGAGCGTGTGTTGGATGGCAGCTGCTCCTTCCAAAGCCCTGCTCAGCTGGACACAAAGTGCTCAATCCTGAGGATCGTCAATGAATACCATCATCAGTGAGGGCCAATGGGAAGTTTCTGATGCACTGACAGCATTCCCTGAACGCTGTTTATGTTTGCAGATAGCATGAAAGAGTTCATCTCAAGCATGACTGGATTCATAGCAGCAGCACTGCGAGGACCGTTTTACCATGGGTACTCTGGCTGGATCTATGCAGCATAAGTGAAGGCAATCAAATACATCCTGGTGGGACATGACCACCACGGCACATCAGCTCCATAGCAGCACCTCAGCACGGTGGTACGCGTGAAAGATACCTAGCCCATGGGAAGGATGACAGCAAAACTGAATATAGCAGTGGGGATTCCACTGTAAGAACATTCCCTATCAGTCTTTACCCAACACACTGCCTTCTCTCTAAGGAGTGATTCAACCAGAGCAGTCTTTGCCACAGCCCTCAGGAAATCTAAAAGCTATAGGTCATCAACCAACAGTGACACAGCAGGCAGATCTGAGTGGGCAGGCTCCAGCTGTGCTGAAACCAAACCAGTTCCCCCAATGTAGGAGCAGTAGAAAAAGGAACAGTAAAGCTTTGTAGTCTCATATGAGGGAAGTGCTTGCTCAGTGACACAGCTGGTAGTCATGTTGTTGTTGTTACATCCCTTTGGGCTTCATTGCTTGAATTTCTTACAGATGTCATCAGCTTAGTTTTAAAGTGATCCTTTGTCTCTGAACCATTATCCTCCAAGTCTGTTTGCAGATTGAAAAGACATTGGGTAGCTTGGATGAAAACATCATGGTAGATGGCCTGGAATCTAGCACGGCAATCCTTCTTTTTCACACACTGCATCATGATGCAAGTTACAAATACACTTAGCTAATCCAGAGGTGTGTGGATTGGCAGGAGTGGGAACTGTGGAAAGCCAGCCAGTCATTCAAACCTGAGCAGCCATGCCATTCGACTGACTCTCAATGCTGCGAAGCTGACCTTGGCAAACATTTGATAGAAAACAGAATTGTACAGCAAAGGGAACAGGCCCTTCATCCCACTACATCTGTGACAACCATGGTACGATTTCAAACTATGCCATCTACTGCATACAGAATCCCTACAGTGTGGAAGAAGGCCATTCAGCCCATCAAGTCCACACAACCCTCCAAAACAGCATCCCACCCAGACCTACCCCCAACCCTATCACTGTAGCCTTGCATTCCCCATGGCCAATCCACCTACCCTGCGCATCTTTGAACTGTGGGAGGAAACTGGAGCACCCGGAGGAAACCCACACAGACAGGAAGCGAATGTGCAAACTCCACACACACAGTCGCCCAACAGTGGAATCGAAACCGGGTCCCTGGTGCTGTGAGGCACTGGTGCTAACCACTGAGCCACCTTGCCACCCCTGCGTGGTCTGTATCCTCTATTTCCTGCTTGTTCATGTGTCTGTCTAAAAACCTTTTAAACTGTGCTTTTATATCAACTTTCCCACCTCCCTGTGTGTTCCAGGCATCTACCACCCTCCGTGTAAAAAAACTTACCTTGCACATCTCTTTTAAACTTTACTCCTCTCACATTTAACCAATGCCCTTCAAATTTGACATTTCCACCCAGGGAAAAAGACTCTGATTATCTGCCCTATCCATGCCTCTCATATTTTTATATACCTCTATCAGGTGATTCCTCAGCCTCCAACACTCTAGTGAAAACAATACAATCTCTTGTCCAATCTCCCCTAATGGCTAATGCATTCCAATCCAGGGCAACATCTGATAAACCTCTTTAGCACCCTCTCCAAAGCCTCCATATCCTTCCTACAGTGTGGCAACCAAAACTATGCACAACAAGAGTACATAAACACCAACTGGTTACAAAAAGACACGACCAATACTCACTCATCTCAATCCACTTGGACAAGGAGAACCACGACTTCGACTGGGACAACACCAAGATCCTGGGACAGGCTAGACAGGGACAAGCACGAGAATTCCTGGAAGCATGGCACTCCACGAAGCAGGCTATTAATAAACACATTGAATTCGACCCCATATACATCCCACTATCCATCGCAACGGACCCCAGGGTTTAAAAACCAGGCGGGAAAACATACCGACACTTCATCGGAGGCTGCACTGAGGATGTTACCAAGCACGGTAACGAAACGTCTGCAGAACGACAAAACAGCTTGGCGAGCCAACCAACCTCAATACACACAATACTCCAAATGTGGCCTAACTAAAGTCTTATAGCGCTGTAACATGACTTGCCGAATTTTAGACTCAATGTCCCGACCAATGAAGTCAAATGTACCATATACCTTCTTTATCTCCTTATCCACTTGTGTTGTCACTTTCAGGGAGCTATGGACTTGCACCCTAAGATCCCTCTGTACATCAATGCTCCTCAGGGTCCTGCCATTTACTGCATACTTTCCTCTCACATTTGATCTTCTAAAATGTATTGCCTCACACATGTCCAGATTAAACTCCATCTGCCATTTCTCTGCCCAACTTTGCAACTGGTCTATATCCTGCTTTGACAACGTTCATCACTATTCACAATTCCACCAACTTTGTGTCATCTGCCAACTTATGAATCAGACCACCTATATTTTCATCCAAATCATTTATGCATATTATAAACAAGAGATCCCAGGGTTAATCCTTGCAGAGCACAGCTAGTCACAGACCTCCAGACAGAAAAGCACACCTCTACAACTATCCTCTGTCTATGACCAAGCCAATTCTGCATTCAACTTGCCAACTCACCATGGATTCCATGTGACTTAATATTCTGGACCAGTCAGCTATGAGGGACCTTGTCAAATGCTTTTAGTAAAGTCCATTCAACATGGTCATGATTGATCATCTACTTCAGTGCCACGTACCCACTCTGACCCCATCCCCATGGAGACCTTTATTCTTTATAAAACTATTTACTTATTTCTTTCTTAAGCATAATCAATTTCCACAGCCTTCAGTGTTAGAAAGTTCCACAGGTTCACCACTCTGTAAGTGAAGACATGTCTCCTCATCTGAGTAAAAAGTGATCTACCCCATATCCTGAGACCATGACCCTATTAGTTGGACTCTCCCAGTCAAGGATAACATCATCCCTGCAGTCAGTCTGTCTAGACCTGTCAAACTTTTACAGATTTCAATGAGATCCCCTCTCATTTGTCTAAGTACCAGTGAATATAGGTCTACTTGACCCACTCTCACCTCATACACCAAACCTACCAACCCTGAAGCCAGTCTGGTGAATGACTTCTGTAGACTTTGAGAAGGAGGCCAAAACTGCATACAATACTCTAAATGTGATCTCACCAAGACGCTATACAGGAGATGCTTCACAGGAGTAATATACAAGACAATATGACACTGAGCACGACCTTTTAATCAGCGCACCACTCAGCAGCTAACTTCACTGTCTTGAGAATTCCCTCTCTGAGACTCTCCAATTCTACTCTTTCCTCCTTTAATACCAAGCTTTTGGTCATCTGCCCAAACATCTCCTTTTGTGGTTAGGTGTCAAATTCTGTTTGGTAATTCTGTATTGGATGTGCCTTTGGACATTTTACTATGTTAGATATGCTTTACAAAAAAGTCGCTATGGACAACAAATTGTCTGGAAACATTTAATATTTCTTACTATGTTCACCTGACCTTCAAATAAGCTCTATCAATTGTCATTCAGTCTTCACCTTAGTTTCAATAAACCCTTCAGAAACCCAGTGATGCTGCATTAAATTTGAGGCTGTCTCTCCTGACACCTCCAACAGGTTTACATTGTGTGTATGTGGAAGTTGTGTGCATGCACACATGCTCTGCGCATGAACACTTTGTGAAACACTGCCAGTAAAAAACATGGTGGCACTCAAAGAAGCACAATAGATATGGGCAAATGAGACAAATGATGTCACTGTCAGTGCTGGTAGGGGTACTGTACAGATGCGGTTAGCTATAGATGTGGAGCTGGAACAGCACAGGAGGTCAGACAGCATCTGAAGAGCAGGAAAGCCAATGTTTCAGGCCAAAATCTTCTCGGATGCTATCTGGCCTGCTGTGCTTTTCCAGCTCCACATCTATTGACTCTGGTTTCCAGCATCTGCAATCTTGACTGTCTCCAAATTGCAGTTGTCACATCTGTACTGAGAACTTTTTGGGGATGTTAACATACATTCTCAAAATTTGAATGCAGCTTGAAATATTGTAAGAACTGAGTGATTAACATAATTATCTTGCTAAGTCCCTTCTCCCGACGAGGACAGATGGAATCAGTCAAACTCATTTGAAGTAGTCCTGGAATTTGGCAGATTTAAGCTGGCTTCTGGACAGTTTTGACCTCTGTAAATCCCCAGCCAGACCACTGCAAGTTTGTCAGTTTGACTGCTAAAAGCTCACTGTGGGTATACCCACCAAGTACATCCTGCAAATCTTTGTACAGCAGTTTGCAGCACTCAGTAAAGACAAAGAAGTGGGTCCTGGGGAAATATCAGGACTTAACAAATTGGGGGTAAGATAATTCCACAGGTCCTAGGTCAGCATTCAGAAGAACAGCTGTGGTGATTCATTTTATTGTCTGCCTTTACTGGTTCTGAAAAAAAGAAAACTTTCAGAGACTTTCCACAGCTGCTGATCACGGTCAAGATCAGATGGGACAGAAAATAAAGCCAGAACAGTACTCTCATTGGGCTACGCTTATATTCCTGCAAAATTGGTCCATTTCATGGTTGGAGGTCCAGAAACAAGGCAGAGATATGCAGGGTTGAATCTTAACCACAAAAACCTAGGGGTGCCCTTGTGTAAGATGCTACAACCTTAAGCATTTAAAACCTGACCTGACCCGCTCATCTTGGTGTTTAATAGAGGTATGACAAGGGAGGAACAGTCAACCTGCTCACAAGAGGTGAGTTGACCATTTAATTATTTTAACGAGATTGGCGACCTCAAGTTTAACATGTTTTGCAGAGTTATTTGTGGCTGCTTAGATTTCCCAGGCTTCATGAAGACCATCAACAGGAAGTAGGTAAGGGCAACCTCCCTTGGTATCTTCCCTAGTTCCCCATGCCATGGTTTGGCACACCTCAGTCAGGGTCAAGGATCAGACTCCTTGCCCTCCCTCCATTACACATTCCCTTGTGTAAAATTAGGTGACCTGCCTGAGGCTGAAGCTTCCTGTTGAGTGAGTGCTCCCTGTTGGAAAACCAAAGGGGCCTCAGGTTGTCATAACAAAACTCTACAGCAGACAATGCCGGATTATTTAACAGAAACCCTACAACTACCTACATGCGGAGGTCCAATCACACTATCGACCATGGGGAAAAGACAGTCAAATATATTAAAAAAGTGGGAAGAGAAAGTGAGGGAGAAATAGGTGGATGGGCTGAGAAATGGGGAGGGAAAAGGAGGAAGGGAAGGAAGGAGGGAGAGAACAAAAGAAGGTGGGAGGGAGAAATGAAGAGCAGGAGAGAGGGAAGGGTGAACAAGGGAAGAGGAGGGGATGGAGGGAGAAAAGGAAGAAAGCAAAGTAAGAAAGGGGAGGGAGGGTAGGGAGAATGAGGAAGGAAGGTGGGAGTGAGAAATAGGGAGGGGAAGGTGGGAAGCAATGTAAGGAGAAAGAAGAAAGGAAAAGGGGAGAAAGCAGTGAGGGAGAAAGCGAGAAGAAAGGGTGGGAGAAATAAAGAATAAAATGACGAGGTGAGAAAGAAAGAGTTGGAGGGAGGGAGAAAGAGATAGAGAGATAATATTTGAAGTTTTAGAAATGCTATTCGACTGGCATCTGTTGTTGTAGAAACCACAATAAGTTACAAGAGTCTAGCATCAGGCACACAAAGTACTCTGAGAATTGCTGTTAACAATTATAGAGCTGTAAGAGGCAATCCTAAACTGAGAACTCATAAGGCATAAAGTAGATTTTTTGTGATAGTGTAAACTGAATGATTAACAAATTGGCTGCTCATTTTTTGTATCTCTAAATTCTCCTTTATGTTGATTTTGAGAAGATTGTGATATAATAATAAATTGTGCAGAATACAATAGGTTTGAAATTATATTTGATGGATTTAATATAAAACACTTAAAATAGGATACAAGACTTCTCATGAATAATGCAAGAGGTGTTAACTTTAGATGGATAAGCATCTCTGTTAATATAATGCATTTAGTTTCAGCTTAATTACTAAATTATAAGATACAAATAATATATCAGTAGGCTCAAAATCATTATACAAATGTCATCAAAAAACAAGATCATTTACAAATTTCAGTACTCACAGCTCCCAAATTTCAAGGGACAAGCATGTGCATCCATTGGAAAATCCTCCAAGTGCATTGGACATTCTGCTTGGACAGTAAGCCTGTGAGAACACACATTCAGTGACTAGCTAAAAGGACTACTGTTATACAGCATGCCATGTCATGAGTATGTTTGTTGTAAAGGAAATGGAGATTAAGAGCAAGAAGTCTTGTGAAAACTGTCAAGGGCATTAGTTAGGTTGCAGTTAGACTACTGTATACCATTCTGATACCGTTCCATTGGAATCTGTTCAGAGAAATTCACTAGGTTGATCCCTAGGATGAAGGGGCTATCTTATGAAGAAATATTCAGTAGTTTGGGCCTCTGCTCAATTTAGCGAAATGAGACATAATCTTACTCAAACATAAGATTCAAAGGAGCATTGACAGGGTAAATGCTGAGAATGTTTCTTCTTGTAAGGGAATCTAGGATGAGGGACACCGCTTAAAAACAAGGGGTCTCCCACTTAAGGAAGAGATGATGAGGTTTTTTTTTCTCTCTCTTAGAGGATTATTAATCTTTGGAAATCTCCATCTCAAAGTGCAGGGGAGACTTGGCCTGTGAATATATCCAAGACTGAACTGGATAGAGTTTTGATCCGCAAGGGGATGAATCTTTAGATTATGATTATCGTGGATTATTGAGGAAGGTGAGGAACTTGAGTTAAAGCAACAATCAGCCCTGAGTTTATCTGAATGATGGAGCAGGCTTGGGGGCCTACTCCAGCAACTACTTCGAAAATTTAAATCCATTATTCAATTCATTATCCAATTGTATTATTTCTAAATCTTACAGTTTACAAGCTGTTGTAATTGACATTTTCAATAGAAGAATAAGGCAACTTGAACGAGTAGAACTTTTGTTTTACAGGTTTTGCTAATATTAATAGATATACTGGTGAGTTGGCTTCTTCAGGCTCATATGATCCCTGTTGTGCATAAAGTGACCTTACTGTACTTGAAGGACGACAATTAATCAATTCGTCACAGTGGCATGACATGACATCAATAAAATATAATTGCACCATCCTACTGTTTCAACTTTGTAACTCTTCAATTGCAGACCATTTGTACTTTGTATTTTTTAAATGGCAAAGCTAAAAATAAAATGAATTAGTGCGCCAACTTTGATAGAAAAACATTTTGATGCTTTTCACATTTTTTCCATGTTCTTGTGTAAATGAATAATTTCACACAACTTAATTTGACATCGAAACAAAATAAACACTTTCACTGCAGCTAGCGCAAAACTTAGAAGTGTAGTAAACAGTGAGAAGGATAGTAACGGGCATTGACTGAATGGTGAAATGGGAAGGTACGTGGCAAGTGAAATTAAACATAAGATAGTGTGATGTGATTTATTTTATGAATCGAAATTTAGAGGCAGGAAAACTAAAATGGTACAACTTTAAAACTGAAGAATGCTGACATAAGTCCTTGAAAATGGCAGGCAAAGTAAAGTGGTTGTTGGTGAGTCGGAGCTCAGGCTCCTGGTAACTTCACATCAGTCCTAAGGTAAGTAGATCCACAGGTCGCGTCCAGCATTAGAGTCGGGTGTTTGGTGGTCGAGGAGGAGGGTGGGCGTGAGGGCCAGTGGCAATAGGAGCAGCGGCAAATAGTTTCTCTAAATAATATCTCTGACAGCACATTCAGCTACGTTACGTTTTGGCCTTTCCGTGGAGGGGGTTGCAGTGCTTGAAAAGTTTTATCTGCATTTGACAAAAAGGCATCAACAGTTTTGGCCATCAGTAAACAACACATTTTTTTTGTCCTTATTCACAAAAGGTGGACAATGCCTATCTAACTGGAACAGTTGAATTCTTGCTGTCCAGCATACTGGGCCTTAGCTCTCAGAGCTGTCAGAACAACTTCTAGGCTACAGATTTAAATGGATGAATAAAAGGAATGAAAGGCCCAGATTTGTAAGATGTGTGCATGTAGCTGCTTAGCCTCCAAGTCTTTTCTACTCCCGTGAATCTTCTTTGCCTTTACATTGATGAGGGCCTAAGAGTGATAATGGGATCTGCAAGTCTGGGACATGTGATGACAGTGACAGGCTGTTTTCCCGATGGAGCTTCAAAATTAGACATTAACTCAGCGTTTAGTTTGTAGTGATTTGGGCTTCATGATATCTATCAGCACTTTCTTTCTTGTAACATATTTGCATTCTATGAATGCCCATTAAAAGACATTATAACTATGCCTCAGATATAGCAAGAATTGCAGATGCTGGAGTCAGAGACAGCACCGTATGGAGTTGGAGGAACAGAGCAGGCCAGGCAGCATCAGAGGAGCATGAAAATCGACATTTTGGGTCGGGACCCTTCTTCAGAAATGAGTGTCCCATCCTGAAATGTCAATTTTCCTGCTCGTCTAATGCTGCCTTGTCTGCTGTGTCCCTCCAGCTCCATACGGCGTTGTTTGTAACTATGTCTTATGTTCCTGATAAAGTGAGCCACACATGAGAAGCTCTTACCACCTCATTCACATTTATTAACGGTGACATACACACAGCTTAGTGCAGTTTAACTGAGACCAGCAATTTTCCTGGTTGGACTCTGTGAGGCAAGGGAGGACAGCAGGAGAATGGCAGCTTACACAAAGGGTCAGGGCTAGCAAGGCAAGTCAACAGTGAAGAGATTGTGGAGGGAGTCGGAAGCATGGAAGAGGGATCTAAGGAAATACAAAGGTTGGGGATGGGGATGGGGTGAGGAAAGGTAAGAAAATGTCAGACTTAAAGGGCTGGCTCAGTAGTACTGAAATGTTTGTCCATTTTGGGCTGTTGCTTGGAAGAGTCCTAACAGGCTTTGAATTCACCTACAACATTTCAACTCTCCCTACTGAGCGTGATCTCCGATAATTTTCTTTACAATGCAAAGAAGGGGTAATCAGCTGAGTCAGCAAGTTCAGCTATGTTTCAGAGGGTAGCAAGTGCAATACTGAACTCTAATATAAATATTCAATATATGCAAAAAAGAACCACGTTTCTTCCACAGTAAAGGAATATTCCTAGCGCCCCCGTCACCAATGTTATAGGCCAATCATGAGGCATGTTGTATGTTTTAACAAATAATGATAACGCACATATGAATAAAATGAAACTAATATAAAATGTATCAATTACAAGAAAAATCTACATTCATAAAACAGATATACCAGCTTCTTGCCGTCAAAAAATCTTCTGCCATAGCAATGAAATTGGACAGGAAAGTTGCGGCCATGCTGCAGAGTCTCCCTGTTTCTTCAGAATGCTTTTTTATAGTCCTCACTTCCATGCTGCATTGCCAACTGATAACAAGTTTCTGTGCTGTAAAGCTTTCTTGCTAATAATCACACATGTCTCACACACACACATGCCTCTGGTGTTTTAAATTCCCATTGTAACACTGAGAAAATGAACAAAAAGGTAGAGAGCAGAAAAGATGCATTTTTCCAGTTCTACCATTGGAATGCCATGCATGGCCATGGTTGCAATTTTCTGAAGAAGGTGTCTCGACCCAAAACATCAGCTTTCCTGCTCTTTTGATGCTGCTTGGCCTGCTGTGTTTGTCCAGATCTACACCTTGTTATCTCAGATTGTCCAGCATTGGCAGTTCCTACTATCTCTGCATTTTTACCCATTGTGTATGTGAATTTTGTACACAAATAATTGCAATTATGAACTAATAGTGAATAAACATGATTCATACCATTTTCAGGGCTATGGCAATGACCTGTGCTGCAGTTAAAAGACTTTTGAAACAATCCAAAATCAGGTTTTGGAAGGATCATCTAGCTACCTGGCCATCGTAGACTGACATCAGAGTGGCCTAATATTTTAGTTATTTAGAAGGTTTTTTTTCCGCTTCTGTCATATGCATGTCTTCATTAACACTAGCGTCAGGGCAGGGGCATTGAACACTGGCTGACAAAATGGAGGAGTTGCATAATTAGTTATTGCAGCTTTTAAATATTGAACATTTTACCTCATTGTGTATAGAAGCTTCCCATCATCTTGGATTCGTAGCAGTTTGTTTGGCATGGTCATGTTATGTGCCACTGACTTCTTGCCATTATAAAAGAATGTGTCTGGTGTCCATATCTTACTGGCCATCAGGTTGTTCAATCGAAGAATGTTCATTGGACCCTTAAATTTTAGTCTTTCATCTTTCCAACTTTGTCGAAAGAACACATCGATTGTGTATTCCTGTTAACATCAATCAGTTTATTAGAACAGTAGATACATCTCATTCATTAAAAATTAATGCAGTTATATTTTCACCACATGATGGTAAACCAGGATCAAATCCTCGTTTTCTTTCTGTTTTCTGATAACACCTTAAGAAACCATTTTCCACATTGTGGAAATATTATTTTATTTGGATGGAAAGAATCTGGGGGTGCAGCTCGTAACTAGGAACCTTCCACTCATGAACATCATATGTCACTGGTCACACAATTCAAACATAGTACTTCCATCACTTTTGAAACTTCAGCATTGTTAAACAGTTCTTAAAATCTCTCCATAATGTTTTTGATCAGAATTACAGTGAACAGGGCACGACTGTTTTCCTGTAACTTATTTATTGTGTAAGTTTATTCATCTTACAAATAGTGACCAGCATTGTTATACCCTGAACATTAAAGATCATTATAATTCCACACATTGCTGTTTCTTGATGTACATTTGCTTCAGTATATTTGGGAGCGACAATGGTACGTAAGTAATGTCACTGAACAAGTAAACTACAGGTTAATGCTCTGTGGACAAAAGTTCAAATGAATTCATAATCAATCAATTAATTAAAAATACAATTGAATAGCAAACATGTGAAATTGAAAGCAAGTCTCAACAATGTTACCACGAATCAATCAACAATTGTGTAAAATCCCATCTGGTTCATTAAAATTCTTTTCAGAAAAGAAATCTGTTACCTTTACCTTGTCTGGCCTACGTATGACTCCAGACCCACAGCAGCAATACTGACTTTTAACTGACCTCTGAAATGACCTTACCAAGCTACTAAGTTATGCTACTACGGATAAGATGAAAAGGAATAAAACTGGAAGGACTGCTCTGCATCAATTACAAAATGACAATGGCACATTCAGCAGTGCAAAGCCCTCCTTACTAACAGCTGAATGTGCTATTGTCCAATATTGAGAAAGGTATCCTACAGGCTAATTAAGACAACAGCCTGCCTTAGGCCTGGATTTTTGAAATGATGTAGAGCCTCTCTGTTGTTGTGATAATGGCAGAGGGGGCCAAAAATCAGCCTAAGCCTGCATTTGGCAGCCTCTGCACCCATCTGGAGTCTCTCAGCCAGACTCCCCGAGAAACTGGCCTCTTTGGAATGCAAAATCCCAACTCTCGAGGCAATTTCTTTCAGTTTGGATTTGCAGTCTGCACTCCTGACTTAGCCACACTCACAGAATCAATAATACCTTACAGACAATGTCCCATGCTCCATTGTCACAATCCCTGTATAAATCATGTTCCACTGGAAGGACAGCCCCAAATGGAGGAGGTGATAAATTGGGATATAACTTGGAGAGAGTAGCCTTGTGAATTATTAACACTATCTCTGGATCCCATGAAATCTCATAACTTCAGTTTAAAATGGACAAGGAAACTTCCTACTGATTATTACTGAACACCTTCCCTCGTCTGATGATCCTTGGAGGAAATGCTGATGGTGGCAAGACACTAATTTATATTTTGATTCAGATGACAATATCCATTGTCAAGATGATGGAACCATCATCTTGGGCCTTTCTGACTCATTAACAGGATCATGGCTGATCCTTTATCTCAAAGTCATAATCCCATCACCCCGCCCCCAAAACCCTTGACACCTTTTGCCTCTAGAAATATATATATATCTTTAAAAACATCAATCATTATGGTTCTGCAGCCATCTGTGGTAAAGAATTATACGTGTTCACCATCTTCTGAGTGAAGGTATTTCTCCTCTTCCCAATTCAAAATGGCCTACTGCCACTGAGATCACGACCCCTTGCTCGAGGCCAGGGAAAACACCGTTCCTTCATCTAGTCTATCCAGCCCAGTCAGAATTTTATATTCTTCAATGAAATGCCCTCTCATTCACCTAAACCTCAATGAATAGAGGACTAAGAAATCCATAGTCTTCTCATATGTCCAACATACTCCGCCACCATCCCCCCCACCCCAAGTAAATCTGGTAAACCTTTTCTGCACTCCCACTACTGACCAGAATGACTGAATAGCTTAAGACAGGTGGCAAGGGAACCAACTTGAGGGACAAAAAAATCCTATCATACCTTGTCCTCAAACTAACTGTTGTGGATGCATTTATTCATGACAGAATTGGTAAGAACCACCGAATAGATAGAGAACATCAGCACACAATCCCATCTTCAAATTAAGAACACCCTCTGCTGTGTTATGTGGCTCTACCACTATATTAAATGGATAGATTCAGAACACATGGAGAACTCAAAACTGCCTAACCATGAGGGGCTGTGGGCCAACAACAACATCACTGTGTTCGACTACAATCTTTAACCTAATGGTCTGGTATATATCCTATTCTATTACTACCATCAAGCTGGGAGATCAGCCCTGCTTCAAGGATGTATACAGGAAGGACTGTGAGGAGCAGCCTGTGAGGTGTCAACCTGATGAAGCTACAACATAGGACTTGCCAGATAAATACAACAGGTAGAGCTATGCAATCTTACAACCAACAGATCAGGTTTTAGTCGTGTACTCCTTCGATATCCAGTGGTGAATGTTAGCTGTTTAATTGTCCACTACCAGGATGAGGAGGGTCAACAAATATCTCTATCCTCAATGATGGGGGTGCCCCTCAAATCCCTGGGAAAGACAAGGCTGAAATAGTTGCAATCACCTTCAACCAGAAGGACTGAGTTATTACCATTGGTCAGAAGCTGAACTGAACCAGCCAGAAAAATTCCAGAACTACAAGAATATTTCAGAGGCTGGGAATTCTGAGGCAAGTAACTTACTTCCAAAGGAACAAGTTAGTTCTAACACGTGGTAGTAGCAGTATAACATCTCCAAGATGCTCTTCAGAATTCCACCCATCTAATAGGACCTTCCAAACCTGTGACCTCCAACACCTCGGCTACACACCATCCTGACTCAGAAGTATATCACTGCTCCTTCACTGTCATTTGGTCAAAACTCGAACTCCATCCCTAACAGCACTGTGTGTGCACCTACACCAGCTGGACTGGAGCTCGCTGTCACCTTCGAGGACAGTTATGGTTGGGCAACAAATTCTGATGCCCACATCGCGTGAAAGAACATTCAAACAGCTGTGAATGTAGCATGTGACTAATAACAATGTTGCGATTGCAACAAAAAAAGAATCACAGGCGTGTTTATGGTGCAGAAGGAGGCTATTCGGCCCATCATCCCTACACTAGACATTGAAACAACCATCATTACCTAGTGCCAATATCCTGCATTTTACACACATCCTTGCACACTATTTCTGTCCAAAAAATCATCATAATAAACATTACAAACTTGCCCATCACTATATCGCAATGATGCTTTTATAATTATAATTCATAACACTATAAGTTTTTGCTATAATTACCAGCAAAATGGGGTCAATTTGATTTACCACATTGATTGTCAATGACATTTATTGTCACATACATCATAATTTATTCCGCTGTCCTCGATTAGCAGAATTAGACTTTTGACCTTTTCTAATTACAATGAGCAGGAATGTAGGCTATTATGTCTGTTACACTTCCTTGGGACGAAAAATGAACAAAGCAATGCTTGAAATAAATCTGTTTACTTCAAATGTGTGCTAAAGTTATCAAATATTTTATGTGCACAATAGAAATATAAACCCTGTTCAGAAAAAGAACTATGTCTCTTAATGACAGGCAGTTTTATCTATTTGTATATAAAAGTATGATCATCCCAAAGAAACAAGAAAATTGGATTCTGGAAATCTGAAACAAAAGTGGGAAACCTTGGAAATACACAGAAAGTCTGGACACATTAGTAAAGAGTGAAAAAAAGTTTGGGACCTTTCATCAGAAGTTAGAAACAAGTTAGACTTTCAGCAACTGAAAGAGGAGGTGTGGGGGAAATGCAGACAAAAAGAAACATCCACGATTAGGATACAGAGATTAAATGGCAAAGTATGCCATGGTAGAAAACCAAAAGGAATAGTGAAAGGACAGGTAAGGAAACAAAATATGTCCAACAAAGTTGCAAACTGTAGGACAGCACCTCTCTGGATGCAAAGTAAAAAGATTTAACAAAGAAACTAGAGGGAGAGGAAATGCAAAATTAAAATACATAAAATCAATACAGACAAAGGTTATGATCTAAAATAACTCAATTCAATATTGACTACATAAGACTGTAAAGTGCTGAATCGAAAGATGAAGTGCTTTTCCTCAAGTGTGCTTGCATTGCCTTGGAACAACAAGGCACGCCAAGGCCAGAAAGCTCAGAGTTCGAGCAAGGCAGATAATTGAAATGACAGGTAAATGGAAGCTGAGGCTCGTGCCTGCAGATTGAACAAAGACGTTCTACAAAGCAGTCTTCATGTCTGTGCTTGATTTCCCCAATGAAGAGAAGAGCACATCATCAGCCAGAAATACTACAGACTAATTTGAAAAAAGTTTAAGTAAATCACTGCTTCACTTAGAATGAGCGTTTGGAGCCTTGTTTGGTGAGAAAGCAGATCTTGTATCCCCTGTGCTTTCACGTAAAGGTGCTGTAGGAAAGGGAGGTGACTGAGGTGTGGACCAG
Organism: Ginglymostoma cirratum; assembly: GCA_024137785.1. Classification (NCBI taxonomy): domain Eukaryota; kingdom Metazoa; phylum Chordata; class Chondrichthyes; order Orectolobiformes; family Ginglymostomatidae; genus Ginglymostoma; species Ginglymostoma cirratum. The sequence goes on from JAHRHZ010000049.1 coordinate 26,375,472, forward strand.
GGTATCATGGAAGGATTAATCCCTTTTCAATATTGAACAGGTTTATTGTACATTTGTTTTTGAAAAGGGGTAGCAGATGCAGGAGTCTTAACTTTGTAATATGTCCATTGTGAATATGTGAGAAACATTAGCAGGTTGAACTGAGACTTCAGTCAAACTGTTCTTGGCTTTGAATTGAGGATTCAGCAGGGCCATATGTCCAGGAAGAGCCTCAACTTGCACCTGACAAGTCTACTTGTGTAGATAAGAACAAGGCCAGGAACTGAGTTCCAGTATTCATGACACTAGAGAGGCATTTGATCATCAAAGGATGGTTGTGAGCCCCAGAACTTGGATTCAACTGCCAAGCATTTCTGTCAAGTGGTATTTTTAAATATTTTTAATGGACTCCTCAGACAGATAATCAATAACACATTTTCTTAATCCTTTTTCAGAAGGGAGGAATCCAGTCTTGATCTCTGACTGATCGAGCACTCTGTTACAGCTTTGTGAGGTCTCCTCAGTGGCTGGGTACATGATTTGTGTCCTAAAATTTCTTGCACGCTTCTATGGCTTAGTGGCATAAGTTCCAGAAAGGTACATGTTAGCACTAATCCTAAAATACAGCCCTTTTCTCCCATAAATTCTCTTTCCTGCAATATTCTATTCCATCGATGAATACATTTGTGAAGCAAAATTACGAGAATAACTGTAGAAATGTTCAACAAAAACTGTATCCCTTCATATATAATGGATAATTTTGTGAGCTGCCTTTTTGCGTTCACCTGTGGGATGTTAAGTGTCACTGGCTTGCCCAACATTTATTGCCCATCCCTAGCTGCCCCTGAGAAGGAGATGGTGGGCTCCCTTCTGAATCCTTGCAGTTCATGTGCTGTAGGTTGCCCTACTATGCCAATGATGTGGGGTGCGGTGGCGGGGGGAGGGGGTGGTGTTTCCATGAGTTACTCCTAGCAACACCAGAACAGTGATACATTTCCAAGTTCTCTGGAGGGAAACCTGAAGGTGACAGTGTTTCCATGCATCCACTGCACTTGTCCTTCTAGATGGTCAGGGTTGTGATTTGGAAAATGCTGTCTAAGGATCTCTTGTGAATTTCTGCCGTGCCTTTTGTAGCTAGTACACACTGCTACTACTGAATGTTAGAGGGAGTGGATGCTGTGGGTATGATGCCAATCAAGTGGGCTACTTTGTCGTGGATGGTGCCCGGCTTCTTGAATGTTGTTGGAGCTGCACTCAAGTGAGGAATATTCCATCATACTCCTGATTGGTGCCTTGTAGATGGTGGACAGTTTTAGGGGAGTCAGGAGGTGAGTCACTCGCTGCTGTATTCCCAGTCTCTGACCTGCTCTTGCAGCCACTGTATGTATGTGGCTTGTCTAGTTTCTGGTCATTGCTAACCTGCAGGATGTAGTAACGAATTATGATATGGAGCTTTGTTAGCAATAAGCACAGATAAGATGATCAAGGCTATTTTGTCATGGCTGTATCTCTGTCTTAAAGGCAAATCTGAGAAATAGGAAATCCCCTGCAAGAATTTACTGCAGGAAATAAACAATCATACAAAAGGATAGAACAGATATTATAATTGTCAATAAAACCTATTGCCTGAACTGCAGACACAAATTTCAGAGTTAAAAGAAAGTCATACAAGCAACTGTGAAATGCAAGTATCAATTTATCAATTAAACAGCTATTGAAATAATTGCTGTTTATCTATGCCTTCAGAAAATTAATTTTATTACTTAGTAGTACAGTTGTTATATTCAAATACAGCAAATTACAAAGATTTGTGGATTGTTGTTGCAGTGATGTGACAATGTTAGTGCTTTCACTGGCAAGCAGGAAGTCAATCAACACAATTGAAATCCAATTTAATGAGCCTGATTTTAAATTGCCAATTCATTTGTTTCGTTCCCCCTACGTGGGCTGAACATAAAGCACTGGTAATGATTGCTAATAATTTACTTGCCTTGACGATTTGCTGTTAGCACCACCAATGCAATATTCACATTGCCAACACCACTCAGCAATATAAAAGAGACAGGCTTTGCATTTCCAATAAATTTTGTATGCATTCCAAAATCTAGGCATACAAAGGCTGCAAGTTGTGTATTATCCAATGTTACAGAAATGGTCCTTTTGCCATTGCCATACTTATCAATAAAACTTAAAATCATTTGTTTCTGAAATGACTGGCATCAAGTTGAAGATGTACTCCATTGCCATATGTTACAGGAAGGGGAATAGTTGAACCCCCCGATAGTTCAACCAAAACGCAAGCTCCAATCTTTTCTGACGGGAGTTGAGGTTCCCTTTTAATAATTATCCCTTAAAACCCAGAGAAGCTTGCCTTTCTCCTCATAATCTATTAAAAATGCGATTAAAAGAAAGAAAATCCCTGATCTTCACTTTGCAAGTAACAAGAAACAATGTATTTATTTAACCCAACAATGAAGACCTAACAGAATTACTAACAAACCGACAATTCCCCCTTATACTACTAACTACTTCCTAACCAGTTAAAATTCTACTGGAATACTGTTCAAATAAACACAAATCCCACTTAAATAAACCCAATTAATAAAACAATAATAAATTAAAACCAATTCTCTCCAAACTCGCACAGACTGTGTGTTTTCTGGAACTCTCTGCTGCAAATGCCTTTCTTTTGCCAAGCCTGCTGTTCGAAGGGTTTCTCTGCAATTTCGTCAGGGAGGTCTGTAACATAAACTGCTGTTGTACTTTTGATGGGTCTTTTCGCAGAGCTTACAGAGTTTGTGAGAGCCAGGCTTGAATTTCTTTAGGCTGCAGCTGAATGTTCACTCACTTTTTCAGATGGCAGTTGGAACTCCCCGATTTTCTTATATACTTGTAACGACATAATCGAGTTCTTATAAGATGTTTGGTTTCAGGTTGTCAACACCATCAGATTTAAATTCAACTGACTTTTTGTATCTCGGTGCTTGTTTTAAATTAATTGGCCAAATTCAAGCTTGTTGTCTTGGAAAAAACGCTGCTTGGCTGTTCTATACAAAATGTTTTTGTTTGGGCACTCTCTGCGCACCTGCACCTATAAAAATTCCAAGCACAGACAAAAGCACAAGCTCTTAAAGGGACCACAACACTCTGTTCCCCATGATCATTTTTACCAACAAATTCTAACTTCCTGCCTTCCAGTTCATGAATACTGCACCCAACTGCGTAACATAAAAAGTTCACAAAGCAATCTTTAGGACCAAAATGCTGGAGATTACATTGCCAGCAGGCAAAACAGTAGACCATTAGCAGAATGAGCAAAAACTTTGATCTTGGTGAATGTTTCATGCCATGAGTCCTGGAATAGACCTTGAACATGTACCATGTGGCTGACCATATTTTGTATTAATTTTGGTTGCGTTGATTTGGCTCCCTTCCTGTTATACCTCTACAAGACTAATGGCTTGACCTGATGTGTTCATCCGGCCCCATGCTTGCTATCTAAGACTAATGGCTATTAGCTTTCGTAGGTAGGAAAGTTTGAGCATTTTTAATGGTCAATAAATTTTTAATTCAACTTGTGTCAGTAAACACCAATTTATTTTTAAACTAATAAATCAAGATGAATAGTCAGCACCTACACTTAAAAATGTCACCAAGAACTGAAGAAAGGAATTAAATCAAGAATTAATCGGAAAGGGCCACCAAGGCTTATAAACTTGAAAAACACAGGGCTCGCAAAGACAGACACAGAATGAATTTGAATTCGAAGAGTACAGCTAAGAAAGCATTTAGCTCATTGTGCTGGAACCTGTTCCAACTGCTCAACTGGAACTAACTTCTTTCAACCATTTGTTGTTACCTTTTCCATGTGCATTTCCATGTATTTAAATCATGTTAAAATGGCCTGTCACCAGCGCTGTTTCACAGGGATCGGTTCTGGGTTCTCTTCTGCTTGTCATTTATATTAATGATTTGGATAAGAATATAGAAGGCATGGTTAGTAAATTTGTGGACGATACCAAAGCTTTAGACAATGAAGAAAACTTTCTAAGATTACATAGGGCTTTTGATCATATGGGTCAATGGGCTGAAGAATGGCAGATGGAGTTCAAATCTGGATAAATACCAAGTATTATATTTTGGTAAAACAAACGAGGGTAGGATTTATACGATTAATGGTAGGGCCTTGGGTAGTGTTGTAGAGCAGAGGAACCCAGGGGGTCAGGTACATAATTCTTTGAAGTTTGCGTCACATATAGACAGGTTAAAAAGACATTTAGCACTCTTGCCTTCATTGCTCAGTCTTTTGAGTACAGGAGTTGGGAAGTCATGCTGAGGTTGTAAAGGACATTGGTGAGGCCTCTTCTCCAATACTGGGTCCAATTCTGGTCACCCAGTTATAGGAAGGATATTATTAAGGTGGAGAGGGTTCAGAAGAGAGCTACCAGGATGTTGCTGGGTATGGAAGGTTTAAGTTATAAAGAAAAGTAGGATAGGCTGGCACTTTTTCCACTGGAGTGCAGGAGGTTGAGAGGCAACCTTATAAAATTTTATAAAATAATGAGGGCTATAGATAAAGTTATTGGTAGTTGTCTTTTCCCTAGGATGGGGGACTTCAAGACTAGGGGACACATTTTTAAGGTGAGAGGAGAGAGATTTAAGAAGACATGAGGGGCAGATTGTTTACACAGAGGATGGTCTGTGCGTGGAATGAACTTCCAGCAGAAGTGGTGGGTCCCAATTACAATGTTTAGAAGACATTTGGATAAGTACATGAATAGGAAAGGTTTGGAGGTATATGGGCCAGGAGCAGGCAGGTGGGACTAGTTTAGTTTGGGATTATGTTCGGCATGGACTGGTTGGTCCAAAAAGTCTGTTTCTGCACTGTATGACTCTAAAAGGTTATTTTATAATGTGGAAGTTTTTGTCTCAATAGTTATTTGAAAAAATATCCCATTATCCTGCCATATCCTACAAACACTGTGTGGGAATCATGCTTTAAAATGTCTCATTTCATTCTTCTAGATTTCTGACATCTCCCAATCTCTATATACAAACAACAAAATTAGGCCAAGTCTTGAAGCCTGCTCACTTTGTTACCTCCAATGTTTCTTAAGTCTTTATATTTACTTCTTATCTATCTTTCAACTACCTCTCTATAATAATAGTGTCCCTTTTATATGCTTGCCTTGTTCATTACAAACTTTGTAAGAAAACGTTATCCAACTATTTATGGAAAGTCTTTATTATCTGCTGCATCCTCATTATTTATCCAGTTGAAAACTCCAGTAGGTTAGCAGAACAGGAAGATGGATGGCAGATGCAACTTAATGAGTCAATATTTTTCAATAAAAAGTCAAGGAATGCAAGATAACATTCAATTAGTAAATTGTTAAGGATGCAGATAAACAGAGAGACCTGAGATACAAATAAATTTTCCAATTCAAGAATTGTCCTCTCAGATAGTAAAATTGCCAAAGTCACTCCACTATTTAAGAAATGTCAGAGAAATAAACAGGGAAATTATAGGCAATTAGTCCATTGTGTGGAAGCAACTAGCATCAATAATGAAGGACTGAGCACTTAAACAAAGGAGAACCAATTGGAGAGCTAGCATGGATCTGTAACTGGTACATGATGTCTAAGAAACCTATTTAATTTTTGATTTGATAACTAACATAAGGATGGAGATGCTAGTTATGAGGATTTCCAAAAGATGTTTTACAACATTTCACATAAGAAACTTAAATAAAAGCACATGAATTAAAGGAAGCCTACTGTCTTCGATAGGGAATAGGTTGGGGGTGGTGGTTGGAGAGCACAGATAATGAACATACACTCCAAATTTGCAGAACATGATGACTGAAACTGGATTTGTTTTCAAAAGGCCCAAATTAAAGATGAACATAGCTTTTTGTTGCCAGCCTCCTGGTCTGTACCGTACTGTGATCCCCATTCCAAACTATTTCGAAAGAAGGCAGCGTGCAGTTGGGTCAGCAATTGAAGCAAACTGAATTTAATTAAGGTCCTGTTTCCGCACCAACCTGGATATTCCAAGAATCATGAACAGGAGCTCCAGTGAATTTTAGAACAGAAGATACTTCCTAGCTTCACTTGTTCCTCGCTACCTGCATCCTCACGTTGGTAAGACCTTGAGTGATGGAGAGCTTCCCACTGGCCTTCATGCACTGGGAATCCACCCTGCCACTCACTGATTAGATAGTGAACTCACTCAAAGGGTTTGAATTGTTGGCATTTTGAAATTAGCACTGGTCATGCTTAAAGCACGTCGTGCAAGGTCAGCACCTAGAATGAGCCTCCATGTCTGGTTCCTGACCTCTGAATAAAAATTCAGCCCATGATGTCTCCCAGGATCATATTCCTTGAAATGTAGAAGATTTAGGGGAAATCTAATCAGGTGTTTAGGATTATGAATGAAGTTGAGTGAGAGGACACGATTTCAGTCAAACTATTTCTTCTGATGTGGCAGTGCAGACAAGGGGCATCAAGTTAAAATTCGAACTAGGTCATTCAGGGTTGATGTCAGGAAGTATGTCTTCACATAAAAGACAGTGGAAAGTCAAAATGAAAAGATTCTGAGGCTTTGTCAATTAAAAATGGCAAACCCATTTATTGAGAGAGATAAAAGGTACTGCAGATGCTGGAGAATCCGAGATAACAAGAATGGGGCTGGATGAACACAGCAGGTCAAGCAGCATTACAGGAGCAAGAAAACTCGACGTTTCGGGCCTAAACCCTTCATCAGAAATGGGGGAGGGGAAGAGGGTTCTGAAATAAATAGGGAGAGAGGGGGAGGCGGATAGAGGATGGATAGAGGAGAGGATAGGTGGAGAGGAGGCAGACAAGTCGAAGAGGCGGGGATGGAGCCAGTAAAGGTGAGTGTAGGTAGGGGTGGAGGGAGGAGATAGGTCAGTCCAGGGAGGACGGACAGGTCAAGGGGGCGGGATGATGTTAGTAGATAGGAGATGGGGGTGTGGCTTGGGGTGAGAGGAAAAACCGGTTAGGGAGGTGGAGTTTTGTTAAGGAAGGTCACTGAAGCTTCACAGAGTCAAGATAGGTTGAGATGCAAATCAGATATGATCCAACCGAAATCTAATTGAATGCAGCACAGGCTCCAAGGAAGAGCCTACTCTTGTTCCTCTGAGCATATGTTCCTAAATAATGTAATTCTTTGAAATTGCAGATGTGGGCAGATAAAATAATAAGGGCAGTAGACTAATTAGTAATGTTAGATCACGTGGGATTCAGGCAGAGCTTGCCAATTTGAATCAAAATTGGTCTGACGGCACGAGACAGAAGGTGGTGGTGGAGGGCTGTTTTTCGGACTGGAGGCTTGTGACCAGCGGTGTTCCACAGGGATCGGTGCTAGGTTCACTGTTGTTTGTCATTTATAGAAACTTTCTGGATAAGAAGTTAGGAGGCATGGTTAGTAAATTGGCAAATGACACTCAAATTGGTGGTATAATAACTAGCGAAGAAGGTTATCTAAGATTTCAAAGGGATCTTGACCAATGGGGCTGATGGGCTGAGAAGTGGCAGATGGAGTTTAATTTGGATAAATGCAAGGTATTGCACTTTTTCAAAACAAACAAGGAGAGGTCTTATACAGTTAATGGTAGAGCCCTGGATAGTGCTGTCGAACAGAGAGGTCGAGGGGGTTCAGGCACAGTGTTCTTTTAAAGCTCTGTCACAGGTAGACAGGGTGGTTAAGAAGGCATTTAGCACCACTTGCCATCATTGCTCAAATCATTCAGTATAAGAGTTGGGATGTCATGTTGAGGTTGTACAGTACGTGGCTGAGGCCATTTTTGGATTATTGTGTACAGTTCTTGTTGCCCTGCTATAGGAAGGGTAATATTAAGTTGGAGAAAAGCTTTACCAGGATGTTGCCGGGAATGGAGGGTATGATTTATAAGGAGATGCTGGATTAGCTAGGACCTATTTCACTGAAGCATAGGAGGCTGAGGGGTGACCTTATAGATGTTTATAAAATCATGAGAGGCATAGATAAGGTGAATAGCAAAGGTCTTTCCCCTCAGGTGGGGGGGAGTTCAAAACTAGGGGACACATTTTTAAAATGAGAGTAGAAAGATTTAGAAGGGAACTGAGGCACGACTTTTTCACACAGAGGGTGGTTCGTATGTGGAATGAACTGCAAGAGAAAGTGGTAGATGCAGGTACTGTTACAACATTTAAAAGACATTTGGAGAGGTACATGAATATGAAAGGTTTGGAGGGATATGTGCCACATGCAGGCAAATGGGACTACTGTAGTTTAGGAAACATAGTCAGTGTGGACAATTTGAACTTACAGGTCTGTTTCTGTGCTGTATAACTCCATGACTCTATCGTGGGGCATTCTAAAGCAAGCTGTATGAAGAAAAAGCACACAGCCCCCAAATTTCTGCTTCACTTTCTGGCAGAATCGAGAGGAACCATCGGCGACAACCATCTCAACATCAGGTTCATCCTGTTGCATCTCATTCACTTTACTCAAGCAGCATTGTAAGATTCTCACTCGGGAGTAGCAAGTTTCCATTAATACTCATTGTCACTTGTTAAACGCTTCATTAACAGTAAGATGCACCACGGGTTGTGATCTTACCAAACACACCACACAAACTAGCCACCTGGAAAACATGGTGGGTTCAACTCACTGCTTTCTCCAAAAGACCTCCATCTTGCGCATGAACAAACTGCAGACCAGGGCATGATGCCCCCCAGCCCAGCACCAGGTGCATATACCCTTCCACGACATACTGGCGTTCCAATTTTGGGGAATCATCACCACCATTCTGGCATCCTCAAATGACACTGAGCCGTGCATGGGTAGACTGGTCTAGCAGGGCACACTGGCAACCAGCAATGTAGGAGCTGCATCAGGTACAGGTATCGCACGATACCAGGGCTGCATGCTGTTGTCTCAACACAAGTTCAACCGGTGCCTAAAGGCATGTCTTCAGCATGTATACCTTCCCTTGCCCTGCCATGTTTTGCCCTGCAGTGGCAATTGGCATAGTCAGACAATCAGGCAAGTGCTATGCAGTAGTCCTCAGTCAAGGGCGTGTGCATCTTACCCTACGGCAGTGTGGGTACATTGGTCTAGCAGCTGTGCCAAGTTACCCCAGTGTTCCTGCCAGTGCACAGCATCTGTAGCAAACAGTGCAACATGCCTGGAAGACTCACAGAAGCAGTCCGCAGTGAAGTCTCATTATGTTGCACCTCCCTGCCACAGTCACTGTGGGGGAACCCCTCAGATGCACACTCCTGCAAAAAGCCAGACAGTAGGTGCTGGTGGAGAAGGGCTAAGGTGTAAAGAATGAGTCAGTGCCAGTGTACACACACATTGTGACCCTGCTGTCACAGGATTGAGTTAGTACTTGTCATACAGCCCAGCTAGGTGTACCTTGCTAATGGCCAAGAAGTGATGCTGCAGTTGCTACGATCCGCAAAAATACACAAGTCCAGGATTAATGTAGAAAATATTGTAATTAATATTTACAGAGATCTCTGTGAAATTTTCAATCCAAATTACGAGGCTGTCCCTTCCACATCACAAGTAAGCTTAAGCTCTCTGCTCTCCTAGCTAATGAATTCCCAAAACTTCACTGAAAAACCAAAACCTGTATTTCATTCCTGCAGTTTTGCCACAACCTCAATTGCCATTCACAGTGATGCCAGAACAAAGAACCTCCTCTTCTATTCTGCAAAAAAATTGAAACCTCAAAACAACTGCTGCAAATATTGCAAAGCATGTCAAATCCAAGTTCCACCTAGGCCCAGTGCAGTTCGGTCAGCTATTGCTAAACAATACGTGCGTTGTTCTACTGGTGCATCTTTTAAATCATCCTGTCACGTGTCAAAGCTTGAAGAATGGTCAGGATGAAAACTAAACTGGAAAAGAATATACTGAAGTAGAGGTTGCTCATTTACAATGTTCGGAGTTTTACAAATTTCTTTCAGATTGTCAACTATGTAAATTTGCTTAACCCATGCTTCAAAATGTCATTTACCAGGTGTTTGCTTTCTTTTGGTCCTCATTCAATCCCATCCTACTCTTTGATGTTGGTCAAAATTCCTGCCTGGATGATGGTCTGACTGGATTGCTGCTCCTATCTGTATTTTACTAGCCCTCTTGTGGAAGAAAGCCATGTAAAATGGCATTCAAGGTGGTGGTCAATTAACCCGTTTGATTGTCCAACTAATGGTCACTTCCCACTCTATTTGCCTTTCTCTTAGTATTGAGACCACCAAGTAAACTATCATAGTGTCAGCAGATTTCCATACGCAGTTACGTTCTACTCTCAAAAGGTCTAACAGCAAACAAATTAGGAAAAAAAGGGGAAAAAAAGTACGTCATTCAACTCACCATGAGCAGGCTGACTTAATTACTCAACAAGCTCTACAACTCTCAGGTTTTCAGGTGGCAGTCTTACAAACTGGGAGATAAGAAGTAAGAACTTGCGACATAGTCCCATCATCAACTTCTCACTTCACCAACAAATTCAGTTTCGCAGTTGAGTTTCTCCAGGTAGCCTACCAGTTTTACTTAGTGTACAACTATCAGTATATATGAAGACATGAAACAGGCACATATGCCAACCAATTTCAATTGTTCCATGTGAGAATGACTGCTACCTGGAAATTATGGATTAAGACAGCAATTTTGGATCAATAACTTTCATTTCACTGACTAACTCCAGATTGCAGATGCTCCCCTTTTCTTAAAAAAAGTCGATTATGGGATATGGATGTCACTAGCTAGGTCAGAATTTAATAAATCACTAATTGTCCAGGAGGAGATGGTGGTGAGCCACCATCTTGACCTATGCAAACCTTGGGGTCTAGATACACCCAAATGCTAAATGGGAGTACCAGAAATTTGGCCTAGCAACACTGAAGAAACAGCAATATTTTCTGAAGTCAGGATGTGTGTGACATGGAGGGGAAATTGCAGGCAGTGATGTTCCTGTGTATCTGTGGTCGTTGTCCTTGTGTCTGACCTGTTCTTCTTGCTACTGTATTTGTATGGATTGTACAGTTCAGTTTCTAGTCAATGATAAACTTCAGAGTGTTGATCAAAAACAGAAGCTGCTGGAAATCCTCAGCAGGTCTGGCAGCATCTGTGAAGAAAAACAATCAGAGTTAATGTTTCGGGTCAGAAAGAGGAAGGGTCACCGGACCTGAAACATTAACTGCGATTTTTTCTTTACAGATGCTGCCAGACCTGCTGAGTATTTCCAGCAGCTTCTGTTGTTGTCCCTGGTTTACAGCATCCGCAGTGCCTTCAGTTTTTACTCAGAACGTTGATAGCGGGGAACTGAATGGTGATAATGCCATTGAATATTAAAGGGAGTTGGTTAGATTGTCAGTTATTTAATAGGGTCATTGCTTGCAAAAATATTACTTGCCAGGATGTTGTGTGGATTTTGGACATTGACTGCTTCGGTACCTGAGGCGGCATGAATGGTGCCGAACACTTCAGTCATCAGTGAGCATTTACACTTCTGACCTTATGATGGAGGGAAGATCATTGAAGCTGCTGAAGATGGTTGGACCTAGTGCACTGCCCTGAGGAGCTCCTGCAGAGCTGTCCTGGAACTGAGATGACTTACTTTCAACATACTTTTGGGCTAGATATGACTCCAACCCATGGAGTCCCTGCTGCTCCAGGGTTCAGGACCGGAGAGGAATTTATAATGGAAGGCAGATAATCTGGTTGTTGTGGCCCATGATAATGGTACTTACATATGCAGGACCATAAAAGAGGTTCGAGATACTCAGTATGCGGAATGACAAAATAAATTTGTGGGCGGCACGGTGGCTCAGTGGTTAGCACTGCTGCCTCACAGCGCCAGGGACCCACATTCAATTCCACCGTCGGGCAACTGTCTGTGTGGAGTTTGCACATTCTCCCCATGTCTGCACGGGTTTCCTCCGGGTGCTCCGGTTTCCTCCCACAGCCCAAAGATGTGCAGGCTAAATGGGTTAGCCATGCTAAATTGCCTGCAGTATTCAAGGATGTGTAGCTTCGGTGGGTTATAGGGGGATGGGTCTGAGTGGGATGCTCCAAGTGTCAGTGTGGACTTGTTAGGCCGAAGGGCCTGTTTTCACACTGGAGGGATTCTGTGATAAAATAAGCAGAACCTCAAAAATAATAATCTCTGGACTATTACCTGAGCCATGTGTAACTGGCATGGTGCTAAAAAAAAATAGAAGTTAATGCATAGTTCAATGACTGGCGTAGAAGTAGTTCTGGTTCATGGGCACTAGCACCAGTACTCGGCAAAGAGAGACCTTAGTTTTGGGATGGTCCACGTCTGAACATGCTGGGGCTGGTGTTCTAGTGAGCCACATAACTAGAGAGGAGAGTTTTAAATAGGCAAGGGTTGAAGTTTGACAAGATGTGGTCAATCAGAGGTATAGAAAAGGATATGCATATGGGAAATAATAAACAGGCTGTGTTGGAAGGGATAGGTGGAACAAAACTAACAGGAAACTAACAGATAAGGCTCGAGATTACACAAAGAATGGAGAAAAGTAAAAGCTTTGTACCTCAAACTGGGTAACATTCAAAACAAAACAGATGAGCTGATAGAAAATTCAAGGCAAATTGAAACAATTACCTACAATCTGATACCCATCACAGAGACATGGCTGCAGGATGGTGTATATTGAGCTCTGAACATTGAAGAGTGCATGACATTTAGGAAGGACAGGAAGCCGGGACTGAGGAAAAAAGATGGAGGGAAGGCTTTATTAATTAATTATGGATTTAGCATAATAGAGTCATGACCCAAATTCAGGAATCCCAGCATGTAGAAGTGGTTTGGATAGAGTTAAGGAATGATAAAGGCAGAATATCTCTTGTGGAAGAGGTATACAGGCCCCCCAAGAGTAAATACAGGTTATGATAGAAGAAACAATATTGGAAGCTTACAAGAAAGTTACTATGATAATCATGGTGGATATAAATGTATACATAGAAAGCCTAGATGAAGAGTTTACAGGATGGTTTCCCGATCTGGTATTATACAATCCATGACCACATAGTGAAACATGGCAGCAACAATCATAATAGGATTGAATTTTAAATTCATTTAGAAGGAGAGGAATCATCAAAGATTAATATTTTAAATTTAAATAAGGACATTTATGAGGGCATGAAAACAGATCACTAAAGTGGACAACCAAATTAGGTTAAGAGATAGGTCAATAGAGATGCAGTTGAAAACATTTCCAGCGATATTTTGGAAAACACAGAATAGTTAGCTTCCAACGAAAAAACTTAAAAGATAGTATCAATTTGAAAGTAAAAACCATAATTACAACGAAGAAGAGTAACAAGACAATTGGACTGACCACATAAATGCAATGACTACAAAATCAGGTCAGTTGCTAGGTAACTCACCTCTTGATACTCCAAAGCCTGTCCGCCATCTACAAGGCACAAGTCAGGAGTGTGATGGTCTACTCCCCACTTGCCTGGATGAGTGCAGCCCCAACAACTCTCAAGAATCTTGATACCATTCAGGACAAAGTAACCCGTCATGATTGGCACTGCAGCCACAAGCGTCCACTCCCTCCACCACCCACGCTCAGTAGCAGCAGTGTGTACTATCTACAAGATGCAGAAATTCATCAAAGATCCTCAGACAGTACCTTTCATGCCCGTGACCACTTCGGGACAAGGGCGGCAGACATATGGGAACACCACCACCTTCAAGTTCCCTTCCAAGCCACTCACCATCCTGATTTGGAAATATCATCATCGAATCATGAATCCCTACAGTGTGGAAACAGGCCCTTTGGCCCAACAAGTCCACACCGACCCTCAGAGCATCCCACCCAGACCCATTCCCCTGTAACCCACTTAATCTACACATCCCTGAACACTACGGGCAAATTAGCACGGCCAATCCATCTTTGGACTGTGGGAGGAAATCAGAGCACCTGGAGGAAACTCCTACAGACACAGGGAGAATGTGCAAACTCCACACAGACAGTCACCTGAGGGTGGATCGAACCCAGGTTGCTGATGCTGTGAGGCAGCAGTGCTAACCACCGAGCCACCGTGCCGCCCTTGGAGTTCATTCACTGTTGCTGTGTTAAAATCCTCAAATTTCCTCCCTAATGGCATTGTGGGTCAAGCCACAGCAGGTGGGCAACAGTGGCTCAAGAAGGCAGCTCACCACCACCTTCTCAAGGGCAACTAGGGACGGGCAAGAAATGCTGGCCAGCCAGCGACACCAACAGAAGATGAAAAAAAACTTAAGTAGGGGAAATTTAGAGTATGAGAAATAGCTAGCCAGAAATATAAAAACCTATGTTGCTTCTTTGGATATTAAAAAGCATTAACAAAGTGAGTAGCTGAGCTACTGAATGAGAATTCTGAAAATTAATAAGATAAAATAAACAGATAGCAGATGAATGTAGCAGGTAGTTTGCACCAGCCTTCACTATAGCAGACACAAATAATATCTCAGGCATTTCTGGAAATCAGGAAATGGAAGCAATGGAGGAAGTCTAGAAAACTTAGCATAATCAGGGCAGTGATCCTGATCAAACTGTTGGAGCTGCAAATTGACAGATCTCCAGGTCCAGGTGGATTACACTCAGGGTATTAAAATAAGTCATTAGTAAGATAGTTGATGCTCGGTTTTTAATTTTCCAAAATTCTCTATATTCAGGAAGGAATCCTTTAGATTGGAACATAGCAAATGTAACTCCTTTATTCAAAATGTAAGGAAGAGAGAAAGCAGGGAACTTCAGGCCAGTTGGATTAACATCTATCGAAGGCAAGGTGTTTACAACTATTAAAGACATAACTTAGATAAGTTTATGATAATCAGGCAGTCAGTATGGTTTGGTGAAAATGAAATCATATTAAACCAAACTACTGAAGTTCTTTGAGAAAGTACTGTGTTATGGGGAACTAGATAATGTACTGTACTCAGTGTCCTAGGTGGAATGTGATAAAGTCCACATCAAAGATTATTGCAGAAAATAGAAGATTTACTGAAGAAGGGTCATGCACTCAAAATGCCAAATCTGTTTTCTGTCCACGATGCTTCCAGAACTTCTGAATTTCAACAGCATTTTCTGTTTTTGTTTGTTAAAAATTAATCAACTTGGCAATCATTTTATGGCGAAAGAGAAGCCATGTAAACATAAAACCAACTTGGAGAGAGTTCACATGATGCAACATTTTCTTTCGATGCTGGAGATGGATCTGGGTAGGGAACACACATGCTACCATAATGAGCATTTTTCTCTGTCTCCCTCACAAATGCTGAACCCTGTTTTGCTGAGCAAATATCATTCATTCCTATAGCAGGCAGACTTTCTAGTTAAATTTCATTGGGCTTCATACAACAGTAATTTTGGAAAAAGGGGCACATACCACCTCTAATGGAAAAGCAATGGCTTCACTGTAAACCAAAACGTCCTGATGCATCAGCATATCTTGACTGACTTTATCACACAAGATGTCTACATCGTGTTTGGCTAAATTTAATCTCTATTAATCTGTAGGGGTGTATTTCTTTATTGCATGTTTGGTGAGTGGCTGTATTTGCATCCAGCTACAGGATGTAGGTTGTATTTAAATTTGTCTTACATTTAATATCTTTAAATAGATGGGGTTTAGCAATAGAATGAAGTCAGTAGCATGGCTATCTGCCTAGCTTAATGCCTACAAACTGCACAAAGTCAAATGCAAAATAAACTGGCAATCCAGCATTCTTTTGAAATTCAGAAACTCTGCCACAACCAAATGGGGAGTGGGAAAAGAGGAAAACCATTCCATCCCTCCCCACCTAGCTTTAACAACAACTATTTATTACCCAGTGCACAAATGTGCTACCAGGCATCTCACAGGAAATGATATAATGATCTGAAGCAGCACATTAATAATGAGTTTAACCTCAACTGTACTATTTTGTCATTTATAACTCATTTACCTATATGTCTATCAAGTGTTTTCTAATAACTTAAAAGTTAATTATAAAAATGCTGATGTTCATAAAATTAGCTACTCTGATTTAATCCCTTAACAATTAAATCAAACAAAATTACACATTGTCCTTTTAAAAAAAACATGGTTTAGTCTTTTAATTACTAAAGCAATTTCCAGAAGACCATATTTTTCAATTAAATTTTTCGAATAAATTATTGTATGAATTCATTTGGCAGGTTTGAAAAGTAAAGATGGACAAATTGATTTGACGTGAAGAAAGAAATGTAAAAACATTTTTAACTAAAAGCTTAGCTCTTAAAAAAATCTACTTGATGTGGCATTGTTTAAAAGACTGATTTGCCATGAAATAAGCATTTTATAGCATCATCCCATGCCAGATAAGAAAACGGAAGAGGTAAACAGGAAGCAGGTTCTACTGTTATAACATCAACAGGCAACATCAAATCAAGAAAAGCCATAAGCCAACTAAATCTGTACTTTTGTTGAAAATTTAAATTATTTCCTGATAAATAAGTCGCAATCAGCATCGACGGAATTACAAATATTTGGTTAGTGAATAAGTTAGATAATATTAAAAACTCAGCACGAGGTCATTCAGTCCATTCAGCCTGCTCCACTATCCAATACAATAATGGCCAATCCACTTTAACGTCTTTTTCCTCACATTATCTCCCTAACCCTTAAGTCATTGGTATTTATAAGTATGTTAATCTCCACTTTAGACATACTCAGTAATGGGGTTTTGCAAGCATTCTAGATTTGAGAATTCCAAAGATTCTACCACTCTGAATAAACAAATGACCCTTCATCTCAGTCCTAAGTGCCTTCCCCCTTAGATTGAAATTGTTCTTTGATTCTAGACTACCAAATCAGCAGAAACATCTTTCCAGCAGCTATGCTGTCTATTCCTTTGTGTACTTTATAGGTGTCAATGAGATCATCTCTCATTCATTGAAGTGCTAGAGAATTCAGGCCCAGTTTGCCTGAATCCTCTTCATTGGACAGTCCTGCCTATGTCATTAGCACCAACATGGACAACTCTCGCAGGCTGGTCTCCCCCCTCTATCAGAATGATCTGTAGCTGCTCCAAATCCTTAACACTGCTGCCAGGGAGGCAAGATACCAATCAAGAGTTACATTTCTTGCCACAGGAACACCTGATCAAGCCTGTAACTATGGAAGCTCCTAACAGGATTGGTCTTCCAGCCATCCTGTACAGCCGAGTCACTCATGGCGCCACAGGAATGGTTCTGGTTGCACTCCACTGAGGAGCTATCACCTTCAAAGGTATCCAATATGGAAGACATGAGTAGCCTGTAGGTTACATCAGAGGTCTCCTTTATGACCGACCTGGTTAACTTACGCAGCCTGGCAGATACCCTTTCCCGCTGTAACCAAAGGAACGACCACCTCCATCAATGTGAAATCCATGTAGTTCTCTGCCGTGCAGATGTCCAACAGTGAACCACCATTCAAGTTGCTTCTGCAGCTCTTAACACTTGCTGTCAATGTGCTCAGCTGGGTCATATAGTGATTCAGGACTTCCCACATGCTGCAGGACGTCCAACCCACTTGGGTGTGGGCGGATGTGCCAAATCATAACTTTTACAGTTATTTATCACAACTAAACAAGTGGAACAATTTACCAGCTGACCACCGATCAGATTCTTCCCTATACCAAAGCAAGAGGAGCATGGAGGTTAAAAAATAGAACAAGAAAGAAGCACCTCCTTCCTCTCTTCAGATCATAAGGCACACGAGATGAAGTTGGCTATTCAGCCTATTGAGTCAGCTCTGCCATTCAATGAGATCGTGGCTGACCTGATAATCCTCAACTTCACTTCCCTGCCTTTTCTCCATAACCCTTAATTCCTTTACTGATAAACTACCTGTCTGTCTCAGCCTTGACTATGCTTAAGAACCAATCCCAACAGCTGTTTTTGGTAAAGAATCCCACAGATACCCTCTGAGTGAAGAAACTTCCGTCTGTTATGGACTGATCTGAGATTAGACTCTGCTCTTAGACTCTGCAAGAGGAGAAATAATTTTTCTGAATCTATGCTGTCACATTCCTTTACATGTTTCACTATGTTTCATTCTTCTAAACTTCAAAGACTATGGCTCCACTGACTAAATCATTCCTCTTAAGAAAATCCCTCTTTATATTTACGGTGTGGTCTTACTACTGTCTTGTACAGTTTTAGCAAGATTTCTCTATTTTTCTCCTCCATTCCCTTTTTCAATAAAGACCAACAATTCACTTGGCCTCCTTACTATCTGCTGAATTTGAGTGCTGGCTCTTTGTGACTTACGCTGCAGCTGCCTGTAGGCTTTCTCCATTGAAATAATTTTCCACTCTTCTATTTTTCCTGCCAAAGTGCCTAACCACAATCTATCACATTATATACCACTGGCCTGGATTTGCCCACACTCTTAATGTCTATGTTCTCTGTAAACTCTTCCTACCAATTTTTGTGTCATTCCCAAAACTGAGGGTAATATATTAATTTCCCTCATCCAAGTTATTAATATGCATTCTAATAATGGTGTCCCCAGCACTGAACCACATAATACTGTAATATTTACAGGCTGTCATTCTGGAAATGTCCCTTTGTTCTAACTCTCTGTCTTCTATTAGTTGGCAAATCCTCTATCCATGCTAATATACTATACCCACCATCATGTTCTCTTATCTTATTAAGAAGCCTAAAGTGTGGTACCTTACTGAATGCCTTTTGGAAATCCACATATATTAATATCTACTGGATACCCTTTGTCTATCCTGCTTGTCATCTCCTCAAATAATTCTAATTTGTTAAACACAATTTTCCATTTACAAAAATGTGTTGACTCTGCTTGATTAGATTACACATTTCTAAACATTCCGCTATGACACCCTTTCGAATAGAATCTAACATTTTCCCAACAACAGATGTTAAACTAACTGGCCTATTGTTATATGCTTTTTTTATCTTCCTTCCTTTTTGAATAAGGTTGGCACATTGGCAGTTTACCAATTAAGTGAGACTTTTCCAGAACTGATGGATTTCTGGTAAATTACTAATAGTGATTTGGTGAACTTCCTTGTTCAGAAAAAGACCCAATTCAGATCAAGACAGCGTTGAGGGAAGCTGTTCTCGTGCTCCCAAAAAAAAACTGATATAAAGCCAATCATCTCAATAACTAGCTCTTGGGGACCCTATCGTTATTTTTAAACAACCAGTTGTTATACATTATGAAATGTCTGGGGCAGGTAGAGATTGAACCCGAATCTTCTAGTCCTGAGATATCACTGTGGCATAAAACCCCTGACAGAGAGTGTGTAGTTATTTTAATCAACCTGTTTAGACATGTTCTGATACACCCCTGGGACAGGGTGGATTTGAACCTGGACCTTCTGGCTTTGAGATCTAAACAGATTGTATCTATTTGTTTTTTATTGGCAGAATGAAACTTAACTTCTAAAGAGAAATCTCTAGTTTATTGCTAAACTAAATTAAAGAAAATAATTAGGTATTAAATAAAAATTAACTCTTAATTAACCCTTAAAACTCCTGATTCACCAACTTGCTATGAATATATCATATATTCTACATGCTAAATATGTTATGACTTTAATCTGTGGATCACAGCAGTCTACCTTACAAAAAGATAATTTGAAATTTAATAATTTACATTAAGAAAGCAATTCCAGGTAAAATTACCAAATGTAAATGAAAAAGAGTTTTTGAAAATATCTCATTGCTAGTGATTATACTGATATGCAAGTGAAGATGTGGTTATATATTGACAGCTTAATTATATAGTTAATTATTGGTTTTAATGTGTGTAGAACGACTAGGATTAAAATCACTAAAGTTTTCTGAATGCCTATTAGTTGTGTGGATAAAAAATGGACAGAAGATTGTTCGTTTATCTGAGGTTGAAATGAAAAAGCTATGAAATACTTGACAAGCACTTCCATGAGTTGGCAGGGGTTGAAGCACCCTAAACTGCATAGAAAGCTGCGTTTGCATCACAGCGTATATTCCTGTGACCACAGCCTTGCTTCAAGTAAACAGCTGCCAGATGAGGACGAAAGACCTTGGACCATGGTCCCCCCCATTCTTCTACATCTTTGCTGTGGCTTGTCATCTTATTCTCACTGTCGCTAGAGCTCAGGAGAATGCACTAGGTTCCTTGGTGGTACAGTTACAATTGCTAAGAATCCATAATGAATGTGCTTCCACAACTACAGGTGGGACAAATCTAAAGAGTTCCCCCTCAGCCCTCCCAGAGACAACAAAGTCTTTAGTATCTCAGCAGTGCACAGCTGTACTCTTATTCTGAAGAAACTCTGCATGGTTATGGAGACACGGATCATGGGAAAGGTCTTTCCTTCTTGAAGCCTGCAGAGCCCAGACAAATTTCTCTAATACTTACACAAGTTGTGTCTGTACTCTTCAGAATGTGGTGATCCCAGGCCCAGTATCCTCACTGTGACAATAGGTCATTATCCCGGGAATCAACCTCAGGAGCCTTGGCTGGCCCTTTACTGGGCCATTGCAACATTTTAGGCACGTGCTTTGCTGATGATACAATACAATGAAAGGTTTACCACTGAAACACCAGCATCTCTTTCTGATGTAGGAAGATGCCCCACCCATTCCACTTCAAACAACCATGTCCGCAATTAATCACATAGTGGGACTACAGCAAACCTTACAACAGTGCACAGAATAGATATTTACATGTGTGCAGATCAGATACATATAACAAACAGCCACGCTACTCAAGTGTCCTGAAAATGTCTTCTTTCTTCACTTACCACAATTTCTAGATGCTGCCTGACATCCTCAGTGAGGGTGGACGCAGTTGGGTGACCGCCCCTGCCTAGTGACTGCAATGACTTTGGTGAGAGTACCCCAGGCCTAGTGGTCCCCAGCCCGCTGAGGGTCTCCCGAACCAGCACAGGTTCACCCTCTTCAGCCTGAGCTGCAGCAGACCATGGTATCAGTCACTGGCAGTGGGGTGAAGTAGGGGGTGGGGGGAGGTAGGAGGAGCCTCATCCCTTACTTTGCCTGGCTTTGACACCGAGAACCCTTGGCCATGATGATGGAGTTTGAGTATTTATCTGGCAGCCGCTGAGCAGTTGCTATCCGTTTCATGGCGGTAGCCAGGAACTCCCGCACCAGTTGGTACAACAGCCGACAGAACTTGTACAAACTCCTCCATCTTTTAAGATAGCCTACTGTGGAGCTCTGGCATAACTGCTGGCATTTTTCCATGGCACAGGTATTAATCCGTCAGGCTATGGTGGATGAGGATCCAAGCCAGTTACTATCCGTGTGGGAAGGTGCAGCCCTGTTGCCAACTCTTACCTGCTGGTTGGCTTTATATTGCTGCCACTGTGTTAAAGCAGGTCAGCCTGTCACCAAGTTACAAGAAAATATGCAAGGGTTGCTTGTGGTCTCTCAAACTTCACTTCTAGCCTGGGTTTCTCATCAAGTCTGCGCCTCTGCATCTTCACCAGCGTCTGCCTCCCTGGTGGGGCTACCAAGGAACAGAGCTGTCAGCCTTTGATTTCCCATCATCTCTTGATGGGCGGCATGTCCCACTGCCGGGGTCCTGAGCCTGTGCAAAGCCCACGGATGGCCTGTTAATTGCCTGACTGTCTCGTAATCCAACAGGCCTATTCCAACAGAGACAGTGGGGGTCTCTTGTTGACTCTCTAGCCAGTGGCCTCCATAAAACTCCCCCTCAGGCATTTCTGGCCCTCAAATAGGTCAGAGGAACATACAGCACGGAACAGGGAGGTAAATTGGATATTATCAAAATTGCCTTTTGTGCAGTGAAAACTATGTCAGCAGCAAGTTCGGCCCCTTGTTTTGAAGGTGGTTGTTGGGTTCCAATTTCTCGAATCAACTGTGAGCAATTCGTACGTGGTGCTGATTCTGAGACCAAAAGTGAGGCCAGTTTAATTTCTGCCACATTGATAAGTCTTCATTAATTTAAAAAGGCTGGCTCAAAGCAACATTAATAATTGATCATTGTGATGTTTTCCTAAGTAAGATGCCAGGCCTCCATTGATTTTGTACATGTTGTATTGATGAGATCATATTAGTTGACATCCTAGATTACATTTTTTTTCTTTTTCCCTCAGGGACTAAAACAAGTTAAACTTTCATCCTCTTTCAGTTAGTTAAAACCTTACAGGTTTTTGTAGGTTGACCCACTGATCGTGGCCAAATTAACAAACATGATGGGCAGAATTTATTTGTCAGGTAGTGGGCCCAAAGGTCTGATGGACACTTGGTGACAACTTAGTTGCAAGTAGTTTTGGAAGTCCAGGCAGGATTAAATCTCCATTAGGCAGTCTTCTGGCTGCCAACAGAATTCCCGGCTCCTGCAGGGGGAATATCCCACAGGAATTTCTCCTGTAGAATAGCCTCCCTTAAGTGAAAGCTACCAGCCAAAGGTTGCCAACTCTCCAGTCCCAAAGGTGCCTCCAGGAACAGTGGCCACTCCTGGTACAGCAGGAGATCGGAGAATGGGAATTATTGTCGGAGCTCAGAACACAGGTAGGTGAGGCAAAACGGCTGGGGCTGGTAAGGGAGGGCACAGAATGGGTGGGGCGAGGTGGTGTGTATGTAAAGGGAAAACAGGTGTCTTTCCATGGTTCCATCCATTGCTGCTGGTGGGCCCTTCTGTTAGGAGGAGGGACAACTCTCCAAACTGGGCTGCAAGTGTACATGCTAGGGAGTACTGCTAATGGGTCTATGTGGTGAGGGCCCCAGACATCAATGATTGAACACTTAATTGAACTCCAGGCAGGAAGGCTGTTTTTGATGATTCCCATCTTGGCTTTAACTGAGACAAGTTCTAAGGTTAAAATTGTATCAGAGATAATAGGAACTGCACATGCTGGAGAATCTGAGATATCTGAGAATCGGGCCCAGACCCTTCCCGAAACGTCAAGATTTCCTGCTCCTACGATGCTGCTTGGCCTGCTGTGTTCGTCCAGCTCTGCACCTTGTTATCTCAAGTTCTAAGGTTGATGGCTTAATCAACCTGACCCTTCTTGCCCTATTATTCACCAACTGCACCACCAATACCCCCACACCCCAACCCTGTCCCGCAACCCACTCTGGGGGAAATATTAACTTACACCCAATGTCCAACATGCAGGACAGAATTTCACAACCCTTATCTCACCCAAAGGCAAGTTTGGAGACAGGGAGGGACTAGTTGAAAAAGGGTACTAGACTGGGATCTTGCCATGTTACCCCATTCAAACTCTGGATGGTTCATGACATGGTTTCTTAGTAAACACCACTGTGAGTGCGATATGGTCCTACAGTATAAGTTAGCCCATGTAACATATACTATCAAGTTTGGGTTCTTGTTGATACAGGCATCTTGAAGTTTAATCACAATGTTAACTATTTACTGTTAACATCTCAAACTTACAGATAGTCTAACTTCCACGCTCACTAATATTATGGCTACATGATATGACTATAACACTACACAGGACTGAGTAAATTACTAGATACTGCACTAACTCCATCGCACAGGACTATGAAGGTGAGATGAGGACCTTTAGACTGGAACATCACATGTTACCATGTCAACTAACCAGTCTTAAAGGCAGACCGTCCGTCCAGTTTGAAATCAATCCAATAACATAACAGGAAGCATAGAGAACCATCTTTCTACCTGACTACCAGTTGGGACCCAAACATATATTTGAAAGTGATGTATTTTGAGAGCTACCGAGATAGCTATTTCAGGAGTCAGTACATACACGATGAGTGGAATGGCCTTCTTATGTATTGTAAAATTTTATGATTCTATGATATCAGTTTAAGGGCTAGTTATGGTCCTCATCTCACTGCCTTTGGGATTCAATCAGCAGCAGGAAGGAAGCTCACCATGCGCAGTCTCGTGTTTGCCTGCCGTTTAGCAGTGTGATCCCTCTTTTTGGAATCTGCTGTGTTCAACATCCGAAAGAAGGGTCCCATAGAAAGTCACCTCACTGCTCCTGCTCCTGATTCTGACCCTTCTCCATTCTAACCCTGCCTCAGTCTTGTCCCGATTCCACTCACACTCCCCACTACCTGGAGTTCCAGCAATAGCCAAAAGGCTGTCCCACATGATGTATTGGCACTCCTAATGGCGCTGCTGGCACTGGAGAGCTGCCAACTAATGCTTGACATGTACCTCTCGTGGGTGGGATTTTCAGCCTATAGTGGGCTTAATTGAGTGGGATCCCCAACTCTGCCAAATTGCTTTTTACTGCTTCAGGCCTTCCAGAGGGAAGTGGCACTGGATTCATGCCAGCTCTCCAACCACCATGTGGCAGCTGCTCACATACGTTACGTTCCACCTGTGGTGCGTACTAAATCTCACACATAAAATATATTCATTTCCTCTCTTTTTCAGACAACATGATGATGAGCCTATTTCTGTTTCACCGGTTGTGGCAAAATGTTATAATGGGGTGTCAGCAGACAGCTCAAAGATTTCAAACCAGATTTGCTTTAATTCACTTGCGGGGCCTGGGCATCACTGGCTGGTCAGCATTTATTGCCCATCCATTTGCACAATCATCTGAAATAGAGTCTACTGGTGACTCATCAAACTATGATGGTCACTCATCTGTTGCTCAGTACTGGGGAAAAAAGAAAAAATCTCAAGTGTTTGTTAGCTCTAATTTCAACCACATAACAATGTTAAAAATATTAATACTTGAGCTCTATGTTCCCAAATTTCTCTGAGCTTTACTGAAAGGCCGTGTAACATTCTACACTCGCTCAGTGACTCACGTCAGCATTGTCTGTTTTCTTCGTCAATCTGTTTCAGCATCTTATATTCCTTAATCAGATTCCCACTCGTTCTTCTAAACTTTAGCCAGTGTAGGCCTAAACTGCTCATCCTCACCTCATAAACTGTGCCTTTCATTTCTGTAATTAATCTAGTGAACATTTTCTGAACTAGTTCCGATGCAATGCGATGTAACAATCCCTATTCAACAGAGCTCTGGATAAGATCTTGTTGCAATTGATTTAGTGAGGACCACCTTTGTTATTCACAATGGGTGGTGAAGTGACTGACTAGTACAGAAGTGTAATAAATTCTTATCACAGTTACTGTCAGGGTCTTGCTCTATAATCGCATTCTGATCAAGTTGTTTGCTTGTTAATCAAGCTGAAAATGAAGATACATGAGGGTTACTGCTTTATTGAAATGTTATGAACGCGCACACCTCACCGCACTAGCTGGTCTCCCTGAATGTGACGGAGATCACCAAAGCAACAGTCCTAAATTCTCTCCAACTGATGAAGAGAGACTAAAGCTCCAATTTAAACCCGAGGCAACAGAAGAGAGTTGAACAAACAAATGAGTGGTAGGCACATCCCAACTTGCCAGCATTTTCCAAATATCATTCATTCATGGGACCAACATTTATTGTCCATCCCTAACTACCCTTGAGATGGTGGTGGTGATGTGCCTCTTGAACCACTCCAGTCCTTGGGAGATAGGTACACCAACAGTGCTATTAAGGAAAGAGTTCTGGATTTTGATTTAGTAACAGGGAAGGGACAGTGAAACAGTTCTAAATTAGGATAGTGAGTAGCTTGGAGGGAAACTGGGAAGTGGCAATGTTACCATGCATCTGTTAGACTTGTCCTTCTAGATGGTAGAGATCATGGGTTTGAGGTGTTGTCGAAGCAGCGTGGGTGAGTTGTTGCACTGCAACTTGTAGAAGTTACACACTGCTGCTACAGCATGTCAGACAGAGTGAATGCTGAAGGTCATGGATGGGATGTCAATCCAAGCAGACTGCTATTTCCTGGATGGCGTCAAGCTTCTTGAGTGCTGTTGGAACTGCGCTCACCCAGGCAAGTGGATCCATCACAGTCCTGACTTGGGCCTTATAGATGCTTGCTGGCCAGCTTTTATTGCATCTATCATTGATTTTTCACTACTGTCCTTTATGGAAAGGAATTTGCCAGTAACACTCACATCCCCCCATGAAAGAATTAAAAATACATCTGGTCAGGGGTCAGAGTGCCAGCACAAATATTTGAATATTCATGATGCTCTCAGCTGTAGGCGACAAGGACATCACAGACCTGATGTCACTCGGAAGCCAGAAGTATGGCCAGTTAGGCTGTGGCAGCACGCCAACTGGCACAGCCTCTACTTTAAGCTCCATTCTTGCCAGTACCATGGGCAGGGAGAGTGTTGAAAATTAAAAGTGACCTGTAAAAGAATGGGCATTCGTGCTTTGGTAACAGATCAGGCTGCAAAGGATGATCGCTTCATAATGGAAATCATGCTGACAACCCATGGGGAAAGCTCACTATAGCCTGATGCCCAAAACAGCTCTATTCATAGCATCCATACTTAATATCAAAAGTTAGAGACTCATTTTGAATTCAGGTAGCCCCCTCAGGATATGGTTAAACACCAGATGGAGAAGATATTAACATGTGTACATTATATCTGAGCATATTCAACGCTGTTATGGTTGTGACTCATTCAATCCCTGAAGAAACCCTATAGCAGTTTTCCAGATGTTTAATTTATTTGATTAAAATAATTAAAGAGCACATAAATTCACTCATAATGCAAAAGTTCAGGTGGAAATATTTCTAAAGAGTTTGGTACTGTTAAACATATGTCATATATTTATAAGAAATAATGATTTTTAAATGTTTAGAAAATCTGTCACATTTGGTGTAATCAGTTTTAGTTAATCATTTTATCAATAATGTAATACGTTAATGCCACTGACTAATTTATTCTTTTCAACTATTCTTGACGGTTTATAATGTGTTGTGCATAATAAAGCTAAATCATAAGCTTAATAGGTGTTTTGGATGTTATATTTGAATAAAGCATTATCATGAGCTCGACAGTTAATCTATTTTTAAGCATTTTAAGCTAAAGATATATTAAGGCCTGTTTTATTGAGCATCAGGAAGCAGTTCCTGATCTGAATATGCTCATTCTAGTCAAGGAAGGCAGCACTTAAAGATGGTGCTATCTTCTCATTTAAAGGGGCGCAACACTGGCCCGATGAGGGCCTGGCTGCTTATATAACATTTTGCACCTGGGGTACTCCTGTTAAAGATTATCCAACCCTGTTTCAGATGAGCTGCACTCAATGGAAGGAAGTTACAGCTAGCTGCCTAAATATAAAAACATTTTCAAAAAAGGAGCAGAAGGAGGCCATTTGGCCCCTCTAGCCTGCTGCATCTTTCATTTTAATCATGGCTGATCATCCAACTCAATGGCCTGTTCTCGCTTTTCCCACATACCTTTTGAACACTTCAACCCAAGTGCTGTAACCAACTTCTACTGGGACTAAATAAAAACCTAAAGAACTGCGGATGCTGTAAAACAGGTACAAAAACAGAAGTTGGTGGAAAAGCTCAGCAGGTCTGGCAGCATCTGTGAAGAAAACATCAGAGTTAATGTTTCAGGTCCAATGACCCTTTCTCAGAACATTGTCTATTGGGAATGTCCATTGGGACAGATTCTTTACCAGGGAACAGAAAAGGCTCTGAAGCAAACAGAGGCCACCTTTAACACATACCTTCTACCCACCACACCCCAAACTTTACTATAGCTCAATGTATCAGCCACCAAACAAATGTTCATATGCATTCAAACAAACTCAAGGTCACAATCTCAACAGCCCTGGTCACTGACTGTGGGAGGCTGAGCCCCAGCTTAATAACACAGCACATTGGGTGGCTGGGCTGACTTGTGAAGAAACTCTGGTGGAGCCGTCATTTTCAGATGATGGAGGAGTCCATCCAGGTCATGAGTGCTAAGATGTCTAAGGAGTATCAGGCACTCTGAAGCGTGGCTTCCTCAACTGAATGACTGGCAACCTTTTTGTCAATTAGTGCCAGAGATGCAAGAGGATATTACTGCCTTGTCCATGAGGTCAATGCAGTAATGGCAAGGTAAGAGACAGAAAAGCCCCTGGAGTTTCCACTCTGCCCTGCTCCTTTTCAGCTAACACGGTGTGGAGCTGGAGGAACACAGCAGGCCAAGCAGCATCAGAGGAGCAGGAAACCAAACGTTTCGAGTCTGGAATTTCTGAAGAAGGGTCCAGACAGAAATGTCAGCTTTCCTGCTCCTCTGATGTTACCTGGCCTCCTGTGTTCCTCCAGCTCCACACGTTGTTATCTCAGACTCCAGCATCGGCAGTTCCTGCTATCTCCTTCTCAGCTATGTGCTTTGCAACAGATATGAAGGACCTTCAACTGCTAGGTATCTCTCAGGGTGCGGATAGTCACTCCTCAGACCCTCTACCAGTAAATCCTGCGTCCCACATAGCCATGCCCATAGAGGAGCCTGCACTTCTGCAGGTTCCCACCAGCAGCCAAGGCCCTGCAAGTCTCAGGCAGCTAGACAATAGCTACCAAGGTCATCCTGAGGCATGAGCAGAAAGAGCAGTAGCCTGCCTCCACCTCATCTATAAGAACAATGCTGGTTCCTCACAGGGGTGTTCATAAGGAAATTTTTAGGGCACCAAATACAGCAGAGGTTCCCAGATATTTAGATTAATGTAGGAGGTAAATCCCTGTTTCTCTTGTGCCACTCAGTAAATGTGTCATTTGTTGTTGCTCTTAGTCGAACCAATTCTGGTTGCATTCTGCAACCTCATCTCCAGCCTTGCTCTTTCAATGAGGTGGAGGTGATGATGAGGTGAACAGTGCTACTAAAGTTCCTCAATCTTGTTCCTGTGCACTATGCAGCTGACTGCTAAATGATGCAGTGCAAAAATAAAGGTGGTGACAGCAGAACTGATTAAATGTCTTGCTGCTTTCCAGAAGAATCCCTTTATCCTTATACCCTTCCATAAATCTGATGTCCAGTTATATGTCCTTCTGTACTTTTGATTGTGGACTGAAATAAGAACAGGACCAGCGCCAAGGATGTGTACAAAGGAAAATTTGGCTGGCAACAGAAGCTGATTGGTCTGTGGAGTTGTGAACAGCTGTTGTTGACAAAGTCTTTCTGCCTGCCAATAGCTCCGGGATTGGCTCTAGGGTGGCTGAACGTCTTGTGGGTGTGAATAATATAGCCAGAAGACTTCAGACCCCTGGAAGAAGAGGTGGCATCCACTTCTTGACAGTAAACAAATACTGAAGCCTGAAGAAAGTCAGTTTATTTTCCTTCACCTCTCATTGTAAGTTTTCACTTTTAATCATTAAGATTTTACAAGTTGTGAACCCATTGCTCTGCTCCTCCTGCAAGCAAATGAAAGTACCTAGAGAGGAGGGAATGAGGAACATCATGTCCCGGCAAGCCAAAAGGATCATCTCAGTCAACTCTGCAACAGGGACCATTGAACAGCCTCTTCAGATTTTCTGTCAACTTATAACGCCAATTATTTTTGCCTGTCTATGTGTGTCTGTATGTGTGCATTGTCGGATTTTATCAGGGATTAGAGTTTTAATGAGTAGAGTTACATGTTGACAATTCATAATTATTTATCTTACAGTTAGAATCTATTTATTGTAATAAATAGTAATTCTTGTTAAGTACAGAATCTTGGTCAATGTTTTCTGTCAACCTAACTAAAAAGACAGATTAGTTGAGAAATTTCTGTTCTTACGCACGATCTTTAACTTCTGCGATGACACTGGGAAAAGTGGGCTTGTTTTGTAGCAAGTTATCCTAGTGAGGTGTAACAATTCTGTAACACTGTTCCCGGCAATTACAGTTGCTGTAACATAACCAAGTTAGGTCCTTGCACAGCAGTATCCAGTTCGCCAGGTTCTCTTTCAAATTACATGTACTTCTACCGTTTACTGCTGATGCTGCACTCTTCGACACAGTGCACAAAATAAACAAAGGTAAGTTCCCTGGATGTTGAAAGAAATATAGATTGAGGTGAAGAATAGAAAAAGGATATGCGTGATATGGTAAATAGAAAGCACAATTGAAAACCAGGCTGAATGTTGACGGTTCAGAGGGGAACTCAAAAAGGAACAGATAAGAGAGGCTCAGAGAGAGTATGAGAAAAGACTGGCAAATAATACAAAATAGAATTCAGACCTCTTCCACAGGCATATAGGGATGGTGGTAAAATATGTGGGGTCAATTATGAACATAAAACGCACATGGAGTATGGCTGAGGTGTTAAATAAAGATGTTCTATTGGCAGTCACCAATGTAGAAGTTTCTATCCCAGTCACGTTGAAAGGGGCAGGCCATTTGTCTAACCCCGTCTGTGCTTGCTCTCTGCAAATACAACTCCACAAACCCCATTCTGCTGCATTTCCCTTTCAAAGATCATTCGCGATTTTGTCTGTTTCTACTACATTCTCAGGCACTGCACTTCAGCTCGTAACCACTCAGCGCATACAAATATCCCCCTCACTGTGATGCCCCTCCTCTCCAAGCACCAATTTTCCCCTTTGCCACAGCCCTGTTGCAGCCCAGTCCCACTCCAGAGCTGGCAGGTTCCCCAAGACTCTGGACTTACCTTTGTCTGGGCTCCATCGCAGTTCGCTTCCCCCTGTGCTCATAGCTCCTGTGAACCACGAAGAGATAAATCTTCAATTGCGCAGCGGAATATACAGTCTTGTAGACTGGGTGGTTAAGTGACAAAAGAAATTTAATACAGAGAAATGTTCAGTGATTCTTTCCTGTAGGAAGAATGAGGAGAGGCAATAAAAAACAAAAGGTATGAGACTTAAGAAGGGTTCAGGAGCAGAGGGATCTGGAGATCGATGTGTAGAAATCATTAAAAGTAGCAGAATAGCTTTAGAAAACAATTACTTAGGTATATGGGTCCTGGGTTTTACAATAATGGACACAAAGTACAAAAGTGAGCAACTTATGTTTAAAGCTGCATAAAATGCTCTCTTGGCCTCAACTGGTGTAATGCACTCTGTTCTGCATATCACACTTCACCGAAGATGTGAAGTCATTAAACAGAACGCAGAAAAGATTCACAAGAATAGTGCTGGGGCAGAGAAACTTCAGTCACCTGGATCTGGGGTTGTCTGCCTTAGAGAAAAAGAGATTAAGAGGCATATGGACAGAGTAGATAGACAGCTATGGAAGGATCTAGAACCAGACGGCACTGATTTAAAGCAGTTGGCAAAAGAAGCAACACTGTCATGAGAGAAAAAAGAAAACTTTTCAGGCAGCAAGGCTTAAGGATCTGGAATGCACCTCCCAAAGAGTGTGGCGGAGGCAGATTCAATTTAGATCTCCAAAACAGAATAACATCATTATCTGAAAAGGTTTACAGAGTTATGGAGAAAAGTTTGGGAGTAAGGCTCATAATGTTGATATTGCAGAGAGGTAGCACATACATGATGAGCTGGATGGCTTACTTCTGTGTTGTAACCATTCTATGATTCAATGATTCTGTGGTTCCATGCTTCCACAGATTATAGATTGTTAAGATTTCCCCTAACCCTTATACTAAACCTGAGGGCAAAACTTAGCAGGCACTGAATTAAAGAAAACTTATACATTTTTCTCTGTTTGTCTTCCTGCAAAAACTTTGAGAAAGATTACACTTTGTTGAACAAGGAGCAATGGGAATTTTAACAGTCTGTAAGTTCATAATTACTGTTGCGCACCCCTAGTAGCCTTGGAGAGCAACTTTATATTTGCAGAAGGACCATTTTTTCCATTATGTGGAAAAAAAGTCTCATTTATGTATTCTTGCATTAGCCTAATCTAAGCATTATCACTTATTTTGTTATTTGAAAATGCAAATTTAAAGTGAAGCATAAGCAGTGCTTTTAACAAACAAGTTTGCCGTCTGTGAGCATACTTCAGTGCGATTGGCTGCTCATCTTGCTTACTGGTACCGCAATTGCTGGACATTTGGAGATCCCCTTTAAACCACCATCATGTAATGGGAAATCCATGTTCCAGAAATCTTGAGACATTTGCAGGCAGCTTTCTTCAAGAGCAGCAGCAAGAACACTGATTCATCACTAAACACAAAATCCAGCCCATAACTGCATCAGTTAAAATAGTCCTTTATTATTACCACAACGATGTGCATCAGAAAAATAGAGCAATTAACTTTTCTTAATTTCAAAAATTTTTTTGCACGTACCATGTCTGTGTCTGATACAGGTCCAAAACTTGTCACGTAGATGTCTGTCTTGACTTCTGTTATTCTTTCTGATGAAACAAAAAAAAGCCTGGTAGTTTTTGATAGAGATGTCTGTCATATATAATTGAACATCGTAACACACTACACCCTACAGTAAGTATAACATTTCCAGCTTACAGTGCTAGTTCTATGAAAGTAATAGGCGCGTCATTGTATAACACTACTCTAGTTTTCTATACATATTAAGTTGACAAGTTAAATGCTTAGATCAAAAAGAACCACAGGCAAAATCTTATAAGGGTCTGAATGACATGGGCTATGGCTAGATTTGTGGAAGATTTGGGGCAATAAGTGTGACAAGGCTGGTCTCGATATCATGTGCAACTTGCAACTGCTTTTACACTTTTCACAAATGGTGTGTGGCAAGATTCTCGTTAATGCAGGGGGATTATCGCTTATTAAACATCCAGGTAACAGCCTTACCCACCTCAGTAATATTCAGCCTCCCATACTGCATGTCTTGTAAACACGCTCGGGTTGGAAATCTCAACAGAGGAAATAGAGAGAAGCAGATTCAGCTCGCCACCAGCTTTTCAGGGGCACTTTCCATGGTCACTAGTCACAGACACTCTACATCCATGGACACTGGCATCTGACATGTGCCATCCTCTCAGGACCCTCATGGCACATTTCCAATCTATTTGCAGGATGCTTCTGTATTCCAGTGCTGCACCATCAACTATTATCACAATATTGCTGCAAGAACACCCTGCCCTCAGGGACACACACTCAGATCATGGACTGAACCGGGTTGCATCTCTGGGCTCTGAACTTGCTGTCATAGCACTCACTCACCCTAGCATATTCATTCAGTTTAATCTATTTCATTTTAAATGTCAGTTCCGGCAATTACGAATGGAGAACAAATGCTCGCCCTTTGCCAGCGATGCCCCATTCTGTCAAAAAAATTTAAAAACTGCTGTTGGGGAGGCCATACAACAGTACTTTGTTCAGAAATGCGCAGCAGTAGATGTTAACTAATGTACTGGAATATGTAAGGCAATGACGGATGTTTCCAGAAAGTCTTGAAGAGTGGATTCCCACAAGGGCATTACTGTTAATCATATCTAATCAGAATATTTTACATTAATGTGTCCCATGCAAGCAAAGTACAGAGATATAATGACACAAATATCCTTATTCTAATATCATTGACTAGATCATATAGAGTCATACAGTCATACAGCACAGAAGCAGACTCTTTGGTCCAACCAGTCCACCCCAACCATAATCCTAAACTAAAATAGTCCCACCTGTGTGCGCTTGGCCCATATCCTTCCAAACATTTCTTATTCACTTATCTAAATGTCTTTTGAATGTTGTAACTGTACCTGCATCCACCACTTCCTCTGGAAGGTCAATCCACACACAAACCACTCTGTGTAAAAAAAGTTGCCTCTCATGTCTTTTTTAAATCCTTCTCCTCTCACCTTACAAATATTTCCCCTCATCTTGAAATGCCCCACCCTAGGGAAAAGACCTTTGCAATTCACCTTATCTCTAACCCTCATTATTTTATAAACATCTATAAGGCCACGTCTCAACTTTCTATGCTCTAGTGAAAAAAGTCCCAGCCTATCCAGCCTCTCCCTCCATTCCCAGCAACATCCTGGAAAATTTTAAATTTTGTTAAATATATATTGCCAAGGAAATTACAGACTGTTTTTAAATTAGCATTTTAAGTTTTTTTGTTAATATGCTACTTAAATGAAAGTTGTTTTACTCTTAAATAGACACATAGTAGAAAAATAGTTTTTTGTTTGAGATGTGAACTTATAATTTGGGTTCAGGCTGCGTTATTTATGAAAATTACATAATTTCCATTATTCCTATCGTGTTTATTCAGAGCAGGCATTTAGCTTGGCCAAGCTAAATGAGCTCAGTCCACACCCCAACATGTTTCTCTGTACAGTACAAAACAGTACAAGCCGGGCAGCATCTGGAGGAATGGAGTAGTCAATGTTTCCAGCATTACCCTTCATCAGGACTGGATGTGGGGATAGGATCTGGATCTGGAGCTGCAGATAAAGAAAGAGCAGGGGAGGGGTGGTAGTGAAATGGTGGTGATAGGGCCAGGCAAAGATGCTCGGCGAAACGGTCACCTAGACTACGTTTGGTCTCACTAACGTAGTGAAGACCCCATCAGGTGCACCAGATGCAATAGACTAGGTTGGAGGGGATGCAGGTGAAGCTCGGTCTCACCTGGAAGGACTGTTTAGGGCCCTGGATGGAGGTGAGGGAAGTGGTGTGTGGGCAGGTGTTGCATCTTTTACAGTTGCAGGGGAATGTACCGGGCGGGGGTGGGTGGGGTGGTGTTGGAGAGGTTAGTAGGGAGTGTGGTGCGAACTAAGGAGTGGTGAAGAAAATGGTCCTTACAGAAGACAGAGAGGGGCGGGGAGTGAAAGATGTATCAGGTGGTGGGGTTTGATTAGAGTTGGCAGAAGTATTTGAGGATGATATGTTGGGTGCGAAGGCTGGTGGGGTTGAAAGTGAGGACAAGGGGGACCCCATCTTTATAATGTTTGGCAGGGGTGGTGGTTAAGAGCTGTGGAGCAGGGAATGGAGGAGGCACGGTGGAGGGTTGTCTGGATGACAGAGCGGGGAAAAGAGCAGATATCTGGGATGCTTAGGAGTGGAACGTTGCCTCGTCAAAGTAGATGCAACGGAGACGGTGGAATTGGGAAAAAGGGATGGAGTTTTTGCAAGATACAGGGTGGGAGGAGGTGTCGTCCATTTAGCTATGGGAGTCTGTGGGTTTATAGTAAATGTCAGTCCGTAAACTGTCACCAGAAATGGAAACAGAGAGGTCAAGAAAGGGGAGTTGTTTCCCAACCCTTCCACTGTTACATCGATGACTGCATCGATGCTGCATCCTGCACCCAGGCTGGACTGGAGCAGTTCATCAACTTCGCTAACAACTTCCACCCTGACCTCAAATTCACTTGGTCTATCTCAGACACCTCCCTCCCCCTTCTTGACCTCTCCATTTCTATTTCTGGTGACAGTTCACAGACACTTATAGCCTGGAAGACTCAACATTGAATTCTCCGATTTCAAATAACCTTCCCACCCATTCCTCCCCGGCTCCCTTTGTAGCCCCGCCTCCTCCCTTCCATTTCACCTTCTGATCCTCCCTTCCAGCCACCAACAGATTCGTCCCTCCCACTGACCAGCCAGGTTGTAACTACTACCAGTATCCACCTATCACCACCATTCTGCTACCTTCCTACTCCCCACCTTTAACAGCAGCTCTCCCTACCCCCCGAAACATTGATTTATCCTTTCCTCCAATGCTGCCTGGCTTGCTGTGTTCTTCCAGCCTCCTGTTTGTCGACCTTGGATTTTAGCATCAGCAGTTTTTTTCTCTTTAATAAAACTGTACAAACTCGGTTGAATGATTTGAACCGAGGGTACTTGTTAATGGATGGTTTTTGGGCTGAAAGAAGGCCTGCAGCGGAGTTCCTATGGTTTGATTTTGTAAGCCTTGCTTTTCCTGACCTATAATCATGGTGTGTAGGGGACAACTTCAAGATGTGCAAATGCTACAAAACATGGAAGCACTGTGAACTGTAGAGTGGGCAGTGTAGAACTTCAAAAGGACAGTGTACGAGGATGAATAGGTGGCAGATAAGGGTAAATGAAGAGTGAGGTGATGCATTGTGGTAGAAAAACATGGACAGATGATATAAAATAGGGGATACAATCCATCTCAACGGACCCCAGAGTTTAAAAACCAGGCAGGAAAACACACTGACACTTCATCGGAGGCTGCACTGAGGATGTTACCCAGCATGGTAATGAAACGTCTGTGAAACAAGAAACCGGCTCAGCGAGCCAACCAACCTCGACACCCACAACCTGAGCTTCAAATCTACTCCAAAACCTTAAACAGGGGATACAATATGAAAGGGTGTGCAGGAATGGAGGGACTTGGGTTTATATATACATACGAGTACTAGAGGTGGTAGAACAGATGGAGACAGAAATTAGTAAAGGCATACAGTATCCTGGGCTTTAATAATAGGGACATAGTGTACAAGGGCAGGGAGGTGATGCCGAGCTTCTACAAATCACTTGTTAGACCTCAGCTGTCATATGGTGTACAGTTCTGGCTGCCACATTATAGAAAAGTGAATGTATTGGAAAGATTGGAGGTGAGATTTACAAGAATTTTCCAGGGGAAAGAGAATTCAACTTTGAGGACAGAGTGGAGAGCTCAGAGCTTATCTCCTTAGAAAGAAGGCGGCTAAAAGGAGTTCTGATAAAGGTTTTCAAAATCATGAGCCCTCCAGGTACAGCAGACAGGGAGAAACTGTTCCCACTCATAAGAGATCAAGAACAACAGAATGTAATTTCTCACGACCAGTGGTATGGAATACACTACCTGGAAGCAGGGTGGTAGTAGAGTCAATTGACGCATTCAAAAGGGTATTGAATGATTAATGGAAACAATATATTAAGAAAAGAATTTGAGGTGGGGGGGCTCATGAAGTTACTATGCTTGGTTGAGGAGCCTGTAGGCTCTCAATATAGACTGAATGCAACGTAACACTTCTGTGAGCGTAACACTTCTGTGATTCTGTAATACACAATATACGCAAGGCTCCTGCGGTAGTCATCACTGACCTAAGCTACTCTAATTCCAACCCTTTAGCAGATGTTAATGTCACATCACAGCATAGTTCAAAGACTCTACTGCATATTCCTGAACCCATGTCTACAACATTGTTTATCAAATTATCTGTACTAGGTCGAACCCATTCAAAGTGTTGCCTCACTGAACGAGTTGCAAGTTGGATTATTGCCAAGTGATGTGACCTTAGGAAGCACCAAGAGTGAAAATTCATCCATTTCATTGAAACCCATCTCTCTAATATATTTCTTACCCCATCATGCCATCTCATTACGTTTTGAATGATATCAGTGCTGTTGTCTCTATTACATAATTTGGTAGATTTGCAAATGTGTATTGTTTCTAGAAAAATGAATTTTTCTTATTACCTATCATTATTCTTTGTTAAGATTCACACTTGAAACAACTTGAGATGACTTAATCTATGCCACTTATTATTTGATAAGTCTTGATGAAGTCCTCCTTAGATTGCTTTTCGCTGGACCACAAAGCATTCTCAAGCCTTCCTTTTTATACCTGGGAACAGTCTTTACCCTCTTTTCTGCGCTCTTTATAACTCAGGGAAATTGTCTTTTCAACCAGAGTATTGGCCTGTATGCGGTCCAACATCCACATTGTGAAATCTGAGATAACAAGGTGTGGAGCTGGATGAACACAGCAGGCCAAG